>WOVY01003156.1:0-27500 GCA_013436015.1 Rhipicephalus annulatus
CATCCATCCATCCATCCATCCATCCATCCATCCATCCATCCATCCAGCAGACCTGTGGATTTCTTCTTTAAATACATGTACAAAAGTCACCAACCCCGTAACAATATCATAAATCCATGGCTAACTTCCTATGAACGGTGTGGTTCACACGCAATGATTCTGATGCTCCAGCAGTCATTTGATTAATTTGCCATATCCTAAATTGGTATGATCAGACTGCTGCTTGACCAACGTAAATTACAGGTGGTAATTTGGAAGTCATGACGCACATGCCATGAACAACATGACTAACATGCCAGGCTCGGGGGTGCACTCACAGCAGTTTCGCTAGCTTGATATACACGAAGATTTGTATTGCGTGACGTGACTACATGGCAGACAGAAAGGCAAATAATAGTACGGAAGTATTGACATATCTTTAAATTGAGTTGCATGCCACGCTCCCGGTGTAGCCATGGTCATTTCGCTAGCTCAATATACGCCATATTAGGTATTCTTTAACTCGGCTCCATGACGAACATAAATGACAACTGGTAATATGGAAATCGTGGAATGTCGTGAAAAACGACTTGCATGCCACACTCATGAAATTATTGTGCCTATTTTGCAAATCTGATATACAAAAAACTTGATATTTCTAGACATGAGAATAAAACGAACATGTATTATGAGCGGTATAATGAAAATTGTGTCTTTTTAGGCATGACATAACTCGTCAATTATGTTCGTCATATACGTTGCTCATGTCCTGTTCTCAGCCAATTCGCTCGCTTAATAGAAAAAAAGTGTGGAGTATCGTGACGTGTTTGTATGGCAAACAGAAATGAAAGATGATGAAATGAAAATCAAATCTATGTCCTGTGCAATATGAAATACATGCGACGCTCGCTAAAGCCTTCACGTCCGCTTCACTAAATTGATATTCAAGTTCGGTAATGTATGACGTGAACGTGTGACAAACGTAAATTTTATGTGTAAATACAAACATAATGACATTTCATCTACAGTAAACTTGGATACCGCACTCTTGGAGCATCTGCCATTGTTATTTAACTTGGTTTGCACCAATATTGGTATTGCTTCAAGTGACAGTATGAAGAACACAAGAGACAGGTGGTATCATCACCGTTTTGACACAATCAGATTTGCACGCCATGTTTCTGTTTTGTTCAGGGACGCTTCGCTAGCGTGATATTCACAAACGTTGGTATGTAAGCTATGGGATGGCCTGACGAACATAAATGACTGGTCTAAACATGCGATTAATGACTTGTATATTATTGTTGCGAATGATTTGGTGATGCTTTATTTGTGGGGTTTAACGTTCCAAAACCACCCTATGATTATGAGAGACGCCGTAGTGGAGGGCTCCGGAAATATCGGCCACCCGGCTTTTTTGACGTGCACCCAAATCTGAGCAGACGGGCCTACAACATTTCCGCCTCCATCGAAAATGCAGCCGCCGCCACCGGGATTCAATCCTGCGACCTGTGGGTCAGCAGCAGAGTACCTTAGCCACTAGAAAACCGCGGCGGGGGTTATTGTTGCGAATGTATTTACTACTTTAGAAAAAAAAAACAAAAATAGTCCAGCAGCCAAAATGGGAGTTTTTGTGCAGTTTCGCCCACCAAACACGTCATCGTCCTTTTCTTCACACCGCACATAGACATTGCTGCAACTAGGCGCAACCCCGCAACATCGACCTCCGACGGCGAAAGCGCCGACCTGGCGTGCTTGTTAGCAAGTGTTGGACGAGAGGTACGGCTTCAGGTGACCGACGTGGACGATGTCGCAAGATGTGGAAAGCATGGAACGGTTTAGAAGGGCTATATCAGAGGTAACATCGTTTACGTGCCGTAGCACACGGTAAGGTCTAGAATACTTGGCTATAGAAGTTTTGCGGCCAGGCCAACATGCCGCGATGGAGTCCACAGAAGAACAATGTCACCCGAATTAAAGCGGACGTTTTAATGGTGGCTGTTATAGCTATGTTTCTGGAAGAGCTTCGAGTCTAAAAGGCGTTGATGAGTAATCTGAGGGGCCTTCTAGGCTGTGCTAACAGCACGGCGAGCATAAGCTGTGGACAAGTCTGCATGGTTAGGTACAATCGTGTGGAACGGCAATGTTGGTTCTGTTCCATACAAAAGGTAAAAGGGAGAATATCCAGCAGTGTTGTGGCGTGAGCGATTGTAAGTGAAAATGACAAAAAGTAGAGCGATGTCCCAGTCATGATTATCAGTCGACACATACATGGCGAGCATGTCAGTGAGCGTACGAGTCAAACGTTCTGTGAGGCCGTTCGTTCGAGGATGCTAGGTCGTCGTAAGCTTGTGCTTGGTTGCACAAGAACAAAGTGGGTCGTCGATCACTTTAGATTGCAACGCCGCGGTGGTCTAGTGGCTAAGGTACTCGGCTACGGACCCGCAGGTCGCGGGATCGAATCCCGGCTGCAACGGCTGCAGTTCCGATGGAGGCGGAATTGTTGGCCGTGTGCTCAGATTTGGGTGCACGTTAAAGAACCCCAGGTGGTAGAAATTTCCGGAGCCCTTCACTACGGCGTCTCTCTTAATCATATGGTGGTGTTTGGGACGTTAAACCCCGCATATAAATCAATCAATCATTACCTTAGATAAAAAGCAGCGACCGTGGTCAGTGATTAGTTGACGAGGATCAGCGTGATGTAAAATGACGTCTTGGATAAAAGTCAGTGACATCTGTAGCGCAGTTGCTTCGCAGAGGTCTCATGATGGAAACGGGTAAATAATCTGTAGCGACTTAATCCGCCTTTTAGCATTGGTAGAAAGAGGAAAAGGGCGCTGAAGGTCGAGGTCGACACGATAGAAAGGCTCGGCAGGTGGTGCTGTGCAAGTAAGACACGGGATTCAGTTTGGATACTGCGCCTTGTGTGCGTTTACAGACATGATAAACATGTGCACAAAAGCATGGAAAGTTTCCTTTGGAGTTTTTCCCTCGACAAGAAAGTAAATAAGTGACATGCTTGCCTCCATGCAACATGGAAATATTATCATATGTTAGTGTCGTTAGAGCAAGGCGAACTGTGGCCTATTGTTGATTAAAATGCAAGAAGCTCACTCGTTCTTCCATGGCCGACAGCTCTACAAATGCTTGCCACTCAGAAAAGTCACACTGTTCGCAGCTCGGGGCGAAAAAACAAAATGCTAAGTCATTGTTTCAATTCTGCACGGAAACAGGACGTAAATGCTGCTTTTCTTCTATCATCTTGACAAAACACTTTAAAACTTTATCTCCTTTGTGCAGCTATTCATCATGTCTACGAACGCATTGCAGGCGTGACATCTTAGCGTTATCCAATTTTTTAATTGCGAAGCTGACGTGCCCCATCGTCGAAGTGCGCAGATCGAGAGCACCGTCTGCTTACGCCACAATGTAAATGGTTCGCACCGTCCACTCAATTCGGGCTGCATGGATGCAAAAGCACGCAAGCCTGGCAGCGTCACGCTGGCTGTGTTCACTTTGTGAACTAAATGCGAACTTTTTAGCGACCGAAAGAAATAATCCTGATCCGTAGCCGTTCTCGCACTCATAATAAACCACAATGCAACATCCTGGTTCCACGAGCACCCACGAGTGGCGGCATATGCACCGGCGGCCACGCGCTACGAGTGTCCTGTTTTGATCCGTGAGTACTGTACATGGGGTGAGCTGTGAACGAGAACAGAACATCCAGGATTGCATTCAGAAGTGCATTGCCGAGTTTCGCGGTAAGATGGGAGAGATTAAACAGAGGTGCTCGAGAGAAGTAGGTTTGCCAAGTGGCAGGTGGAGTGACAACTGTCTTCATGTCCACTACGAAATAGGTTCGATGTGTGGTACTATGTGCGTTTTTAAGGTACTTAGCACATTGAAAGCAAGCCGTCCTGTTTGGTCCGTGAGTACTGTACATGAGGTGAGCTGTGAACGAGAACGGAACATCCGGGATGGCAGTCAGAAGTGCATTGCCGAGTTTCGCGGTAAGATGCGAGAGATTCGACGGAGGTGCTCAAGAGAAGTGGGTTTGCCAAGTGGCAGGTGGAGTGACAATTTTCTTCATGTTCACTACGAAATAGGTTCGATGTGTGGTACTATGTGCGTTTTTTTCGGTACTTAGCACATTGAAAGCAAGCCGTGGTATGAAAACAACGAAGAATAACTCACAAGCTAGGGCCGATGCAAAAAAAAAGAAGCGAGAGGTGTTTGGCAAAACCGCAAGTCGTAAAGTTGCCACCAAAACGGAATGGGCCTGCCGGGCCCAATGCTCCACGGGATCATACCTCACATACATTCAAGACGTGCTGGCCTTCTGCCGAAAGGCCGAAAGCGATATGATAGAGGTGAGAAGGTCGGACCTGTCCTGAAAGATATTGCCGACGGCGCGTTCAATGTCCCGATGTGCAAGGGCCGCTTCACCGTGTATGCGATCAGAGAGTGTCGTCAGTTTGAGCAAGTAAAAAGTCACCGCATTCTGCAAGCATTAGCCCGGCTTCTAAACACTACTGCAACATTGACTTGCGAGGACCAGTCCACATCACAACGTCCGTCGCCACCAGGAGAACTGACACGCATTGTTTGTCGCGAACTGGAAGCAATGACGCCCTCGGCGTTCTATTCGCGCAGTACCAAATACCACTCCTGTAACTGTTCTTCTTGTTCAAGCCATCGTAAGCCAGGAGCTTGAAGACATCGGTGTGCATTCCGTGTGCCATGTCACCACGCCCAGAGTAAGCGAACACGCTTTCGCGATGCCCTCGTCCGACCGACGGTTTTCTCTACGTACTCGCAACCCGGCTGAGTGGCAAACTGTAAATGGCCACCCTATATGTTTCAACTGCCACTACGTTGAACATATTGTGAGTTACTGCCACCACACATGGTCCTCGGCACCTAGTGCAACGACCGATTACCCGTTTTGACCGAACCGCCCGCACGCTTTCACCTGCCGAAGAGTCTCAATGGCTAATTGGTGCACTCACACACCTGTCAGCTGATTGTGTCCTTCCTCTTTCTTTACTTCATCTCCGTAACACACATTCAACTAAAACACCGCCTATGAAAATACTAATGCCATCCGCTGAAAGGGTATGCCAGTTCACGAAGGTGTACCTAAATACCGACGTGAAATTGCGTGTTCGTACTGGCCACTGTGCCCGCCCGCCTTCAGTAAAAGCCTGCGTTGTCAAAATGTGACGTATCAATTGGCGCTCCTTGTGCGAGCACCGCATATGAGAAAAATGGTTGATTTATGTTGACGGATGTGTGATCTATACGTTGCAGGCGTTCTTACACTTTATAATTGTGCGTATTAAAAGCAAGAAGTGCCAGTAACATGTACACTAATGTGGCTAGCACGATAAGTCTATAAGCTTGCTGATGGGGCACTGGGTAAGACCACTCTCGAAGCAGCTGAGCTGCAATGCTTGAAGTTTCTGCATTTGTGCTTCGGAACATTTCTAACTGTTACCTGAAGTAAGCAGAAGGACAAGCATTACCAGACATTCATTTCTGGTGTAACAAATTTAACAATAATTTCTTTCGCCTCCGCTGGGAAATTTTGTGAAGCGTGGAGACTCTTGATTTATGTCCAGTGAACTTTTCGGCATTGACTATTGGCTGTTTCTATTAGAAGTTGCGACTATTTCCTCAATTATAAACACTGTCACACGGACTTTCTAAAACAATACATTACTCATGCTAAATCGCTATATGCAATACGCGGGAAACATGCAAAAAACATCCAATCATTCCTGTAACACAGGCGCAGCGCAAAATTACCGCTGTTATTGCCACTGCATGAATTACAAAATTGAACTGTGCTAGTGAAAAAATCTGCAGCTTTGGCTGCTTTAAGTTAATAACAATTTTTTTCTAATTCTAAAGGAAAACATTGAATGTTACAGTGATTCTATCATCACAGGCAAAACTCAGAAAAACTTGTGGAACTCACTCAGACTCATTCATGAAAGACATTTTGAGCTTTTGATTCCTCGGACTCAGCCTCACAAAAACTTTTCTGAGCCGGACTCCCTTCGGCATATACTCATGAAATTTTTCTTTGGCGTGACTCACTGGAACTCAATCTCGCCAGAACTTTGCTCATCCAGACTCACTCAGACTCACAGTTGAAAAATTGAATTGCTGCACAAACTTGAAGAAAAAACAAGAGAGACAGGAAAGAGTGCAGTTTTTCTTCAAGTTTGTGCAGCAATTCAATTTTTCAAGTATGAACCAACTAGTCTGCAAAAAAGTATTGCTTCAGACTCACAGCTACATCTGAGTCTGAATGAGTCTGAATGAGTGACGCGACTCATTAGTCTGTCAGCCTATCATTGGCTTCTTCGACCTTAGTGTCAGTGCTCTTTAACACCTCTATCTCACGTAATTGATCAATGCTCTTTTTGGAGCCGTTTGACATTTTGGAGTCATTTGACAAGGCACCCCCTACATTATTCATGCATATAATAAATATTCACTTGGTGTATAACGACACTGTTTTGGAATGCCTGGGAACAGACGTGAGTATTGACGTGAATTTAGGTAAGCCTGATAGCAAAGCTGAAGATTACTTTATAGGACGTCAGGTCGGCAACAGCAAGTGGAGCTCATTCAGACTCACTCAAGAATTATAGTTGACGGTTTGGACCCACGAAAAAATTAGTCTCTCGGACTCAGATTCGCGGCTCGATCAGAGCCTGAGTGAGTACGAGTGAATCGACTCACGAATAAGTTCTCTGACCCGTGATCACAGGTCATGGTCACGGTGAGCTATACGTAATATAGTGCGGCATGCTCTGGATCTGTTATGTATGTATGTATATATATACACACACGTATATATATATATATATATATATATATGTGTGCGCGCGCGTGTGTGTGTGTAACTATGAAAGTATATGCGCTTTCACGTGACAACTGTTTATTTAGCCGACCTTGCGACGGGAGCCGCGTCTTTTTCTCATATGGTTTCTAAAGAGAAAAGAAGAGAAAAGTGAGCCCCGTTACTGTTTGCATGAGAGAGTGACACCTCAACAGTAGCTCACAAGGGATGGTGGTTAGGAGGGATTAAAAGGTACATATACAGAGATAAAGGACAGAGCGAGGCGCATGGACATTGAGCGACGAAAGTAAAGAGAAGATAGGAAAGATGGACACGGTCGCAGGAGTCCGACGATGAGGCACCACTCGACGAGAGCTCTTCTCGGTGTCAGGAGATGGTGTAGAGCGAGTCCAGTCGGCCAGGGCTGCGCTGTCGTCGGATATCGGCGTCAGGCAATGGCGTAGGGCAAGCCCAGTCGGCCAGAGCTGCGCTGTCGTCAGAGATCGCGAGGGCACAACCGGTCGACACGAAATCCAGTGAGTGAACCTAGTCTTTTTGAAGGCATCTTACGTTTACGCATTTTCCGTGTCTTCCTATAGCTTGTGGAGACTAGAGGGAAGGGGACAGAAGGAAAAGATGAACGAGAAAAAAAGTAAAAAAAAATTAAAAAGAAGGAAACTATGAGAAGAAGCAAGATACGATGGCATTTGCAAGAAACAGCATCTCCGGAAAGTATGGCGAGCCTAAGCGAGCCATGTCATCATTGACATCAATACCCTCCACACACACACCCGTCCCTCAAGTGGAGGGTGCTAGTATCACCTTCCGGTGCAATCCGCTGGTGGCCGTTTCACCTTTGAAGTTTACGACGAATCAGTGGGGAGAAGCTCAAGCTGCTTGAGTGCATTTTGGCGGCGCCGAAAGATATGAAAAAGCCGCTAATGTGGCACTGCCATCAATATTCTTTATATGCAGTGGCTCATGTTTGTTGAAAGAAAAGAAAAGCTGCGTTAAAAAAGTGGAAAAAATAAACAAAAAGAGAAGAATAGATTGTACGATATCTGGGACCACTAATCTGTGCCTCCCGGCTATGCTTGAAGCAACAAGCCAATTTTATATTGTCAGAATCATACGTTTACAGCTTTGTTTTAGGATAATTTTATTGTGGCTATGGAAGGCTAGGGCAGAGGACTGATTAAAGAGATGCATTTACGTCTTTTAGTCATCGTATCACTGACAGAATGCCTGAGTGCTTATTATTTTGTTTTTACTGTGTTGATTTTGTAGATAAAATAAGACTCTCATTGTTTCTGTTTTATGATTGTTCGGAAATCGTTTTCCAAAAGTGTGACCAAAATGTCATTAAAGCTATGGTTTTTTATTGTACTGTGTTTTTAAAGTGGAAGGCCTGTCAGGGAACGTACATGTGTCCGATGATTGTTGAATTCAATTATAAACGAAGCGTCTATCTGGCTCACGTATTGCATGTTACATACCCAACATTCCACAAGGTATACGACGTTGTCTGAGTCACAGCCTAGAGCCGCTCATATTCTGTGCTTAAATCCGAGTGGGCGCTTTCCGCCACTGTCGTTGTCTGCATCTGTTGGCATACTATTCATCTGATTTTTATACAAGGGCGACATTCTGTTTGGTGTTTTATGCCCATCTTTGAAATTATTTAATGAACCTTCATACTTTTGCACACGCTGTTGTGGGTGCTGAACATAAACAAGGTCCCAAAAACACAAAGTGTTTTTTGGGACCTTGTTTATGTTCGGTAAGTTGCTAGTGAAAGTTAAAAGCGAAATTTTTTTGCGGTGCTTCTTTTCTGGTGGTTTAGAAGAGTCTCGCGGTCCAAATTTTTCGCTTTTTGATAGAGTTATCGGTGATAGCTGGTCGGTATTCTTTATGAAGGAGTACGTGGCGCATACCTGTGCCGTTTTTGTTAAACTATTTGGTGTTGGAGGGAATTCTTATGAATCTGTATGCTTGAGAATGGGGATTGCCGGACTTGGAGTGCCGCGTGTTCAAGACCAGTTTTCCCAATTCCCAAGCACACAGATTCAGTTGACAAAGATTCAGCCATTGACCGAACTTTTATTTTTTTTAATTTCTGATTGTGAGCATTTTGGACGTCTTCTATGTGGTGGAAATGTGTCCCTAAAAACTTAGAGGACACGGGCATAAAAGACTTTTGTGTTATTGTGCGACGCAATGAGGTGAAAATGGTGCTCGCCTACAACAGAAACGAGGTGGTGCATTCTGCATCGTTATCATCATCAGCGTGAACTGTACAGTACAGATGATAACCCCACCACCCTACTAAATTTGCGCATTACATGAGCTTTATTCAAGAAACATTTTTATGGATACGTTATATCTTCTTCTTCATCAGAGTTTTCGCTAGTAAGTTTATCAATTTCGTCAAACGCTTGGCAAGGGTCACTACTTGGGTTTTCGATTGCAATAGACAGATTCCCACAGGTCACGGTTGAGTTGTTGTAGCACTCGTTCTCTTCAATTTTTTCACCGGTGCGTTGTCCCCATATCATGCAGTATAGTTTGTCTGTGAAAGAAAATACAATTAAGAAACACAACAAAATACATTAGTGTCTCAAGGTTTGCGGGGTGCAACAGTTACGCTTCCCTTCTAGATCTTTTAAAAGCATTGTAAGTGTTTTTAGTTGAGTTGTTATGCGGAAGCAGTGGCCCGCATCAGTCTGCCGACTGCATGAAATTAGTTTTCTTCGAGATAAAAACATGTAGGTCACGAATGAAGATTTGTTCGCTCACTAAATTTGAAATCGTGGTAGCGTTCTCGAGCGGAGCCGGAATTTGTATGCTTCGTACCTTTTGTTGTGTAGCGTGGAGTTGTCGACCGTCTTAAAAATGTAAAGGAGCATTCCTAAAAAAAGTTTTCGAATAAAACCAAAAGCGATTTTCCAAGTGCTCATGTTGGAGAAAGATTCGGTACAGGAGTTTTAGCGCAAAATTAACGCATCTTTTGTTAGATGTTCATGACGTGTACGGCGTCTAGCGTTGTTTTTCATAGCGTTTTGGTTTTTGTGAATATTTACGTTCAGATGAATGTTTAGGGATACGTTAGTTAAAGGGATATCACCTATGGTTAGGTGCGTTTCTGTATGCTAGCGCTCTTTGGATGAAAGTATGATGTCGTGCTAGGGCGCAAAGTAAAATCCTGGGCGTTCTTACGCACAGTAAAATGCACAGTAAACACAGCGCACAGTGAAACATGGGTTGATATGAAGCTACATTCATCAAATAAGCGTGTAGTCTGAGAGGTTTTCTTCCCTTCATTTGGTTGTTTTAGTGATTGCTTATAAGCATCATATGATCAATTGAGCTGAGATCGTTGCGTTCACCGCACATGGAGGCTAGAGATACTTTTCTCTGACCTATAAAACTCATTTCATTCTGTTGTCAGAGTTTTCTGTGGCGTCGGGGTGTCCTCCAAGTAGGCACTCACGACTACATTTTAGGTTGTAATAAGAGGATAGAGAATGCGCACAGTTACTTTGTGTAGGTACAGGCAGCATTCCAGTGAAACCATTGTAAATAGTGGTGTTTCATTAAGTTTATGATAAATTAGCAGATGTTAGTTACAACTTAAGAGTGCGGATGGTAGGAAATAGCTAGCTAGTTTTGAAGGAGTGTGATTACGGTTATATGGGGCCCAATTGTGTTTGCCTTTCTGTGCTTTTCTGACACGCCAACTTGTTCCATCTTTGGTAAGCATCTCCACGTCCATGATTGTTGCAACCTTGGCGGCACCAAAATGTCTAAAAATTTTAGCGTAAAGGTTTTTCTTTTGTTTGTTTCTTGAGAAGCCTGGAGGGTTTTAAGCGGGCCCAATGCGTTACTGCAGCATAGTATTGTGTTGTGTGGTTAGCCTTGCTGTTGTCAATCATTGTGAGCTGGTTTGGGAGTTGGTTACGAGTTCGCAGCTGGACGGTCAAAGCCAGGCCGTAGTCCTCGTCACCAGCCATTCTCTTCGTGCCCAGCGGTTGGGAGCGCTGGCCAACCGAGATTTTCCGGGCGGCGGAGAAGCTGTTAAGTTTGGCCCGGCGATTCGTCTGGACAGACGCCATTGTGCGTAAGCCGGTCTACTGGGGAGGCTCTCAATCCCTTCGGCACCTAGTCTGCCGGATGCTGTCGAAGATTTCGGCATTTACCCAGACCATGTGGCAAGCAAAGGCGAGTTCCTGACTCTCAACTACGGACCCTTTCTTCGTTCCTTCGAGCAGCAGCGGTTACTGATGGCCTCAGCGACTCATCTGGCGATGGGGAAGCTGTTGTGACTGGCGCCACAGCAGACAGGGGAGCGGCGCTCTTTTAATCCTCAATCACGTAGCCGACCGGTGGGCTGCCTATGCCCGACAGCCATTGTCCCTGTTAGCCCGAGGGTGAGACGTCGTGTCGCCTCGACGCCGTTAAGCGTTCGAGAGAAGACAACGAAGACAGCATCTTCCTTGGAATGGACCGTGGCGGCCGCAGCGAATCGCCCCACTAATTAAGCGAACAAATCGGCCGACCCTTTGATGTATGCTGTCAGGAGCTTGGTACCTCTCGACTAGCGGCACACACACGACGAGGAAGAGCACCGCTGGCGCCACCTCACAGTGCAGTGATCACGACTCAATATTAGACGTTCACGTGAACTGTGCATGCTCGTCCCCCTCACCTGATGTGTGTTTGTGATTAGTGTTCAATTCAAAGAGGAGGAGCCCGACAGGGCTTTAAACGACCCCGCAGAGTGCCTAACGTCGCTCTGACCCATGTAACGTTTCAACCACCACGCTCATGCTTTGTGAAACCACTTACCTTTCTTTGCTGTAAAGAAGAGTAAATAGTGTCATAAACCTGTTTGTTTTCGTATCCTCTTGTCAGCGTTCGTTTCCTCCACCCGGTTACATCACGCTACCACAAGAGACCGGGTAGACCCCCATTAGCAACAACTGGTGGCAGCTGTGGGATGCCATCATCAGTGACCGTTCTTCCAACCCGCAACATCTGGTGGCAGTAGTGGGATGTCATCTGCACCTTCCTCCTTCGAACCAGACGTTCACAGTAGTTGAAGTAGAATATTTACCATGATTGAACAGCCTCCACCTCCTCAGTGTCACACACATATTACACACACACACACACATATATATATATATATATATATACATATATACGTCACTGCCTTCCTACGTCACATATATATATATATATATATATACATATATGTGTGTGTGACGTAGGCAGGCAGTGACTGATGGTAGAAGATGAGGAAGAAATGAGAATGGATTAAACATGGCGTATGAGGCAGGCCACGTCTGCCATTCATCATAGCGTCACACGAGTCGACAGGATGAAGGCCTTCCAGATCCTTCATCAGCCGCTCATCATCTACGCAGTTCTCCGCATGACACCCTGAGCATGCATCGACTACCGTACAAGCGGCTAGCATTGCGCATCGACCAGCATTATGTCAGAAGCATCTACTGACCTTCCCATCCCCAAGTACACCGGAGCAGTGGACGATGGACCCGTACAAGACTGGTTGGACCTGTTCGAGCTCCACGCTACCACTGCATCTTGGTCGGAACGGGAGATGATTACGAAGTTCACCGACTATGTCACCGGTGAGGCATTTAAATTTTACCTTACACCCATATTAGAGAACGACCAGTCTTGGCAAAAGATAAAAGAAGGAATGATCATCTGGTTTCAAGACAATAATGAAGATTCGGTTCCAACCAGCCATATCAATGCATGCAAATTTAGTAATCACAGTCATACGCAACCCTCACACATTCGAGCACCGAGCCGAAGTTTATAATTCCCGTCAGGCGAAGTCAGTCACCTGCTCATAGAAAGACACCCAAGCCGCTTTTCTACAAAGCCCAACCTTCCACTTGGTTTCCCATCTGCACAAATATTGCCAACTCTAACCTCTTACAAACAATGCAGAAATCAAGACAATGTTCAAGCACCCAATGTACTTGACCCTTCATCGTGTTTACGTAAGCCACCACCTGGTTTTGTGATATCTTGAGGGGTGCCCTTTACTCTCATCGCACCCCTCAAGATATCACCGCATACGCAACAGACCATCTGAATTATTGGCCAAATAACTTGTCAAGCCACTGCCATTCCGAAAGCGGTTGCACTTCAGAAACGCTTGGCTCTAATCTCCCGCAAAAAAACAAACATGCGGAATTGGAACCACGTCAAGCCATGTTTGCGGCGATGTCATCCTCAGGAACTGGACCAACCAAAAGTCGAAACTCTATGGAGTCACCATTGAACGCAAGTCTCGGTGATAAAAACGAAAATGTATCTACTGCTTTCCTTGACACAAATCATGCTTGCATCCCACTCGTCAATATTGCTGGGACTACCAACAGCGTCTCCCTATTGAACGATGATGACCACCCGCAATTTTCTCACAGCAGTCACCAAACCAAGAAAATACGACGACGAACGAAAACTTGAACGGTAGCACACTTACAACTTGAACAACTTAAAAAATTAAGGACTTTCATCCAAGCGCCATTTCAAGAAATAGTACGTTTCCGGATGAAGAAACATCGCCACAGACGCTCTCTGCGCCTGCGGTTACACAGACGACAACACCACGGAAAATGCCCAGAAAGACGCGGAAGGACTTCTTGCACGCCGCCAGCACACAGGCATCTAGCCGTCACCATCTCTCAAAAAGCACGCATTCTAGTTACAATGCATCAGTCGCAGCCACGACTCGGAATAAAACGCATGAGACATCCAACCTTCCAGCGCTACAAGGACACTAATCATTGTTCGTTTTTCGCTACTATCCAGGCTGCGTCATCATCACTTTCCACGTCGAATGCATGGTTATGCTCTCCAGAACGCGACAGCCAACATCGCCCACCTGAGGTTTCCTAGATGTCACTGGACTGCCTTTCCTGTGAACGTTTTTGTGCAAGTGTATGGAACGGCCGTGTCAAATAGAAATAGTGCAATTTGTGATATTTTTTTCTTATTATGAGACACCACTTGTTCATGCTTCATAGTTTAGTTTGTAGCTCACGCATTCTTTTGGGGGGAAGGGATCCTGTTTCGTAGGAAGGCAGTGACAGATGGTAGAACATGAGGAAGAAATGAGAATGCAATAAACGTGGCGTATGAGCCAGGGCACGTCTGCTATTCATCGTAGCGTCATATATATATATATATATATATATATATAACAGACAGTAATGCCAAGGAATGTACAGGGGAAGTTATTAAAACCAATGGATTGTAAATAAGAAGAAAGAAAAGTGGATGAAAAAATTACCAACTGTGAGCAGGAATCGAACCTACGACCTTCGAATAACGCGTACGATGCTCTAACCACTGAGCTATCACAGCGGCCCTCCCTCCATCCACATTTTTGGGTTTATCTGTGAATTTAGAAGTAGGAGTGACAGTCAGCGCCATCTATAAGCCAAACAACGAGTGTGAAACACTCTTATGCGCATGTTTGGCGCCACGTAGCACGTGAACTTATTATGAGTGGGCAGCTGATTAATTGTCCCTCTTATACAACCTAAACACACCAAGTCTGCCAGTACGAGACCCTCGTTCAATAAAATAAGGGAAAGAAGTGTATACCTAAGGGCTCGTTTTTTCCGTGTTTTAACACAATATTAATGAGATATAACAGACAGTAATGCCAAGGAATGTACAGGGGAAGTTATTAAAACCAATGGATTGTAAATAAGAAGAAAGAAAAGTGGATGAAAAAATTACCATTGGTAATTTTTTCATCCACTTTTCTTTCTTCTTATTACAATCCATTGGTTTTAATAATTCCCCTGTACATTCCTTGGCAATACTGTCTGTTATATCTCATTATTATTGTGTTAAAACACGGAAAAAACGAGCCCTTAGGTATACACTTCTTTCCCTTAATTCATTGAACGAGGGTCTTGTACTGGCAGACTTGGTGTGTTTAGGTTGTATAAGAGGGACAATTATTCAGCTGCCCACTCATAATAAGTTCACGTGCTACGTGGCGCCAAACATGCGCATAAGAGTGTTTCACACTCGTTGTTTGGCTTATAGATGGCGCTGACTGTCACTCCTACTTCTAAATTCACAGATAAACCCCCAAAAAAGTGGATGGAGGGAGGGCCGCTGTGATAGCTCAGTGGTTAGAGCATCGAACGCGTTATTCGAAGGTCGTAGGTTCGAATCCTGCTCACAGTTGGTAATTTTTTCATCCACTTTTCTTTCTTCTTATTTACAATCCATTGGTTTTAATAACTTCCCCTGTACATTCCTTGGCATTACTGTCTGTTATATCTCATTATTATTGTGTTAAAACACGGAAAAAACGAGCCCTTAGGTATACACTTCTTTCCCTTATATATATATATATATATATATATGTGTGTGTGTGTGTGTGTGTGTGTGTGTGTGTGTGTGTGTGTGTGTGTAACGTAAGAAGGTAGCGATGGTTCGTAAAAGCTGAGGAGAGGAGGAAGAAGTTAGATGGAATAAACATGGCGTATGAGCCTAGCCACGTCTCCCATTCATCATAGCGTCACACGAGTCGACAGTATCAAGACCTGCTGCCAGCCCCTTCATCAGTCGCACATCATCGACAAGGTTCTCCGGAAGACACCCTGACTATAAGTGAACTGAAAAACCAGCATCTTGCAGTACACATCGACGAGCATCATGACGGAATCGCCTAACGACCTTCCCATCCCCAAGTACACCGGAGGAATGGACGATGGACCTGTAGAGTACGGGTTCAACCTGTTCGAGCTCCACGCTATCACTGCTTCATGGTCGGAATGGGAGATGATCATCAACTTTCCCGACTACATATTTCAAATTCTACCTCACCCACATATTTCAGAATGACGAGTCATGGAACAAGATTAAAGAAGAAATGACCATCCGATTTCAAGAATACAATGACGACTATGATGAATACTCGCTTATAACAAACCATCCACAGGCAATCGCACTCAGTTGTCACTTTCACAAGCAGTATTCAAGCTTACGAACGCCCAGCATGAATCGACTACTCCCAGAACACAAAGTGGAACATAGTACACTTACAGGCGACCAAGCGTATTTCGGGAAAAACACAATCATCGAGCGGGCCTCCTTTTTGCACGCAAGGCGACACTCCCGAAATCATTGCTTGAGCATATGCCACAAGACGTTGCTCAACCATTTGATACTCTCCATCCTTCGTTACGCATACATAGCCTGCCACCCGGCTTTGCATCACGCCGCTCCTCAGGCACTCTTAACGCTCACCATCTGCCTCGTAAGGACACCGTGTTCACAATAGATGAGCTATTGACGCATCGGGAAAATACCCCACCACGCCATGACGACTCAAAAAAGTGTTTTTTATCACAAGGCTTTACTTATATGGCTCAGCAGACAGTGCAGTTCGAACCAAATAATGCCACGTCACATGTGGTATCCTCACTCAGTGCTCACAGCTCCAAGAATGGAAACAATGCAAAAATAATGCATACATTGAACCTCGCACGCAGCTGTCTGTGAGAAGCGTCCACACTGGACCACCTTACCGAAGCTTCTGAATAGCATGCTAGCAATGATGGCGTGTTATTAACTATGCCCGACAAGCAAGAAACCAGATCATCATGCATCAGCTGTCTACAGGACACGTCAACTTGCGAAGGAAATGAATGCCCCATTCCGGAAGAGGCTCTACTACAGCCATTTACTGAGCAACATCAGCAAAGCAAGCACAGCCACGTCCACAAACTTATGTGACAACGAGAGAGACTACCACAAAAGCTTGGACGAACATGGAATTCAGTGGATGCACACTCACCAATTGAAGACCATCGAAAAATAAGATCTATAAACCAAAGACCACTTCAACACATCAGGAACCTTTTGCACAAAGAAAAGTCGCCAGAGACGCTCCCTGCGCCTGGTATTACACCGACTGCAACACCACAGAAAACGCCGAGAAAGACGCGAAAACACTGCTGGCACACCGCAAGCACTGAGGCACTCCATCCCAGTCTGTCAAGAAACACGCAAGCAAGAAGCACCGGGATTGCACCATTCACGACAAAAAATAGGACCAAGTCAACGTTTGAGTCATATTCGTAGAAGAAAACGTCAAGGAAGTCTTCTGTACCAGATATCAAGGCATCATGTACAATGCTAGCGAAAGAGATACAACTACAGAAAACCACAAAACAGACTGAACGCTACCATTTGCAAAATGCAGGAACACAAACATGGCATCATCAACTTCGGTTCTCGCAAACGCAAGCTGGAAGCGATGGTTCTGTTTCAGCCTTGACACAAAATACAGCGCTTACGACAGAAAATTTGGTACCTAGGAAGTCTGACCTTCAAATGCTACAAGGACGTCCAACCCCGTTCGTTTTTTGCAGCGGCTTAAGCCGTGTGATGGTTAGTGCAGTTTTGCATGACGTGGTTATCTTTTCCAGAACGCCACAGTCAGCCTCGCCCACCGGGACTCCTGTGTTAACCGGACTGCTGCACTCTCTCTTAAAGTCTTTGAAAGTTTACGGAACTCCTCTGGAGCGTAGAACCAATTGTGAATTTTGACATTTTTGATTTTTTGACCTGTCCTTGTTTACTTTTCTTGTTCGTAATTCATGCCTTCTTTCGGGGGGAAAGGTAATCCTGTAACGTAAGAAGGTATCTTGAAGGGCATTGCTTCAACGAAACAGCCGCAGTAAATCATCTCGACTGTGCTGCATTGCCCTTCACTAACGCAACCCCATTTGCACATCGAGCTGAAGTGGAGCAAAGCCTCGAAGATTCCTCAGAGCCCACCAGCCGCGCGGCAGAAAGCTTCTCCGCCTGTCCTACGAATGACGTCAGACGCAGGTCTGACACGCCACTGCTGCTCTCAGTACCCGCGCCGGTACGCAATGCCATCGTGTCAGTGGAAGAGGCTGATACCATTCCTCATACAGCTCAGTTAGGGAAGCCAGCCCCAATATCACCTTTACTGGGGCAAGTAAAGTCGCTTCAGCTGGGGCAAGTGGAGACACCAGCATCGCCTAAGTTTGAACCGCCTACGGTGATGGCACCGGTAGAGCCCAAGGTAACCACTGCTGGTGTCACTGACCAAGATCATGAGGAGAAAGTTGGCGCTCAAGATACCGACAGCAGCTAGTCTCGACCTTCCGATAGACTTGTTGAAGACTCTGGCACCCAGTTTCAGCGTGGCCAAGGCTGACCTCCGAGATGCAGCCACTATATCGACCGCCAGATCTACCTTTGGCAGATACCGAGGACCAAATCGCTGCCGAGAGCGTCGGCCGCAACGGGGCAGCGAGTACCGGCCGCCTGAGTCCACAGCACTTTTTCAAAAGACATCGTGGCGTGCAAAAGAGCAACCAGCTCGAGGCAGCCAGTGCCGTCCACCAGAAACTTTGCCGCCAGCTCCGCGCGCGCGCAGTCATGGCCGAGTGTCATGACCAAGAAAGATGCTGGCGCGTCGGTGCGTGGGCAGCTAAGGCAAGGTAGAGGAAGATGAAGACAGAATAAGAACAGCTGACCCAGTATCGGGTGTTGTCACTTGTTCTCTGTCTCGCTCATCACAATATATATATATATATATGAGATATAACAAACAGTAATGCCAAGGAATGTACAGGGAAAGTTATTAAAACCAATGGAATGTAAATGGGAAGAAAGAAAAGTGGATGAAAAAATTAACAACTGTGAGCAGGTATCGAACCTACGACTTTCGAATTACGCGTTCGATAGAACGCATAATTCGAAGGTCGTAGGTTCGATTCCTGCTCACAGTTGGTAATTTTTGTGTTAAATAATATTGTGTTAAAAACACGGAAAAACGAGCCCTTAGGTATACACTTCTTTCCCTTACTATATATATATATATATATATATATATATATATATATTGTAGGCATCTATTATGCGCTTCATCTTCGGGTCCGTTGCTTTTGTTCGATCCCGTGTTCACTGCCAATAAACCTCGTTACAACTGAGTCGTCATTCGTGGTGGAGGTGGTTTGACGATCCTAGTCCTCTCCTCACAACGCTTACTCGCTGGAGCTCCGTTCAGGTCGCCGGTTGGACACTCAGTCCCCAACATGTGTCAGAGTGACGGGGCCGACGCCCTTTCTGCTCCCGTCCCTGCGCCGCAAGCCCCTCCTATTTACATCGTAAACCACCAGCGTGACCCTCCGATCTTCGCTGGTCTTCGCGGCGAAGATGTGGAGAACTGGCTCGATAACTACGAGCGAGTAAGCGCAACTAATCACTGGGACGACTCTAACAGGCTCTGCCGAGTATCGCTTTATCTCACGGGCGCTGCCAAGACATTGTTCTTGAATCATGAGATTGACCTCACCGACTGGGCTGCCTTCAAGCAGCAGCTTCGCCAAGTATGAAGCACACCTGCCGTTCAATCCGTTCAAGCGAAGAGAGCCCTAGATACTCGCCAACAACATCCCGGCAAGTCGTACACATTGTACACCGAGGATGTCCTTGCGCTTTGCCGGCGCGTCAATTCTTCGATGTCCGAGTCGGACAAACTGCGTCACACACTGAAGGGCATCGGAAGCATTGCCTGCAATGCCCTTGTTGCCCAGGATCCTTCTACTGCCACTGACACGTATCTACGTGTCAGCATCTCGACGAACTTGATTCTGTTCGCCTTCAGTCGGGAAATAGCGAACACGCCCAGCAGACCTTGACATGCTTGACATGATACGGAAATCATACGCGAAGAACTTTTATCAATGGGCTTCTCACCACCTTCTCCATTTGTCACGCAGCCTTCAAGCATGGCCTTGCGTGACATCGTAAGGGAGGAACTGACATCATTTACCGGTCCAGCCCACGTACAGCCACCTCCTTCCAGCCTCCCAACGTACGCGCAAGTTGCGGCCGCACCTCCTCACAACGTAAACTCTACGTTGCCGCTGCCATCGATTCACGTTGGTTGCTGCTGCACCACCGCTCCACTTCCGGCCTAATGCCACCCGACCCTCTGTCTGCCCACTTGAGTGCGCTATCTCCCGGTGCGCCGAACGACTTCTACTACCCGCCTTGGCGCCCATCTTGCGCAACATGTTTTTACTAGTGGATATCATGGTCATATATTGCGCTTCTGCCGCAAGCACCAGCAGGACGAGCGTCGCGGGTACGGTATGCGCGAACAGTACTTTACCAGTGGGACTCTTAAGCCCTGGCGTTATTCATCTGGACATCAGCGGTGCTCCATCTCCACCCGCATCGACTGAGACGTGGAACACTTACCGTTAAAACCAGTGCCGATCACCTTCACCCTTTCGTCGCTCCTCCTCTCCTTTTCGGCCAGCCTTGTTTACCACTGAAAACCGGTCGGAAAACTAAATGATGCAGTTTTCGGAGGAGAAACTGCATGTAACAGAGTGACTGGTACTCCTTCGGCACGCCCGTTAAACATGGTTTCTGTTATGGTGGAAGGCGTTCTCGTGGCCACTTTGGTGAACAGCGGTGCTACAGTTTCTATGATTGGATATGATTTGTGCAAACGCCTAAAAAAAGTAATGACACCTTATAGTGCACCCACTCTGGACAAAGCCCAGGGAAACACTATCCGCCCTTTTCCTCTTTGTGCTGCTCGTATTTTTATCTATGACAGTGAATTACATTCTGTTCACTGTGCTTACCCGGTGCTCTCACCAGCTAATTTTAGGGTGGCACTTTCTATCTTCTTCTTCAGCCGTTATATGTTGTGGTGAACGGATTCTGCACCAAACTAATATGTACTTCACTGTTCAACGAAGGCGTTTACAAGCCACTACGCCAGTTCGAATGCGAAGATCTACAACTAACACCATATCAAGAGCGAATTGTGACCCTGACCTCTAAGGACATAGACCACGGTGATGTCTCGGTGTCGCCATCGTCGACTTGCCTCGCTAAAGACTTAGCCCTCGTGTCAGGTGTCGTACGCTTTCACCATGGCTCCACGCTCGTCATTGCTATGAATGTTACATCGGAGAAAATTCTCCTGCCAGAGGGCACTGCAGTAGCCTGTGCTGTGGATGCTGAGCCTGTCAGCGTCACGCCAGTTAAACCTGCCTCTACCAACGACCCTTCTTTTAGTAGGCCTGGTTCTTTCTCTCCCTTCACAGCACTTATCAGTGATGACCTAACAGCTATGCAGGCACAACAGTTGCTTGCTTTGTTAACGAAACACGCCGATTCCTTCGACAACTGCTCCTCGAAGGTGGGCTGAACTACCACTGCTGTGCATCGCATTCAGACCGAGGGAACATCTATTGTGCATCGCCACCCATACCGCGTGTCTCTCGCTGAGCGAAAAAAACATCGAGGAAAACGTCTCTGACATGCTCCAACGAGAAATAATTTGTCCATCAACTAGCCCTCACTATAAAAAATATTGAGTAAAAAGAGTATCTTTTTGCCTCATAACAATAATCATCAGGCTTGCGTGCGCTTCCTTTCTTGAAAACTCGGCGCTGGCCACTTTCCTATCGAGAATGCAATGTAACCCTGATAATGGGCACGTCGATCGTGACCGCAATGTACCGGGTGGGGCGATAGCGCAAGGATGGAATGCAATATAGATGAAGTATAATAATGTGGGACAAAAAGACACTCTTTTTACTCGCTCTTTTTTAGAGTGCTTGAGCATCCCCTGTTGTTTTGGTACGAAAAACAAGATGGCTCCGTGCGCTTTTGCGTCGATTATCGGGCACTTAAGAACATCACTCGCAAGGACGTATACCCAATGCCACGCATCGACGATGCTTTTGATTCACTGCAAGGCACCGAATATTTTTCAAGCCTTGATTTGCGTTCAGGATATTGGCAAATTCTCATGTACGACAGCAACAAAGAAAAAAAATGGAATTTGCAACCCACGATGGCCTATACGAATTAAACGGGATGCCTTTCGGGCTCTCTAATGCGCCCGCGACGTTTGAACGCATGATCAACACCGTCCTGTGTGGTCTGAAAAGGAAGACGTGTCTCTGCTACCTTCGTTATATTATCATCTTTCATCAACGTTTTCTCAGCACCTGAGGCACTTGGCAGACATCCTAACTTGCATCCCCGGCATGGGTCTGTAGCTCAACACCAAGAAATGCCGCATCGCCACCAAATCCAACAAGGTTCTCGGTCATGTCGTGAGCAAGGACGGTATTCGCCCTGACCCCGAAAAGATCACTGCCGTTTCGATTTCCACGCCCCACAAGACCTAAGGATTTGCAAAGTTTTATTGGCCTCGCATCAGATATTCATCGCTTCATACGAAATTTGGCTTCAATAGCGGCGCCACTTCACAAACTACTTGCCTCTAATGCACCCTTTGTGTGGTCTGAAGAATTCAGTCAGTGTTTGAACTAATAAAGGCAGCTCTCACGTCAACGCCTGTACTCTCACATTTTGATGACACCGCCCCGACACTCCTGCATACTGACGCCAGCGGTTGCGGTATAGGTGCTGTTCTCCTCCAACTCGATAACTCTGGACGGGAAAGGGTCGTCGCATACGCTAGCCGAGGGCCTACTTCTACCGAAAAGAGCTATACCCTCACTGAGCTGGAGTGCCTCGCTGTGGTTGGTCATTACAACAGTTTCGCTTTCATCTGTACGGCCACCAATTCACAATTGTAACGGACCACCACGCTTTATGATGGCTTTCTACAATCAAGAACTTGTCCGGAAGCTTGGGTCGTTAGATTTTACGCTTACAGTAGTATCAGTTTGAGATTATTTGTAAATTTTGCAATAAACATCAGGACGCCGATGCTCTTTCTTGTTGCCCACTATCTACGGCTTCGTTCGACACTCCAGCTGCCATCACCGACGACACCAGTGCGGACGTGACTCCGATTTCTGTTGCCTTGCTTGCCTCGTTGTACCAGCCGCAAATCGATGATGACCAACCCTTCAGTTCTCGCCAGCAAGCTGACCCGTGCTGTCATCGCATTATAGACCACCTCTCAGGAGCTACGCGTCCACCCAATGCACGGCTTCGTCGACAACTCGAGCACTTCAAGCTTCAGGACGGTGTGCTGTATCGTCACATTTATCATCCTGACGGCCAACGCTGGGTACATGTTCTGCCATGTGCTCTTCGGCATCATATACTAAACGCCTTTCATGACACTTTGACTACTGGGCATCTCGGCTTTCGCAAAATCTACGACCGCATTCGAAGACGCTTTTATTGGCCTGGCCTTTCTACCAGTGTAGCAAAGTACGTGAGTTCCTGCTCTCCGTGCCACCTTCGCAAACTTCCGACATCTCCTCCTGCTGGTCGATTACAGCCAATGACGTGCCCTACAACACCTTTCTAGGTCGTCGCTGTCGATCTTTCTGGGCCCCTTCCTGTTACTGGCACTGAAAATAGATGGATAGTCACCGCCGTAGACCATCTGACACGCTACGCGGAGACAACTTCATTAGCTACTGGTTCAGCATCAGAAGTTGCTGACTTCATCCTTCAGGCCATAATTCACGTCATGGTGCTCCTCGTGTACTTCAAAGTGACCGTGAAAAGTGTTCTTATCACAGCTTTTTGGTGAAGTTTTTCGCGTTTCTGGTACTATACACAAAACGGCGTCTAGCTATACCACCCTCAATCAAATGGTCTGACCAAGAGATTTCATCGAACCCTTGCCGACATGATTGCCGTGTATATTCAACCAGATCACAAAAATTGGAATAAACTTCTACCGTTCCTCACTTTCGCTACAACACCGCTGTTCAGCACACAACCTACAACTCACCGTTTATCTCGTTTATGGACGCTCACCTACTTTCTTTATCGACGTTTTATTCTTCACTAGCCATGGCCCTCCATCACCGTCTTCTTGCGAAGAATATATTTATCGTCTTGCCCAGTGCCGCCAGCACGCTCGTATGAACACGGAAGCTATGCAACAAGCAAGGAAGGCCGTCTACGACACCTCTCATCGTGTGGTATTATTCCGACCGGGTGACGAAGTGCTGCTATTGACACCAATTCGCACACTTGGTCTCTGCGACAAGTTTCAGCTTTTATTCATCGGCTCATATGTTGTTTTAGAGCAGACTTCACCAGTCAACTATCGTGTGACGCCTCTTGTCGTGTCAACTGACCGCCGTTACCACAGCACCGAAATTGTACACGTTTCCCGCATGAAGCTTTTCACACGACGTTCCTCGACACCTTGATTACCCGCCCGCAGCGGCCAATAAACTTCGTTACAACCGAGTCGTGATATATATATATATATATATATATATATTGAATGAACTTGCAGAGAGCACATTTGACAAGGAAATTGTCTTCAGTAACGTTTCGGCCGTGGCACGGCCTTCGTCAGAGTAAGTAGGTATGATACAATGCAGCCGCTTTTATGGGCTGAGGTGATGAACTCTTGGTACAGCAGCTAGGACAATCAAAGTGAAAAAAAATGGTAATCTGTCAGAACCTTGTGTAGACATGACTGACATGCGACGGGTGCATCAACATACAAGTTTTAAATTTCCTTGGGCATCAACACGTGGGCACAGTGTAGTTGGCAGGACAAGTAAGAGAGCTCTGAATTAAAGGAACCACGGATAACTAACAAACATTTTAATATACATTAAAATCTTTTACTAATCTAAAAAGTCGTGTTGTTATAGTGCGAGGCAGGTGAGCTTTCTTGCGTTTTCATTGATACCGGAACGAATGGTGTTAAATTTGTGGGTCAAGAAGGATTCGCTCACTTCCCTGTCGTCATTTGTCCTGAAACCAGACTGACTAATAGTGACCCTAATTGTGTCGAAACCGTTGCCAGGCATACTGACGTGCATCGACAGTGATAGATTGGGGAGGCTTACAGTGTGTGTATGGTGATTATTCAAACAAATTTTGACCTACGTACGTTTGACCTACGTACTGAACTTTGCATGTTGAACACTCGAGAAGATAGATGACGTTGGTACTATCACATGTGTAGTTCCCATTTATTTTTAAAGAAAAGCTGGACGACGTACTTGAAACTGCTTTAGATGCCGTCATATGCGCGCACACTTTGCAACGTAGTTTGTTGCAGGGATGACAGCCTTCATGATGTGAACACGTGGTTTTAGATGAGGTTAGTAACTCACGAAGGTTTTGCGATCGTCGGTAGAACACGCGTGGTTGTTCTGTAACGATTGCTTTGAGCCACTCCCTCTATATAAAAATGTTGAAATGTTTCTTTAAAATATGGTTGACATTTGCAGCAGAGGCCGCATGTGTCCAAATGAGGTTAGTCCGCGAACTATCCTTGGGCCTTTTGTTAATACTCAGCGGATCGGAAGGGTCGTACTCTTCTGCACGTTTGATGGCGTCTGTGATTATGCTGGCCGGATAGCTCTGTTTTTCGAACGCGCTCCGAAGTTGTTCGCAGTGATGGGAAAATTCGCTGCTATAAGAGCATATTCTTTTAAAACGGACTGCTTGGCTGTAGGGAATACTAGTTTTATTGTGTTTCACGTGACTACTACTAAAGTGAAGATATTGTTGCCTATCCGTGCGTTTCCCGTAAAGATTAGCAACCAGGTTCCTGTTACGTAGAGTGACCATGACATCAACAAAGCTTATGTTCACAAGTGAATACGAGTACAAAAAAGAAATCACCGGATGAGCGTTGTTAAGATCTGCTATGAAAGAAAAAGTTGCGTTTCACTATGGTGCCAGATTAGGAAAATGTCGTCAATGAATCGCTTATAGTAAAATGGCTTATATTCACAATTTGCAAGAAATTTGTTTTCAAGTAGCCCCGTAAATATGTTTGCGCAGTTCGGTTTGATTCTTGTGCCCATAGATGTACCGCTAACTTGAACCTAATGACTCCCATCAAATTTGAAATTGTTAAGTTCGAGAACGAGCTTAAGCAACGTAGCTAACGTAGATGCGGAAACTGGTTTGTCGGCGTCGCAATCATTGTACGCGCAGATAACTGCCTCGATGCCGTCTGAGTGAGGGATATTACTGCAAAGTGACGTGACATCTAACGTAACGAGACACGAATTTTGAGGAACCTGTAGGTCAAGAATATCTGTTAGAAAGTGATTGGTATCGTTAATGTAAGAAGAAAAACTGGATGGAATGGTGTTGATGAGGCTGTCTACATAACGAATAAGGTTCTCAGTCGCTGTTCCTATTCCAGAAGTAATGGTTTAGCAGGATTATCTTTCTTATGAACTTTGGGAAGAAGGTAGAACCTGCCGGCTACTGGGCTAAACAGTATTAAGGATATTAGAGTGCTGCATTTTCTTTCTTTATCATTAAAGAGAGCAGTCAGACTATCACGGACAGTAGCTTTGAACTCGTTTGTTGGGTCATAATCTTGCTGCTTGTAATACGATGCATCACTAAGCTGCCTATGGCCTTCGCTGATATAGGTGCTTCTGTCCAGTACAACAATGGCGCCTCCTTTATCTGCAGGTTTCACAACTATGTCATTACGACTAACGAGGGATTCAATTGCTTGTTGCTCTCTGTTAGTAAAGTTGCGGTTCAATGGTGTACGTTCTTTATATGTTTGCATGACATCGCGTTGTACAGCTCTGATATATAGGTCCAGACATTTGTCTTTTTGGGAGGGAGGTGTCCAATACTTGTAATATGGCAATGATGAGCTATTGGTATTGTGAGCCGAGGACCGATCATAGAAGCACTCACGGAGGCGCATGTTATGTTTCAAATTGTGAAGATCCTTCATCAACTGAAATTCACTATAGCCTCCTGTTGCAGGGCAAAAATTAAGTCCTCCAGATGAAACACTACGTTCCTAAATTGATAGATCGTAACATGACAAATTTATAATGTTATCCTGTCCAGATTATTTACTTTCCAGCTCGGGCCGGCACATTTCAGCTGTAGCTAGAATGCTTCCTCGTCAGGAGCATTCCTTTTATCTTAAGTTGTCACGGGCGACCTTTTTTGACACTTCAGCATCCAGCTCGGCTAACTTATGTGACCGGTAGAATTCGGGAGTTTTCATTCTTCAGTCGTAAATTGAGCAAGCTGTTTTTCCTGATTCCGCAGAACATTTTCTTGTGATAGATAATGGCTAATAAGTATGCTGCTTACTTCAACAGACGCCCGATTTAAGGTGTTATTCCGCCTTGACAGGTTTTTTAATTATCTCTGATGTGGCCGGCTGCAGCTTTAGTTGCAAATATTTCGGAGAACTTGTTGCCGCGACATACATTCTTAGCATAAAAATATGCGATTCACAACGAGTTCGTTTTTATTTAAACTTCCTTGTCCTCAAAACGTTCATCGAGTCTATAGACAAAGTACTCTCACCCAGCTGGCGTTGTGTTACGGAGTTTGCTTCTCTCGTAGTTGTGCCCCTGTTCCGGAGTCCGTAGCGTGGTTGAGACGATGAAAGTGATGCAGGGACCACAGGTGGCGGTAGGCCAGATGTAGGCTGCGTAGATTGCGACTTGTTCATGTGGGCGTGCGATGATTTCGAGGTAACGTTCTCTGCTATAGAAGACTTGCTCGTCAGGGTGAGGGATGCTGCCGGCGCGGTGTTGTTTCTTGAGTTCGGCTGTGCAGTAGGATGACTGGGTGCTGAAGGTTGCCCAGCTCAATCCACACGATGCGGAAAGTCATTCGTTGA
>WOVY01003156.1:30000-170628 GCA_013436015.1 Rhipicephalus annulatus
CATGAATTCACAGGAGCTCCCCCTGACAGTTTTTACTTTGGGACCTCCTTCTGTATTATATCACTTTTTTACTTGCACTATATTGTACGAAATCAAGATGATTGGAAAGATGCACAGGAAAAAAAATAATATGGCTGGAGGGGTAGCAGCCATCCTATAGCAAGTTATCTTTTCATCCCACTTTTTCTTCTTCACATTTACATCACAATTGAATAACTTCTGCTATACAATCCTTGGTATTATTGTATGTTAGATCTGATATCATCATTATCGTCATCATCAAGTGTACTGCAGGACAAAGGTCTCTCCCATGATCCGACAGTTACCTCAGTCCTGTGCTTGCTGCTGCCAATTTATACCCACAAACTTCTTAATGTCATCTGCCCACCTAACCTTCTGTCTCCCCCTAACATTCTCTAGGAATCCAGTTAGTTAGCCTTAATGACCTGCGGTTATCCAGTCTACGTGCTGCATGCTCGGCCTATGTCGACTTTTTTCTTCTTGATTTCAACTACGATATCCTTAACCCCCGTTTGTTCCCTAATCCACTCTGCTCTCTTCTTGTCTCTTAAGGTTACACCTACCATTTTCCTTTCCATTTCTCGCTGCGTCGTCCTCAATTTAGGCTAAACTCTCTTTGTAAGTCTCCAGAATTTTGTTCCGCAGCTAAGTACCGGCAAGATACAGCTGTTATATACCTTTTTTCTTTAGGGATAGTGGCAATCTACCTATCAAGATTTGAGAGTGCTTGCCAAGGGTGCTCAACCGCAATCTTATTTTCCAGTTACTTCGGTCTCGTGGTTCGGCTCCGCGGTTATCACCTGTCCTAAGTAGACATAGTATTTTACAGCTTCAAGTGCAGTATTACCTATCTCGAAGCGCTGTTCTCTTTTGAGGTTGTCGTAGATTACTTTTGTTTTCTGTAGAATAATTTTAAGACTGACTTTTCTGCTCTCCGTGTCTAACTCTCTAATCAGGAGCTGCAATTCATCTCCTGAGTTACTCGGCAATGCAATATAATCGGCGAAGTGCAAGTCACTTAAGTACTTTTCATTAACAATTATTGTTAACTGTTCCCTTTCTAAACCTCTGAAAAATTCCTGTAAGCACGCGGTAAATAGCATGGGGAGATTGTATCCCACTGCCTCACACTCTTCCTTAATATTATTCTGTTTCTTTCTTTATGACGTGCTATGTTAGCAGTTGATCCCATCTAGATTTCTTCCAGGATGTTTGTATATGCTTCATCGACACTCTGACTTCCGCAGTGTCTGCATGACTGCTGATATTTCTACTGAGTCAAACGCTTTCTCGTATTCTATGAAGGCTATGTATAGCGGTTGGCTATATTCAGAGCATTTCTCTATTATCCTGACTGATAGTATGAATGAGGTCGATTGTTGAGTAGCCTGTTCAAAATCCTGCTTGTTTCTTTGGTTGATTGAATTGCAATGTCTTAATTCTTTTATCAATTACCTTTGTAAATAGCTTTTATACTATGGAGAGGAAGCTGATTGGTTTGTAATTCTTCAATTTCTTCTCATCTTCTTTCATATGCTATATATCTCTCATATATGTGTATTGCCACAAGGCAGTAGTGGGATTAGGGGCATAAAGCGGTAAAGGGTCCCTGCCTGAAAGAAAAGACTACGAAGTGGATAGAGACTGTTCCCAGCCAGCCAGCGTGCCAGGCATTGCCGTCGCGCGTAATCATCGTAAATATCGGCAAATATACGTTTCCTTGTAAGATTATTGGTGGAGGTGCTGGGTATGCCTACCTGGTTTTCCCGGCAAACCAACACGGAACTTTCGGAGTGGTCGCCACCTTCATTTTACTGCAATCACTGAACAAGCCCGCCCACAAGAGCGACAGCAGTCCGCAACAGCAGCAGCAGCAGCTGCCGCCTCTAATTCTCCTGCCTCCACGAGACCCCGGAACATTCTCAGGCACAGGCAAGGACAAGGTGAATGTTGAAGATTGGGTCGCATTGTACGAGCGCGTGAGCAAATACTATAGGTGGGACCCTACGTTGATGCTGGCCAACGTTGTATACGCAAGTAACCTTGCGGGATACAGCGCTCACCTGGTATGAGACGCATGAGTCGGAGTTGACCAGCTGGGACGTTTGCAAACTTGAGCTTGTCGAGTTATTAAGCAGGCCATTTGGGCAACAGCAGGCCACGAGGAAAGACCTGAATTGTCCGCGTGCAGACATCGACAGAATCCTATGTATCTTACATACAGGACGTATTGGGCCTCTGTCGAAAGGTGGACGAGAACATGAGCGAAACTGACCAAAGTCGCTCACATATTAAAGGGAATTGCCGATGACGCTTTCAATCTGTTGATCGTTAAGGATTGCGCCACTGTCGACGCGATTGTGAAGGAATGTCAGTGCTTCGAGCACGCCAAAAACCGTCGCATAAGCCGCCAGTTTGGCGCGTCTGCCTAATACTGCAGCCACTTCGACCTGCGAAGACAGCCTCAAGTTCACGCAAGCTACATCGTCCGAAAACGTCACCCGAATCGTTCGCCGCGAACTCGAAGCAATGGCTCCTGCAGCCATCGCCTCCGACGGTCCTCAAGGAAACGCATCCACCATCTCCCTCATCCAAGCCGTCGTTCGCCAAGAAATAGCAAATATCGGCATCACACCTCTTAGCGCTGTTCGCACTACCGAGAGCTCCGCTTCTGTTAACCAGATTCCAGTGTACCCTTCACGCTACCCTTCCCGCTAACGGAACCCTGCTGAATGGAGAACGTCGGATGATATACCGATCTGCTTTCACTGCTCTCGCGCCGGCCACATTGCACGCTACTGTCGCAATCGTTGGACATCCAATTCATCTTGGAACACTGGGACATGGCGTCGCTTTGAAGGCAATTCTCGCCGCTTTTCTACTTCGTATGATCCACAGCCTGCTCCTACTAACGTTCAGGGCCGAAGGTTCAGCCGGTCATCATCACCCCAAGACCGCCGATCTCTGTCGCCGATGATTCCTCGATCCAAGTCCCCTGCACGACCTGGGCCCTCAACCTCGGGAAACTAGACCATGCAGCTCCCGGAGGTAATGCTACAATAACTACCCGTTCTGCAAGTCCTCTGTTGACGATTCCTACACGCCGCAATATTTTGGACTTTTTGGTGGATGATGTTACCGTTACAGCCCTCTTAGACACTGGTGCACAAATTTCAGTCATAAGCGCTGCTCTCTGTAGTAAACTGCGAAAAGTGATCACGCCTCCTATTAAGTGTGCGGTAATGCTTGCCGATGGGAGCACATCTACAGTTCTCGGCACGTGCACCTCTCGCATGTGTATTGCTGGCTGCCAGACCGTCGTATTGTTTACCGTGCTTGAGCAGTGCCCACATGACGCAATTCTTGCTCTCGACTTTCTCTCTGCGCACTCTACCCTTATCGACTGCTCGACGGGTCTTCTTCCGTTGGAACTGCCTTTTGACGCCGCTGTTGCCCGTGATGCTCAAAGTGACCTTGGTGCCACCGAGTTCCTGCATCTTCCGCCGCAAGCCGCGACTTACGTGCAGCTCGTGTGTGATCCGCCTGTGCGCTAATGGTGGAATATGTTCGTTTCGCCTATTACCGACGTTGTGCTAAAGCACTCCATTGGTGTCCCGCATACCGTGGTGAGAGTACGCCACAACCAGACTCATCTGTCTCTTTCGAACTTTGGTTTCTCTACGCACGTGCTGCCTGCTGGTATTAAACTGAGGCGTCATGTCGTCGTTGCAAGAGTGTGATATTTCTGAACTGTCGGCTCAGCAACCTACTCCGCACGTCAACTTGCTCACTGCGCCCAACCTGTCAAGCATTGACATTGCCAAAATGATAGCGCCAGACCTTTCGCCCTCCGAAGCACAAGATCCTCCACCGTCTGTTGACATCCTATGCGGACATATTCGATCTTGACAACCGCCCTTTAGGCCAGACATCAGTTGTGACCCATCACATGAACACCGGCGATGCCAACCCAATTCATTGCCGCCCTTACCGCGTCTCCACTGCCGAACGCTCTGTCATCCAGAAAGAGGTCGAGAAAATGCTCGCCAAAGGCGTCGTCGAACACTCATCTAGTCCGTGGGCATCCCCGGTTCGTGCTTGTCAAGAAGAAGGACAACACATGGCGGTTTTGCGTCGACTATAGACAACTCAACAAAGTCACTAAGAAGGACGTTTACCCCTTACCAAGAATAGATGATGCCCTTGACGGCTTTCATGGCGCAAAGTTTTTCTCGTCCATTGATCTTCGATCTGGTTATTAGCAGATCGCTGTTGACCCACGGGACTGAGCAAAAACAGCATTCGTAACCCCCGTTGGGTTATACCAATTTAATGTAATGCCGTTTGGGCTTTGTTATGCGCCGGCCACCTTTGAGCGCATGATGGATTCCCTTCTGCACGGCTTCAAATGGTCCACTTGCTTATGCTTCTTAGATGATATAATTGTTTTTTCACCGACGTTCCCAAGCCATCTTGAGCGACTGTCCAGTATTCTCCTAGTATTCCGCAACCCTGGTCTCCAGCTGAACTCCTCCAAGTGCCGTTTCGGCCGTCGCGAAATAACTGTACTTGGTCACCTCGTTAAAGCATCTGAGGTACAGCCCGATCCGGACAACATTCGCGCATTGACTCAATTTCCCGTGCCCTCTTCTCCTAAGGATGTCAGGAGCTTCCTTGGTTTGTGCTCCCATTTTCGCCGCTTCATCCGGAATTTCACCGATATTGCACGGCCTCTCACCGAGCTTCTTAAAAAAGATGTCCCATTTACTTAGAATTCGCCGTCAAAGTGCTGCATTTTCGGCGCTCATTGCAACCCTCATGACTACGCCAATATTAGCCCACTTCGATCAGGCTGCCCAGACCGAATTTCGTACGGACGCGAGTGGCCACGGAATTGGTGCTGTTTTAGCTCAGCGTCAGCATGGACGTGACTGTGTCATCGCCTACGCCAGCCGCCTTTTATCCCCTGCCGAGAGGAATTATTCTATCACTGAAAGAGAGTGTCTTGCTCTTGTATGGGCTGTCGCTAAATTTCGCCCGTACCTCTCGGCCGCAATTTTACTGTTGTAACGGATTATCATGCACTCTGCTTGCTTTCCTCGCTGCAGGATCCCACGGGACGTCTCAGTCGTTAGTCTCTCCGCCTCCAAGAATACACCTTCTCGGTCGTGTATAAATCTGGTCCCCTCCATCAAGACGCCGACTGCCTGTCACGGTATCCAGTGGATCCACCAGACGCCACAGAGAGAGCTACGGAGGCTTGCGTCTTATCAATATCAGACTTTCTTGATATCGCTTCTGAGCAACGCCGCGACCCGGATTTACTCCCTATCATAGAAAGCCTGAGTTCCGCTACTCCACCCACTTTTCTGAACCTGTATTTCCTTCAGGAAGGTGTTCTCTACCGCCACAACATGCGCCCTAATGTTCCTGGCCGCCTTCTCATCGTGCCTTCCCATTTGCGTGTAGATGTTTTCCGACAGCTTTACGATGTAACCTGCCGCTGGTCACCTGGGAGTCACTGTCACTTATGATCGCGTCCGGTGCCGTTTTTCTGGCCACGCCTATATCGCTCTGTGCAAAAGTATGTCGCCAGCCGCGACCTTTGTCAACGTCGAAAACGACCAACATCGCTTCCAGCTGGCCTTCTTAACCCTATTGATATCCCTGCTGAGCCATTCTACCGCGTAGGGCTCGACCTTCTCGGGCCATTTCCCACTTCTGCATCCGGGAACAAATGGGTTGCCGTGGCGACCGACTACGCGACACGTTACGCAATCACGTGCGCTCTTCCAACGAGCTGTGCTACCGATGTTGCCGACTTTCTACTGCATGACATCATATTGAATCACAGACGCTCCTCGACAGCTCGTTACTGACCAAGGCCGCTACTTTTTATTTCCGTCGTCCAGGATATCGTACGTTCCTGTTCCACGAACCACAAGTTCACAACGGCATACCATCCACAAACTAACAGAACTTACAGAGCGCCTTAATCGCACTATCACGGATATGTTGTCAATGTATGTTTCTCCAGACCACCGTGACTGGAACGCAACGTTACCATACGTCACCTTCGCTTACAACTCCTCCAGACATGACACCGCAGGCTATTCCCCGTTCTACCTTCTTTATGGATCGGGAACCCTCTCTGCTAACTTGATACACTCCTTCCCGCTGGTTCAAGCTCCCCTGTCACATACGTCCGCTAAGCCATAGAGCGAGGCGACGCAGCACGACAGATTGTCCGAGAACGACTCGTACTTTCTCAAGCCTCTCAGAAAGATCGATACGATCGTCACCACCACGAAGTTTCCTATGCACCAGGTTCTCTTGTATTCTTGTGGACCTCATGTCGTCACATCGGCCTCTCAGAAAAACTTTTATTTCGCTATGACGAACCATACAAAGTCCTGCGCAAGATCACCAACCTCACCTACGAGATACAGCGAGTCGTCGACGAAGCTCACTCAATGCCACCACTATCCACTGTTGTGCACGTCGTAAGACTGAAGCCATATGTGTCACCCAACACTTCCCTTTCGTGACAAGCGCCAGGTCGGCGCTTTAACGCCGCGAGGTAGTGCCACAAGGCAGTAGTGGAATTGGGGCATAAAGCGGTAGAGGGTCCCTGCCTGAATGAAAAACTAGGAAGTGGATAGAGACTGTTCCCAGCCCGCCAGTGTGCCAGGCACTGCCGTCGCGCATAATCATCGTAAATATCGGCAAATATATACGTTTCCTTGTAAGATTATGTATAATAATGAGATCTAACAGGCGATATAGCCAAGGAATGTATAGGGAAAGTTAATAGAAGCAATGTTATGTAAATAAGAAGAAAGCAAAATGGGTGAGAAACTAACTTGCCGTGAGCAAGAATCCAACCTATGACCTTCGAATAACGCACTCAATTCCTGCTCATGGCAAATTATTTTTTCACCATTTTTTCTACCTGTATACACTACATTGGTTCTAATAATTTCCCCTTTACATTATATATATATATGAATATATATATAGGTATGGGATATTGCACAACGGGAGCGTTGTCAACAAGGATAAATATATTTATTTCCAACAGTTTCGGGAGAGGTCCTCCCTTCATCAGGGGATGAGTTATACTGACATGAGCTTCCAAACTTTGTTGTTGCCGCGTCCCTCTCGCCTTCAAAGGCGTTTGCAAAAGTGGGAGGGAACTAGAAAAAGAAAAAAAAACAAAAAAGGGGGAGAAAAAAGACGAAAAAAGAAAGAAAAGAAAGAAAGTAAAAAAGAGGAAGAACCACTGTCAACACTGAGAACGAAGCCAACAGTCCGTCTACATCCACATACGGTTCATATCACGTGCTGTTCAGTTCTTGACGTGTGTCGGGCCACCCAAGATTGTCGCCGCGGTGCCGGGAGGGTCCGGAACGGCGTGCCTAAAGAAAGGGGTTTTCCTCGTAATTAGTCGTTCGGCGGGCGGCGGGCGGTGCTGCGTAAAGGAAGGGTTTCTCGTTAATGGGTCGGTCGGCTATTTACCTTTAATCTTCGTCCGTTACCCTTCAACGATCATGAAGTGGTAGGCGAACGTAAACACTTTGTATGTGCATGTGAAAAAAACACAAGAAACGGACAGTGTACACGTACGAGTCAGTCAGAAAAAAGCATGGTCTCCAGCTATCAATCTTTGTCACCAATTTTCTCCTGGCTTACTTCTCGGAGGCAGTTGAGTTTTCCGGGGTCCTTCGTTGATGCCGGCTACTAATGTACGAAATTTGAAAATAAAATATGCCTCACGCTGTTCGCGCTCGCGTCTGTTTGAAAAACCTGACTGCAAAAGAGTTACGCTGATATTTTCAAAACTGTGGTTTGGCAGGACGCAGATGTCTAGATAAAGGTAGCTTCGGCAGTGGAGTGGCGTGGTACCGGTGATTATTGAACCGCAGCCGAAATAGGCGTGTCTGTTTGACCGATATATTCTTGTCCGCAGATGTTGCAGTGTAGCATGTATATTACGTTACTGGAGTCACAATTAAGGCTTTCAGTTATGAAGAATTTGAAATCCGAGAAGTTCGCTTTGGATTCACGTGTTGTGACCATCTGTGGGCATACCTTGCATCGAGATTTTCCGCAGGGATGGCACCCTGATTGAATTTTGGAGGTGTTTGTTTTTGCTCTGACAAGAGTGTCCTTCAGATTTTTATCCCGGCGGTACACCACGTGAGGTGGCTTTGCGAAAATAGAAGTTAGTCGTTTGCTTTGCCTGATTATGTTGAAATGGCTGCAAAGTATGTTGTTGGTTTGTGGCGCTGATGAGGAGTAAGTTAGTACAAGGTTCGTTTGGGAAGTCGTTTTAGATACTCTGTTTGGTCCCTTAATTATATCATTCCTTTTTTCTGACTGACTCGTACGTGTACACTGTCCTTTCTTGTGTTTTTTTTCACATGCACATACAAAGTGTTTACGTTCGCCTACCACTTCATGACCGTTAAGGGAAACGGACGAAGATTAAAGTTAAATAGCCGACCGACCCATTAACGAGAAACCTTTCCTTTACGCACACCGCCCGCCACCCGCCGAACGACCAATTACGGGGAAACCCCTTTCTTTAGGCACGCCGTCCCGGACCCTCCCGGCACCGCGGCGACAATCTTGGGTGGCCCGACACACGTCAAGAACTGAACAGCACGTGATATGAACCGTATGTGGATGTAGACGAACTGTTGGCTTCGTTCTCAATGTTGACAGTGGTTCTTCCTCATTTTTACTTTTTTTTCTTCTCTTTCTTTTTTCGTCTTTTTTCTCCCCCTTTTTTGTTTTTTTTTCCTTTTTCTAGTTCCCTCTCACTCTCGCAAACGTCTTTCAAGGCGAGAGGGATGCGGCAGCAACGACGTTTGGCAAGCTCATGTCAGTATAACTCATCCCTGATGAGGGGAGGACCCCTCCCGAAACTGTTGGGAAATAAATATATTTATCCTTGTTGACAACGCTCCCGTTGTGCCATATCTCATACCTTCACGAAGACTAACTGGCCCATTGAATTATTACTCCCACTGACCTGAACCATGGCTGCCAGTACATCATGAACGGAGCGTTTGTCGCGGAGATATTCAAATTACCCTACGAAGTGTGCCGTCATCGGGGACTCAATCATGCGGTACGTACACACGCACTTCAGCCCGAACGACTCATCGACGCCGTGCTTCATCTCCTATGGTGGTGCTATGTTTTCGGACATTCCGGCGCTACTTGAGTACCTACCTTACCGGGTGGACACGTTGTTTCTGCATGTGGGCACTACGGACATCCTGAAGACGAGGTCTTCAAGATCACTGGATTCGTTGAGGGAGACATTGAAGCGATTGAGGCAGATGCGCCCGAACATCAAGATACTGCATCTTATTCTGCCACTACCTCGCGCACCCAATCGACGATGGCGGGACTCCAACTGGCGATCAATGAATCGGTTTAATATGGAGGTACAGCGATTCAGCAGAGAGGCCCGCCGTCTCTTCCACTACGGGTTGTTGGGAGCAGGCGCCTATTACGTCGAACATGGTTTCTCAACACTCTCGCTGCGCCGCTTCCTGGCTGCTGACGGCTTACATGCAAGCTTGATTGATTGATTTATTTGTGTGGTTTAACGTCCCAAAACCACCATATGATTATGAGAGACACCGTAGTGGAGGGCTCGGGAAATTTTGACCACCTGGGGTTCTTTTAAGTGTACCCAAATCTAAGTACACAGGCCTACAACACGGGCCTACAACATGCAAGATTCAAGGGAGTCACGCTGCTGGCACAGCACACGAGGGTGCAGCTTCGATGGACGTCGGCGGCATGGAGATCGGCGGCAATCGCTTGCACGGACAACTCCAGTGCCGAGCCCCCTCAACCACAAGAAGCCTACCGACACACAGAGCCATCCAGGGCACCAGCAGTGACGATGTCGCCACTACCACCAGCGAGGCCAGCGAGCCAGCGAGTCCCACCAGTGAGTCAGAGATCGGTGGCAACTGCTTGCACGGCAAACTCCAATGCCAAACCCACTCAACAACAGGGAGCCGAGGGACACAAAGAGCCATCAAGGGTCCCAGCAGTGACGACGTTGCCACTCCCACCAGCGAGGCCTTACAACACCAGACGAACGAATGCGGCGAAGACCAAGGCGGCGGCTTCTAAATGACACGGGGAAACAAAAGGTACGGGCAGTCTTAAACACGCATGGTCCCACTCATTTCTATTGATTAGGAAAATCATTGAAAAGCGGGTGCAATACGAAAAACACGCAGAACAACTAAACAAATATTTATTTCACGAATTTGCACCTAAGGGTCTCCGCCTAGCCTGCAACCCCTCAATGTCTACACTAAGTGAAGCAGAAAGGGGGAAGTGGGAAAAAATATTACTAGAAGCGTCCTTGCAACTGACTCGGGTCATTGCGGATGATAGTGAGCGTAAGGCCGCCGAATACAGTGTCACGGAGGCCACGCAGAAATTGGTATCTAATCTCGGAGAGCATGAGGCAAGAGAACTGGAAAGATATGAACTAAAGAAGAGAGGCGAAATTTCAGTAGTAAAAGATAGAAAATTCAAGCGGAACTGCAGTAGCTCCACTGCTCTGCAACAGGAAAATAGGAATGAGGCCGTACAAGAACACCAGGGACCACCCGTACCACAACATAACATTGAGGAGAAAAATGGGAACTCTAAACTACAGTGCAATCCTAATCAAAACATCCTTACTCTCGAATATGACGCTGACACTCCCGTGCCACGTGATAGCCAAGAGCAGCCGAAAACTTATGAAGAAAATGTCCTCAATCTGTCAAACACAACACTCACACCCGCTCAGTTTCAACTTTTGTCGAGAGGCTTGACCTTTTGTCCATCATCTGGTAGATTCAATGAATTTGAACTGTACCAAGACCTCGATAACTTTGCGCGTAATCTCCGCCTCCGTGAATACTTTCATGATCGCAAGGACTGTACGGACGAGAATAGAGTGATTGGTGGTGACAAATCATGGTGTCCGGGTGAGCAGAGAGACAAACACCTCGATATGTATATATGAGCAGTTCAAAAAGATATCATCAAAGCGTATAAAAAAATCGGCCATTTCGAAACAACATATCAAAGTCAGAACGAAGGGCACTTGATGAACTACGAAAAAACACTGGAATTACTATCAAACCGGCTGATAAAGGGGGCTGCATAGTAATTCTAAACACGTCGGACTACTTAAAGGAAGGGGAACGACAGCTATCAGACACAAAATTCTACAAAGAACTTCCAACGGTCTCGACTCCCGAATTTGAAAGGGAGATAAAAGTAACCCTAAACAATCTTCGCCGGGACGAGAAAATTACCGGCAAAATGTTAAAAGCAATGTTAACGGCCCATTCTGTTCAAGGTCGTTTCTATTTGCTCCCCAAAATACACAAGGCAGGCAATCCGGGACGTCCGATAGTATCCAGTAACAGCACAACAGAAAATATACCAGAATTCATCAATTCCTTAATAAAAAACATCCCCCCAAATTTTCCCTATTACCTAAAGGACACAAACCACTTCATCTGCGAAACTTCAAGTCTCGACATCCCAAGCGGCAGTTTTCTGGTGACCATGGACGTCTGCTCACTGTACACCAACATACCCCACCATGACGGAATAGCGGCTATGGTTTCTGAATATGTAAAATCTGACTCATCAACTAGTGTAAGCGGCGAGGTACTCTTTACACTTCTTGAACTTGTACTAAATTATACCCATTTTGAGTTCAACGGCAAGCATTTCCTTCAGGTCAGTGGCACTGCAATGGGCACGAAAATGGCCCCAAAGTTCGCGAGCACCTTTATGGCTGCAATTGAAATCCCATTCATTGAGGGACGCACCTTGAAACCTTTCTAGTACAGAAGATACTTAGACGATATTTTTATGATATGGAACCATTATGAGGTAAGTCTTTTCCGCTTCATAGAGGATTTTAACAAATGCAACCCGTCAATTAAATTCACGCACAAAATTTCCAAAACTAGCAGTAACTTTTTGGACGTCACTGTCACGGTCGAAAATGACCGCTTGTCAACAAACCTTTACAAAAAGCCTACAGACCGTCAAATGTACCTACATTTCAACAGCAGCCACCCAAAGCATTGCAAAACGGGTATTCCATATTCTCAGGCCTACCGGTACCGAAGAATATGCGCCGATATGCGGGAATTTGACAGACACGCGGAACACCTAAAGCATTCCTTATTGAAACAAAATTATCCGTAAGACATTATACACGATGCCATACTACGTGCTCGCAACGTGAACAGGAATGATATAATTAAGGGACCAAACAGAGTATCTAAAACGACTTCCCAAACGAAACTTGTACTAACTTACTCCTCATCAGCGCCACGAATCAACAACATACTTTCCCGCCATTACAACATAATCAGGCAAAGCAAACGACTAACTTCTATTTTCGCGAAGCCACCTCACATGGTGTACCGCCGGGATAAAAATATGAAGGACATTCTTGTCAGAGCAAAAACAAACACCTCCAAAATTCAATCAGGGTGCCATCCCTGCGGAAAATCTCGATGCAAGGTATGCCCACAGATGGTCACAACACGTGAATCCAAAGCGAACTTCTCGGATTTCAAATTCTGCATAACTGAAAGCCTTAATTGTGACTCCAGTAACGTAATATACATGCTACATTGCAACATATGCGGACGAGAATATATCGGCCAAACAGACACGCCATTTCGGCTGCGGTTCAATATTCACCGGTACCACGCCACTTCACTGCCGAAGCTACCTTCATCTAGACATCTGCGCCTGCCAAGCCACAGTTTTGAAAATATCAGCGTAACTCTTTTGCAGTCCGCTTTCTCCAACAGACGCGAGCGCGAACAGTGTGAGGCATATTTTATTTTCAAATTTCGTACATTAGTAGCCGGCATCAACGAGGACCCCGGAAAACTCAACTGCCTCCGAGAAGTAAGCCAGGAGAAAATTGGTGACAAAGATTGATAGCAGGAGACTATGCTTTTTTTCTGAGTGACTCGTACGTGTACACTGTCCTTTCTTGTGTTTTTTTTCACATGCACATACAAAGTGTTTACGTTCGCCTACCACTTCATGACCGTTGAAGGGAAACGGACGAAGATTAAAGATAATTAGCCGACCGACCCATTAACGAGAAACCTTTCCTTCACGCACACCGCCCGCCGCCCGCCGAACGACCAATTACGGGGAAACCCCTTTCTTTAGGCACGCCGTCACGGACCCTGCCGGCACCGCGGTGACAATCTTGGGTGGCCCGACACAGGTCAAGAACTGAACAGCACGTGATATGAACCGTATGTGGATGTAGACGGACTGTTGGCTTTGTTCTCAGTGTAGACAGTGGTTCTTCCTCTTTTTTACTTTCTTTATTTTTCTTTCTTTTTTCGTCTTTTTTCTCCCCTTTTTTGTTTTTTTTCTTTTTCTAGTTCCCTCCCACTCTCGCAAACGTCTTTCAAGGCGAGAGGGACGCGGCAGCAACAAAGTTTGGAAGCTCATGTCAGTATAACTCATCCCCTGATGAAGGGAGGACCCCTCCCGAAACTGTTGGGAAATAAGTACATTTATCCTTGTTGACTCCCCGCCGCGGTGGCATAGTGGCTAAGGTACTCGGCTGCTGACCCGCAGGGCGCGGGTTCGAATCCCGGCTGCGGCGGCTGCATTTCCGATGGAGGCGGAAATGTTGTAGGCCCGTGTGCTCAGATTTGGGTGCACGTTAAAGAACCCCAGGTGGTCTAAATTTCCGGAGCCCTCCACTACGGCGTCTCTCATAATCATATAGTGGTTTTGGGACGTTAAACCCCACATATCAATCAATTATCTTTGTTGACAACGCTCCCGTTGTGCCATATCCCATACCTTCACGAAGACTAACTGGCCCATTGAATTATTACTCCCACTGACCTTAACCATGGCTGCCAGTACATCATGAACGGAGCGTTTGTCGCGGAGATATTCAAATTACCCTACAAAGTGTGCCGTCATCGGGGACTCAATCATGCGGTACGTACACACGCACTTCAGCCCAAACGACTCATCGACGCCGTGCTTCATCTCCTATGGTGGTGCTATGTTTTCGGACATTCCGGCGCTACTTGAGTACCTACCTTACCGGGTGGACACGTTGTTTCTGCATGTGGGCACTACGGACATCCTGAAGACGAGGTCTTCAAGATCACTGGATTCGTTGAGGGAGACATTGAAGCGATTGAGGCAGATGCGCCCGAACATCAAGATACTGCATCTTAGTCTGCCACTACCTCGCGCACCCAATCGACGATGGCGGGACTCCAACTGGCGATCAATGAATCGGTTTAATATGGAGGTACAGCGATTCAGCAGAGAGGCCCGCCGTCTCTTCCACTACGGGTTGTTGGGAGCAGGCGCCTATTACGTCGAACATGGTTTCTCAACCCTCTCGCTGCGCCGCTTCCTGGCTGCTGACGGCTTACATGCAAGCTTGATTGATTGATTTATTTGTGTGGTCTAACGTCCCAAAACCACCATATGATTATGAGAGACACCGTAGTGGAGGGCTCGGGAAATTTTGACCACCTGGGGTTCTTTAACGTGCACCCAAATCTAAGTACACAGGCCTACAACACGGGCCTACAACATGCAAGCTTCAAGGGAGTCGCGCTGCTGGCACAGCACACGAGGGTGCAGCTTCGATGGACGTCGGCGGCATGGAGATCGGCGGCAATCGCTTGCACGGACAACTCCAGTGCCGAGCCCCCTCAACCACAAGAAGCCGACCGACACACAGAGCCATCCAGGGCACCAGCAGTGACGATGTCGTCACTACCACCAGCGAGGTCAGCGAGCCAGCGAGTCCCACCAGTGAGTCAGAGATCGGTGGCAACTGCTTGCACGGCAAACTCCAATGCCAAACCCACTCAACAACAGGGAGCCGAGGGACACAAAGAGCCATCAAGGGTCCCAGCAGTGACGACGTTGCCACTCCCACCAGCGAGGCCTTACAACACCAGGCGAACGAATGCGGCGAAGACCAAGGCGGCGGCTTCTAAATGACACGGGGAAACAAAAGGTACGGGCAGTCTTAAACACGCATGGTCCCACTCATTTCTATTGATTAGGAAAATCATTGAAAAGCGGGTGCAATACGAAAAACACGCAGAACAACTAAACAAATATTTATCTCACGAATTTGCACCTAAGGGTCTCCGCCTAGCCTGCAACCCCTCAATGTCTACACTAAGTGAAGCAGAAAGGGGGAAGTGGGAAAAAATATTACTAGAAGCGTCCTTGCAACTGACTCGGGTCATTGCGGATGATAGTGAGCGTAAGGCCGCCGAATACAGTGTCACGGAGGCCACGCAGAAATTGGTATCTAATCTCGGAGAGCATGAGGCAAGAGAACTGGAAAGATATGAACTAAAGAAGAGAGGCGAAATTTCAGTAGTAAAAGATAGAAAATTCAAGCGGAACTGCAGTAGCTCCACTGCTCTGCAACAGGAAAATAGGAATGAGGCCGTACAAGAACACCAGGGACCACCCGTACCACAACATAACATTGAGGAGAAAAATGGGAACTCTAAACTACAGTGCAATCCTAATCAAAACATCCTTACTCTCGAATATGACGCTGACACTCCCGTGCCACGTGATAGCCAAGAGCAGCCGAAAACTTATGAAGAAAATGTCCTCAATCTGTCAAACACAACACTCACACCCGCTCAGTTTCAACTTTTGTCGAGAGGCTTGACCTTTTGTCCATCATCTGGTAGATTCAATGAATTTGAACTGTACCAAGACCTCGATAACTTTGCGCGTAATCTCCGCCTCCGTGAATACTTTTATGATCGCAAGGACTGTACGGACGAGAATAGAGTGATTGGTGGTGACAAATCATGGTGTCCGGGTGAGCAGAGAGACAAACACCTCGATATGTATATATGAGCAGTTCAAAAAGATATCATCAAAGCGTATAAAAAAATCGGCCATTTCGAAACAACATATCAAAGTCAGAACGAAGGGCACTTGATGAACTACGAAAAAACACTGGAATTACTATCAAACCGGCTGATAAAGGGGGCTGCATAGTAATTCTAAACACGTCGGACTACTTAAAGGAAGGGGAACGACAGCTATCAGACACAAAATTCTACAAAGAACTTCCAACGGTCTCGACTCCCGAATTTGAAAGGGAGATAAAAGTAACCCTAAACAATCTTCGCCGGGACGAGAAAATTACCGGCAAAATGTTAAAAGCAATGTTAACGGCCCATTCTGTTCAAGGTCGTTTCTATTTGCTCCCCAAAATACACAAGGCAGGCAATCCGGGACGTCCGATAGTATCCAGTAACAGCACAACAGAAAATATACCAGAATTCATCAATTCCTTAATAAAAAACATCCCCCCAAATTTTCCCTATTACCTAAAGGACACAAACCACTTCATCTGCGAAACTTCAAGTCTCGACATCCCAAGCGGCAGTTTTCTGGTGACCATGGACGTCTGCTCACTGTACACCAACATACCCCACCATGACGGAATAGCGGCTATGGTTTCTGAATATGTAAAATCTGACTCATCAACTAGTGTAAGCGACGAGGTACTCTTTACACTTCTTGAACTTGTACTAAATTATACCCATTTTGAGTTAAACGGCAAGCATTTCCTTCAGGTCAGTGGCACTGCAATGGGCACGAAAATAGCCCCAAAGTTCGCGAGCACCTTTATGTCTGCAATTGAAATCCCATTCATTGAGGGACGCACCTTGAAACCTTTCTAGTACAGAAGATACTTAGACGATATTTTTATGATATGGAACCATTATGAGGTAAGTCTTTTCCGCTTCATAGAGGATTTTAACAAATGCAACCCGTCAATTAAATTCACGCACGAAATTTCCAAAACTAGCAGTAACTTTTTGGACGTCACTGTCACGGTCGAAAATGACCGCTTGTCAACAAACCTTTACAAAAAGCCTACAGACCGTCAAATGTACCTACATTTCAACAGCAGCCACCCAAAGCATTGCAAAACGGGTATTCCATATTCTCAGGCCTACCGGTACCGAAGAATATGCACCGATATGCGGGAATTTGACAGACACGCGGAACACCTAAAGCATTTCTTATTGAAACAAAATTATCCGGAAGACATTATTGACGATGCCATACTACGTGCTCGCAACGTGAACAGGAATGATATAATTAAGAGACCAAACAGAGTATCTAAAACGACTTCCCAAACGAACCTTGTACTAACATACTCCTCATCAGCGCCACGAATCAACAACATACTTTCCCGCCATTTCAACATAATCAGGCAAAGCAAATGACTAACTTTTATTTTCGCGAAGCCAACTCACGTGGTGTACCGCCGGGATAAAAATCTGAAGGACATTCTTGTCAGAGCAAAAACAAACACCTCCAAAATTCAATCAGGGTGCCATCCCTGCGGAAAATCTCGTTGTAAGGTATACCCACAGATCGTCACAACACGTGAATCCAAAGCGAACTTTTCGGATTTCTAATTCTGCATAACTGAAAGCCTTAATTGTGACTCCAGTAACGTAATATACATGCTACATTGCAACATATGCGGACAAGAATATATCGGCCAAACAGACACGCCATTTCGGCTGCGGTTCAATAATCACCGGTACCAAGCCACTTCACTGCCGAAGCTACCTTTATCTAGACATCTGCGCCTGCCAAACCACAGTTTTGAAAGTATCAGCGTAACTCTTTTGCAGTCCGGTTTCTCCAACAGACGCGAGCGCGAACAGCGTGAGGCATATTTTATTTTCAAATTTCGTACATTAGTAGCCGGCATCAACGAGGACCCCGGAAAACTCAACTGCCTCCGAGAAGTAAGCCAGGAGAAAATTGGTGACAAAGATTGATAGCTGGAGACTATGCTTTTTTCTGACTGACTTGTACGTGTGCACTGTCCTTTCTTGTGTTTTTTTTCACATGCATATACAAAGTGTTTACGTTCGCCTACCACTTCATGACCGTTGAAGGGAAACGGACGAAGATTAAAGGTAAACAGCCGACCGACCCATTAACGAGAAACCTTTCCTTCACGCACACCGCCCGCCGCCCGCCGAACGACCAATTACGGGGAAACCCCTTTCTTTAGGCACGCCGTCACGGACCCTCCCGGCACCGCGGCGACAATCTTGGGTGGGCCGACACACGTCAAAACTGAACAGCACGTGATATGAACCGTATGTGGATGTAGACGGACTGTTGGCTTTGTTCTCAGTGTAGACAGTGGTTCTTCCTCTTTTTTACTTTCTTTCTTTTCTTTCTTTTTTCGTCTTTTTTCTCCCCTTTTTGGTTTTTTTTTTCCTTTTTCTAGTTCCCTCCCACTCTCGCAAACGTCTTTCAAGGCGAGAGGGACGCGGCAGCAACGAAGTGGGGAAGCTCATGTCAGTATAACTCATTCCCTGATGAAGGGAGGACCCCTCCCGAAACTGTTGGGAAATAAATATATTTATCCTTGTTGACAACGCTCCCGTTGTGCCATATCCCATACCTTCACGAAGACTAACTGGCCCATTGAATTATTACTCCCACTATATATATATATATATATATATATATATATATAGTTGTGTTGTAGTGAAGAAGAGGGGCCTCAGGGGCATTTCTCGGCGCCTCAGGGGCGTCGCCATCAGCATAAACTCATGCCTGCTGCACTTGGTTGGGCGCTGTTGACTGCTTCGCCTTCTGCGTTCTGCTCTGCAAATAAACCCCGTTACAAGTGGTGGAGTCTGCTGGGTATCGATCACCCTGGAGCTTCGTAATCGCATTTTACGGTCCATTATACATACCGACGCAAGCATCACTTTTACTCCTCTACTAGAACCACCTACTGTCCTCTGCGCCGGTTCTCTGCGTCTGCGAGATCCCCCGGTTTTCGCAGGCAGAGAAGGCAGGGACGTTGATGACTGGATTTCTATGTATGAGTGAGTGAATACTCTCAACCAATGGGATGACGCCGCCAAGTTGCCCTACGTCTCCTTCTACCTGTCGGACGTGGCCAAGCTGTGGTTTATAAGCCTTGAAGCGGAACTCCCTACGTGGTCTGTCTTCAAAGCGAGCCTCACACAAGTTTTTGGACGGCCTGAGTTACGCAAACGCCGTGCTGAACAACACTTGCATACTCGGTCCCAGAAGCTTGGTGAGAGTTTCACAAGGTATATTGAGGATGTTCTGGAGCTTTGCAAGCGAGTCAACGAGTCGACGTCCGAAGAGCTTAAGATGAAGCACATCATGAAGGGCATTGAGGACGACGCTTTCCAAATGATGCTTCCTAAGTGTCCTCGCACTGTCGTGGAACTGACCAAGTTATGCCAGAGTTTTGACGAGTTGCGCAAGCAAGGTCTTTCCACCCGACATCCCTCGGTGCTCGACGGCTCTTTGTTCAGCCTGTCCACCTTGGCATAGGAGAAGACCATGCCCTTCTTCTTACTATGATCCAAGAGTTCAACCGCGCTGAGGTCGCTCCTCATTTCCCTTTCATGTCCTGTGTACCCGATCAACCCCGCAGATTGACGTACCTACTACGCGACTTCATTCAAGACCAGGTCACACAAGTTCTTCCTTCCGCCCGTGAACCGCTGCCAGTCGCCACATCTCTCAGGTACGCCGAGGCCGTTGCTCGACCTCGACAGCCTGCGTTCCAGCCAGTGCCTATGTATTCGCCGCCGCCCTTCTCGCCGCCGAGATATTCACCACCGCCTATGCTGATACCACCTCTGCCCCAGTTTTCTGCCCCAAGCCGCAACTCGACGTCTACTCCGACCAATGGCAGACCTACGACAACCGTCCAATGTGTTTTGCTTTTGGCGGTATTGGCCACGTGGCGCGTTATAATCGTCGTCGCCTGGCTGCTCAGAACATTCGACAAATGCCCCCTTTCAACCCTTAGTTTTTTTCTACTCTTTCAAGCCCTCCGTCTTCTTCTTTTTCTTCTGATCGTCCACTAAGTCCCACTGATCACTCCCCATCTCCACGTCGACGTTCGCCTTCCCCAATGCATTGCCTTTCGGAACCCACCAACAAGGAAAACTAACGACAGTAGTTCCAAAGGCACGAACTTCGTCGCCGTCACCAGCACAAGTCCTTGCTGCTGTCCAGGTAACGCCATTGAAGTGTCAGTTGATTGTATTGTCGTCATGGCGCTTGTCGACACCGGAGCTGCTCTATCCGTCCTTTCCGTCAACCTGTACCGCAAACTCCGCAAAGATCTGACGCCATTATGCGGCCTCACTCTTAGAACAGCTAACGCACAACGTATAACAGCTCTCGCAGCCTGTACCACACGAGTGGTCACCGAAAGAATTGTGTAGATTGTCGAATTCGTAGTACTGCCCTCGTGTTCCCATGACAAGTTACTCGGCTGGGACTTCCATGCGAATAATAATGGCGTCATTGACTGTTGTCGCGCTGAACTTGAGCTGTCTGCACTTCCTGATGTAGACGCTGTCGAAGCCTCCCTTTCGTATTATAAACTATCTGTTTCTGACGACACCACCGTACTACCGCGCTCTTCTCTGCTGGTGACTGTGTCGTGTGACGCTATTTCCGACGGTGATGTTCTATTTACGCCCTCTGCCTTGTTCATTCAACGCAAATGTGCTCCACTACCCGTTGCTCTCCTTATTCTCCACCATGGCATCACGAAGACGCTCGTGTACAATACGCTAGAAGGGCCTTTGCTTTTATTACATGGTGAATGTCTTGGTCACGTGCATCCGATCGACGCCCCTCACGTTTTTGACGCTCCGTCTAGTTTACTTTTCACGGACCTCAGCGCACTCAATTCTGACTCTGTTGTTGACCAGTCAGTCTTTGATGCTTTCCACCGTTCCATCGATGTCGCAACGTCTTCGTCAGAACGAAGCCATTTGGTCAACCTGCTGCAAACGTATCGTACTTCTTTTGACAGCCACGCTTCTGGCCTCAGTAGCACATCGAAAATATCTCACAAGATTGACACAGAAAGTCATACGCCTCTACGGCAGCGTCCCTACTGAGTCTCAGCGTCGGAGCAGCGCGTTATTGATGACTAGGTTGCTGAAATGCTCCAGCGGGGTATTGTACAGCCTTCTAACAGTCCCTGGGCGTCACTGGTCATTTTTGTTAAGACGAAGGATGGCTCCATTCGGTTCTGTGTGGACTACCGACGTCTAGACAAGATCACACGTAAGAACGTTTACCCGTTACCGCGAATAGACGACACCCTTGACAGTTTGCAGGGAGAATACTTCTCTTCACTGGATTTACGGTCTTGATACTGGCAAGTTCCTAAGTTCCTATGGAAGCATCTGACCGACCGAAAACAGTATCTGTCACACCTGATGGATTATACGAATTTACCGTTATGCCTTTCGGCCTTTGAAACGCTCCAGCCACTTTTGAAAGAATGATGGACACTATTTTACGAGGCCTCAAGTGGAACACATGTTTATGCTGCCTCGATGACGTAGTTGTCTTTTCCACCGATTTCGACACCCATTTAAAGCGCCTCGAGCACGTCCTCACACGGCCCACTGACGCCGGCCTTCAACTCAACCTCAAGAAGTGTCGTTTCGGTGCCCAGCAGCTCACCATTTTCGACAACGTCATATCGCGGGACACCATACATCCCTACCCCACCATACTTCAAGCAGTCGCCGATTTTCCGAAGCCAGAGAACTTAAAGGAACTTAGAAGTTTTGTTGGCTTGTCGTTATACTTCCGACGCTTTATTCAAAATTTTGCTTCCATATGTGCGCCGCTTACGGACCTTCTTAGCGGCGACAAGGACCTTTCTACCTGGTCACCAGCATGCGACGATGCGTTCACCAAATTACGCCGCCTGCTAACTTCACCACCCATCCTCAGCCACTACGACCCTGCCGCTCCCACGGAGGTTCATACTGATGCGAGCGGTGTGGGACTTGGCGCTGTGCTCGCGCAACAAAAGGCAGGGTTTGATGAATATGTCGTTGCCTACGCAAGCCGAACTCTGACGTACGTCGCCTCTGATCAATCAAATATGGGTAAATTCTCCTGTTCGTCACCTACGCGTATAATACTGCCGTACACGCTACTACTGGGTTTTTGCCGAATTTTCTTCTATACGGAGAAGAACCTTCAATTACAAAAGACACTATTCTTCTAAACCTGATGAGTCCGAAAATATTACTCTGTCCGAAGCTGCCCAACATGGTGAAGAATGCCGCCAGCTTGCCTGCTCTTTTTTTAGCGATTTCGCCAGCCTGGGGACCATTCGGCTCCAACTTTCCGCTGGTGAGCCGTACAACCACTGGTGAGCCGCTGGTGAGCCGTACCACTCCTCTTGTGCGTAAGGATTCTAACAAGAACGTTAACGGTAAAGCGAGAAGACCGTCTATAGACTTCTAAAGGTCGTAGTGTTTCCTAGCCGTGTTTTTTTGTGTGTGCAAATAAATTTTCATTTTTACGAAAATGAAATGTTCACTTTTTGTATTCTTCCTTAATAACGTTTCTTAGCCTGCCCGACTGGCTTTATTTCCCAAATCTGTCACAGTCCTCTTTCAAGATAAATAGAGTTGAAACTTCAGATTTTCGCATGGTAGCTTGACACTGTGTGATTGAGAATAATACAAAAATACTCACTATCAACAGGTGACGCAAACGTAAGAGTCACGCAAGTTGTTGTAGCCACAAGAACATCGTATTCAGTCCATAAACCAAAAAGATCCTTGTCGACATCTGCTATAGGAACGGCTGGAATAATAGCGCGAGAAAATTTGTGGTATTCGTCACAAACAAACCTCACTCAAATAAGAAAGGAACATCTATTGTTATTTGCATTCGAAGGCATGACCTTAGAGTATAGTGTAAATAAACGTACGGACAAATGTATTTTATTGCAACACGTACAGCACGCACCGCATTTCAAATTTGGCTTACAAAGCTTTATCAACCCTTACGCTGCGCAAAGTAAGCTGTTCGTGAAGAGCTGGGGTAAAAAATACGATGAACATTGACACTTCAAAAAGATTTAGAGTTATTGAAAAAAACACTAACAGCTCGCTGTCACACGAATACGTGGAGTTTCCGAGATAAGCAATAGTAAACACTATAAAACAAAACGAAAGTAGAGCACTTCAATCCAGGACACAAAACTTTCACTTCTATATTAACACTCGCATACCACGGATGCGATGTGTACCAAGTTAAGGAGCCTACCACAAAGGCGTTTAGATATAGGCTCCTGATTGACTGGTTAGTGGATATAGATAGATAGGCAGGCTGATAGATGGACAGACAAAGAGGCAGATTCACAGACAGACAGATAGATAGATAGATAGATAGATAGATAGATAGATAGATAGATAGATAGATAGATAGATAGATAGATAGATAGATAGATAGATAGATAGATAAAATTTGTGGGGACCCAGATCGAAAAGGCAGAACTGAGTTTCGAGGTGTGGGCTTCTCACTGGCACAGTGTGGTATAGAACTCCCAGCCCAGTGATCACGCGTTATTTCTTTGTTATCTGTATTACAGTGTTCTCTGCTCCCTAGTTCTTAGTACTATGATGACAAATATATATTTTTGTAGTTTTGCCTTCATTACAATACGTTGTACTTGATTTAGTTGCAAGTTAAACTTTGCCGTACCCACCCATTTATGGTCATGACAGCCAACAGTATTTAAAATAATTAAATAAAAATAAAAAAATATGGTGGTAGTAGAGAAAGCTGCTATTACGTGCCTTTTTGCCAAGGAACACCTGAGATGCAAGTTGGCTCCCTGGATCATTCGGCTACAAAGGTGCACTTACGATTTAAAGCATCGCGCAGGGATAATCGACCAGATCGCTGACGCGCTGTCGCGAAATCCATGCGAGGAAAGCTATGCACAAGTTTAAAAAAAATTAGCAGATCCTATGGACAGTGGGAATCGTTGATATGCTAAGCACAAATGCGGAAGGTTCATATGTCACTTTAAAATCAGCACAAATTTACAAAGTCGAGGTAAATTATGCCGTAGATGACTTCCGTGTCATTATTATCACATTTGAATGTGCGGTTTACCTTCTTCATCTATTCACGTCATGTGACACCAAATTTAGTATATAGGGAGTTACTTCTTCGTCCATTGACGGTACATAACACCGAGTTTGGTATATGTGCAGCTAGAGAAATGGCCGCGAGCGCATATAGTACAACGTAACGCTGACACGCGCGAACGCTGGGTACATCGTGCTACGTTAGCAAAACGTGAGCACTCTATATTCTCACGTCAGGCGCGACAAGCGCGAGCAGCGTCCGTCGGCGCGGCCCGACGAAAAACGGCCCGAAATGCCACATGCTGCATTTCGCGCCAATGCATTACCCACACAGCAATGCGTCGTCCGCTTTTCGTGACGGAGGACCGCCGGACGCACTAAAATGCGCATGCGTCAAAGCGATGCTGTGTGACACGCGCATGCGTGTATATGGCAGGACCGGCGCCTGGCGTGGCAACGTCCACGTGATGCAACGAAACGAACGCCAGCATGCACGTGCGCCTGGTAACATGGAAATGTTTTGGCGCCATGACAGTGGCTTGTAGTAATAATGTTCTCACATGACACGCACCTTATGATTATCATGTTTGCACCAAACACATACCTTGGTCATCCAGTGACGTCACGTAATTCCAAATTTGGCATATGTGAAGCTAGCTTAACAGCCGCAAGTGAATCATGATAGTGGCATGTAGTCATGTTGTTACATGACACACAAGTCGTGATTATCATGTTTGGATGAGTCGTGTACCTATGTCATCTATTGGCGTCACGTAATACCCGAATTTGTTACATGTGAAGCTAGCAAAACGGCCGCTATCGCATCAAGAGCGTAGCATGTAATCTTGTTGTTGTATGACACGCATCTCATGATTATCTTGTTTGCATCAGTCGCCTACCTTCGTGATTCATTCAGTTACCGTAATACTAAAGTTGGTATATGTGATCATAGCTAAACGGCTGCAAGCGCATCATGTGCGCGGCATGTTGTTTTGTTACATGATGCGCATGCATGTCATGATTTTCATGTTACGCTCTGTCATTTGCATTCGCCCTGAGATTATGTCATACCATACCAGTTTTGCAACACGTCATGTGAACGAAACCACCGCAAAAAGCAGCAAGACCATAAAATTTAAATCGTGACATTCATGACATACATGGCATGATTTTCATGTTATGACCAGTCACTTATGCTCGTGATACAGTCATGTCAAGTCGTACTAAGTTTGGTATCAATACAATTATTGAAAGTGCCAGGACAACTAAAAGGCATAGGTGGCTCGATAGATAGATAGATACGCCCAAAGTTGCCGAAGTTCGCTAAGAAATGCTTCGCATTTAGAAGACTGGATTCGGTTCTCACTACATGGTGTTCAAACTCTCCATACGGTGGGGATTTCGCAACAATAATATGATCCCTGGGAGACACACACAATCAAAGTATGCATGTTCTGGAAGAAGAGTGCACTGGACCATTAACCAAGAAAAACGTCACTTCTTAGTCATTGCATCGACTATGTGTTCTCCACCTACTCACGCCATCCATATTGCCCTGGAAGGGGGACACATAGGCTGCCGAACTTCTCTTCGAAAGGCGCAGTAGTAACGTTACTGGTGGTGGAGGAGGGAGAGAAGCGCTTAATTGTCGCAAGCTGAGAGATGTGCCTAAAGCATAAGCGTTGCTCGAAATGCAAACTTGGGACCGATCACACCCTTTCCACCACCTTGGACACCAATTTTGACGTCATAAAGATTGATTCCACCCGTTCATAACTAACCGCAGGCAGAAAAAATCGATACACGACAGTAAAAGAGGACATTTTGTGAAGTTTGGTAGAACTTTCTTGGAACCCTTCTCGACGCTAGCTGGATTATCAAATTTTGCATGAACACTTCAAATGGAAACACGGCCTGCCTAGGAACTAGAAAGGCTTTAGGGGCGAAGCTTGAAAAGCTGTGGGTCAATACATGGATGTGATTTGTGACTCGTTAACCACATCTTGTTTGACTCACTCAGCAAGTGGTGCTAGTGCGAGTGACAGACAGACAAACAGACAGACAGACAGACAGACAGACAGACAGACAGACAGACAGGCAGGCAGGCAGGCAGGCAGGCAGGCAGGCAGGCAGGCAGGCAGGCAGGCAGGATGGCAGGCAGGGCAGGCAGGGAGGCAGGCAGGCAGGCAGGAAGGCAGGCCGACAAACAGACGTGCGAACGGCCGGACGGAAAGACAGGCAAACAGATGCATTTTAGAACAGGCGAAGGGACAGACGGGCACGCGGACTTATGGACGCAAGAACAAGGATGAACATAGGAAGGATGAACAAGGCAGAATAAAACAGAACCACGGACGAACGGACAACGGACGAATGGACGGACAGACGGCTAGAAACACGGACACACAAACAGACGAACGCACGGATGGACACACGGAGAGAGGCACAGACGTACGAATGGACCGATGCCCGGATAGATATACGGAAAGAGGCACGGATGCACGGATGCACGGAAGCAAGAATTAACGGTCGAAAAGAAGCACGGACAGACAGACAGACCGACGTACAGACGGGCGGATTGACGCTTCACCCTACTTATGATCACTCACTCATGAACATTCTGTGATTTTTTTTAGTGGGGCTAGTTGTGAAGTTCCATAATTTTTATACCCGCATGTTCTTTTAAGATAAATGTATAATGGAATCAAATAAGATCAAGGTTATCCCTTTTTCAAAGAAGAAAAACTAGAAACTGTCACAAAAAATGACCACAGTGAATACCTTGACGAGCTGACAGCACCTCCTTGATAGGACAGCAGTGGGCAGTGATTAGAACAAATAATAATAATATGGAGGAGAACACAAAAGGTAAACAAAAGTTATTGATTTAAATTAAAGTAAACTCCAGAACGTGGGCATAACAAGATATAATGGAGAAAAAACCCAAGTGTGATATGGTTTTCACTAGAGGAAAAAAGAGCAATAATAAAAAAACGACAAAATCAGGCGACACATATACCCATCACAAGCCTTCAAAGGTTGTATTCAAATGAGATGTTTAACAATATGAACAATATTTTGGCTCTTTACTTATACTTACTGCGATAATCTTCAATTGTTGACCTTTCAATTTTGATGCAATTTCTTTTGTTCAACTGGTTTACCAGTGATGGTAGCTAGTAAAGGACCAATTGCTTCACATTGTTTGCGCGACATTGTGCCACTTCAGACAGCTCTGGGTTACGGGTGTTGTTAGAGAAAATTCAGTCAGTTAGCTGGCGCTTGTCTCCAAGCATCCCCTTGTCTGTGTCTCTGAGTGCGCTGTAATCTAATATGGATCTACCAAGAACGGTCATCTCAGAGAGAGGGACTACACACCGCAGCCGTATGCTCCGTATGAGTCTGGTTGTACCAGAGACGTGTAACCAGGCTATACAGGCTCGGCTTGTTGCTCTCTGTGAGAACAAAATACCGAATTAAGCTGACTGGATGATCACTTGCAAGCAGCCGCATATGCGATTGACCTGACATTTCAAGTTGTAATTGGCTATTCATCTTAGGAGTTGTCTGCGGGCATCTTCCGCTAGGGAGCCAAGTAAAGCTGCTGTGCCTTGCATGAGCTCCGTATTCGGGGAAGTTTTTCTTAAACACAGACAACTTTGTTGTTGCCATCAGTGGCCTTTGTTCACCTTTATCAACCTGCCGATATGGCTGGTGAGTGCCTCAAACATCTTTAATTTCGTGGAGCTTTTAAAACTTCGACTCCAGCTAATCGAGGAACGCCGACTCGTTAGGCATACCGCCAGCCCCACCGGTGTCGGGTTTGCGCGTCGACGCGTGTGCACAAGGTCCATTCTTCGGCGCAACGGCATATAAGGTGAGAAGCATGGAACTACCTGCCGTAGAATTCAACACAGAAAAATAAAGCATAGTAATAATCGCCTACCCACGCCTGCCACTACAGCAGTCGAAAAAAACACCGAAGGAATGCATTCAAGTAAAGCGACGTCAGCAGATGGGACGAAAAGCCTGTGAAACGAAGTCAGTGCCCCGCGTTCTCTTAACGCTCGACGACACAGCTATGGCATGTCCTCGCTTAAAAACACTGCCACGATTGCCAGTCGATGACTTCAAAATTGTGTTTCACCCTAGAGCGGGCGTCAATCTGTTCAAATACAACAATGTACAGTTACGGGTGGCTGTCGTCGCTAACAGCGGACCGCAATCTGCTGTTTCCGAAAAGAATCTGGTGTGCACCAACTTGCCCAAGAATATTTTCAATGTCCACTTATTGAGTACACCGAGTTGCCAAGTACGCTAAAATACGATAGCTCATGCTACATGGCAACAAACCGGCATTCCACGCATACATCGCTTTCCGGGCGGGCACTCCCAGGAATCATCTCCCGTGTTTGGAATAATGCATAACCACCAGCGCATTTGCAAAGATTGTGTTGAGCTAATCCAGGCCTGCCAATATTCCAAGAAAGAGGCGTAGGGTGTACATCACGTTTAGAGCTCAATCGTTTCATGGCTGAGGAGAATCTTCCTTATGTGAAAATGTTTATTATCCTCTGTGCTGTCTTCAACTACCAACCGAAAATAGAAGCGTGCCTGAATCGCACACAGGTCAGCCTTATGCTAGGAGTATATTATTTGCCTAATTATCTTATTTGCTTAAGCCGTGGACAAAAACACCCGGAAGACCACCCGTATTGTCCACAGATCTTCATTTGTGAGAATGCTCTCATGATTAGTGACAGGTCATAGAATCAACGCTTCCATTCTAGCTACTGCTGTCACTATTGTTTACGACAGAGAAATTGAAGCAGAAGTTCCAGCTCGGAAAAGAGTGTTTCCCAGGAATCCAGAAGAGAGAAAGGACCAGCAAAATCCTGTTTGAAACCATGGCAGCTAAACCAAAAAGTTAGACGAAGTGCAAAGTCATCACCTCCGCACCGAATCTGGTAGGGTGAGCTGGATAAAGCAAACCTCATGCTCCTGTTGTAAGCACTTTGATTCTAAAGAAAACTCGAAAACTCAAGACACAATCGAATGTCTGACCCGAACGAATCAAAATTTGAAGAAACAGCTAGTTTGGCGCTGGATCACTTAGGTACACTTTCAGCCACCCCGCCTACAACCTCTTCACTCCTTTCTCCCCATCTTTTATGGCGCCGGATATGGCAGTCCATTCGGAAAGTAACTTGACACATTCCTCTCCCAACCTCACAAAAATACAAGGACGCAACAGCCAAAAGAACGGAAGCTGCTCTCTAATACATGAGAAAAAATTCGGAAATACTATGAGAGCTCGTGCAAAAGGTTGGTTGAGGCTTTACGTAAATTTTAGAACGATTCTCTAAGGCACAAAACATTCAATACATGTTGGTTGAAGGCACCCCTTTTAGAAGTTCTCGCATAACCCATCCTGCTCCAGCGCCTTCGCAGACATATCCCCCTCCTGCACCCTTGTCCTATCATCACCTACATCATTCTGAATATAGAAATGAAACAGCCGAAGAATAAAAAAAAACAACAGGGAAACCTCTCACTGCTTTTTTGCAGTCTTGTTGGATTAACCGCCAGGGAGGATTGCCCGCCAGGGAGCCGAGGTGTGTAGTCGCACCTCACTTGTGCTCCTGCTAGTATTGCTATTTTCTGTGCAACCTTGCCTGGACACTGCTCCCGTTTGGTGACCTGGGATTCCTCAGGTTGCAAGGCATCGTTTGCCACCAGACTCATCACAGTGAGTGTACTTTTTAGATGCGGAAGCATCTTATACTCGCACCTTGTAGTGCGCCGTCCGCACCGCTTCTCCTTCGAGAACATTCGACAGCTGACAGCACATGCGCCGTCGCGCCGTCGCCATCTGTGCCGCACGCGCGCATCTCCTTCGAGAACATTCGACAGCTGACAGTGCATGCGCCGTCGCGCCGCTGTATATATACTCAAGGTCGGCGCTCGCTCGCTCAGTTGCCGCTCGTCGGTTGGTTTGTACGGCGCGTCGACGTCCAAGGTCGCGGTGAAATGAATTCCAACGAATCCACAAGCACAATGATCGACGTCCCTTGGACCAGCGCCGCCCTTTCGCATACGTGTGTACGTGTTCACTCATTTAACACCCCCTCCTACAACCACGTTAACCAATTTAGCCATCGACCCAAGTAAGTCGCAATTTAACACCCCATTTCACAACCACGTTAACCAATTTAGCCATCGACCCAAGTAAGTCGCACTTTACCACCCCGTTAACCAATTATATGCTCCGCATCCTCCTCAGTGTTCCCCCGAGGGAAGCTGAGGGCAATTTTTTTTTACTAGATATTTAACACAAACATATTTTGCCTGTTCGTTGGGACGCATATTTGCCAACGAATCCAGAGGCCACGCTGTACGCGCACGCTGCTGTGGTACGAGGACGGGCCCGCGAAACGAACTGGACGCCACCGGCTCTTAGGTGCACGAGTGCGCTGCTCGCGCAACACACAGACACAGCGTCTGAGGTTAAGAACTAACACCCTCATGAAGACGAAGATGTCTAAACCACGTCAAGAGGGCCTGAGCACGATGCAAGTGTACACTACGGAGAGTAACTCAAAAACGGCATCACACTGGTCGGTTGATGAAAATAGTGGCAAAACGACAGGCAAAGCCCATATTGAGTGGCTACAAGCTGGCCGTAAAGGCAGGTCAGCCAAAGAAGACAAGTCAGCCGAAGAAGCAGCTACACAACCTGTGAAGCCTGACGCCGAATCTCAACCACAGCATCAACGCAGCACTAGGATGCGGCCATTCCCTATTGATGACTTAAAATTGTATTCCGCCCGCAACCAGGACTGGATCGTTCAAAGCGAACACTAATCGAGGTTACTCATGCCGTCGGAAGATCCAGTGGCTTGGCCCAGAAGGAAAATCGTGATTATGTGCGTGTGCAGGTGCAGAAAGTAGAGAATGTGATCATCGCAAGCGCAGCAAGTACTGAACGAGCTTCCTAACTGCAAAGTGTAAATGCCATACAGCTCGGGGGAGTAATATATCAAGTAAATCCGCACATTCGACACCCCGATGATGTGTGCCTCAGAGTGATCTACAGCTTCGAACCAGGAGCAAGCCTCACGGAGATTGTTGCAGGACTTCACGTAGACCCAAGATACCACGTCCTTGGCGCGCGCATGCTGGGGTCTCCTACTGCTGCAGTTATCACTTTCGACGGGCAGCACGTTCTTTTTTGCGTAACTTTTTTGCGTAAGTCATACCGGAAGTTCATCCAATATTGCCAAACCCGTGGTTCCATAGGTCACCGACAAGACATCTGCCCTCAGCTGAAAGCGAACTTCTGCTACAAATGCGGCCACGACAAGTACACAAAACCACACGACTGCCAACCGATGTGCAATATTCGCGGAGAAGACCATGAGACTGCCGGAAAGGAATGGAAGAAGAAACTACGCAGAAACCCCCTCCTTATAAAGAAAGAAGCCAGCAGCTTGATAACGTCCACGCCCGTGAGAACAGCTGGAATGCCCACACCGATGATTGAAACGGGTCGGTTATTACACCAGAAATTTCACAGGCCCCGTCTTTTCACCAAAAATCTGACCGAAGTCGCTCTCGCTCTAAGAAAAAAAGGTTGCTCTGCATCCCGCATGCCATTACGGTCTCGCTCCGTTAGAGGAATCAGTTACGCTGCCGTGGTGGCCGGTAGTGACGGGCCCAGTTCTCTAAATACCACAAGTTCCTCGACCATCTCGCCTGCTCAGACAGCGACCATCCTGGCTTTAGAAAATAAAGTCCAAGGTCTACAACGGAGGATACAACAACGCCCAGCAGCCGAGTATAGCACACTAGAACTTGACGACAGCATACTCAAACAGACGGAAGCCAGAATAATGAGCGGGTAGAAGAAAGGCTGCAAGCACATGAAGCGAAAATGCTCGTCCTCGTGAAACGACGCCTTGAAGCTTTAGAGAAAGCCCTAACTGCGAAACTCGTCGCATCCATAGACAAAACGATAGATAAAGTGGTTACTAAAATAAACGTCGAGCGTGCTTACCCGTACTGTAAGCACGCTCGACGCCAAGGTTGATGGCTTCATGGCCCACCAGCATATCTTCATAACTTTTGCATACAAAAATTTCGTTAACCCTGAGCAGCTGGTCGAGCAATCAGGAACCAAGCGGAAACAGCGAAAGACTTATGGGATGATACTGCAGCGGAAATTCTATCAACAGCACCAAACGACCGGCACCAGAGGGAAATCAACTGCCAGAAAGGCAGCTCTCACACGTAAACAGTGAGCCACTCCCCACTCTTCGAATTTGGCACTGGAATTTTGGATCCTATAGACCTCGTTCTGCAAATTTGCAAGAATATGTTAAAACAAATAATCCAGACATGATTGCGTTGCCGAAAATCCACACGGAAAAACTCGAGCTCCCTGGCTACAGCACTCTCACATGCTCAACCCGCACCGCAATTCTAGTCAATAAGACTCTAACCGCACAGGCTCATGCAATCGAAGACTTTGACATCGAACACATCATCGTGGAGATGATCTCCACTCGGAAGACTCAACATAGCTTATGCCTGGCCAACCTTTACAGCCCTCCGCTGGAGCAGTTACACCAATACGACCATTTCGTCCACGAGCTCCGTCAAATAGTTAACGGCAACGAACTCGTCTTATTTCGGGACTTCAATGCTCCACACGTGGCCTGGGGCTGTCACAGCACCACCAAGAATGGCGCGCGTCTTCACGACGCTGCACAGCAACACGGTCTGACGCTGTGGAATGACTTGCTCCATCCAACCCGAGTCAGCAACAGCGTGTCGAGGGATACTTATCCTGACCTCATGTTCGCTAGAGGCGTGCAGAACGCAACGCGGACAAGGCTACCGGACACTCTATGGAGGGACCATCACATCATTCAAATAGAGGTTGAACAGGCTCAGCGCTCGCTCAAGACAGGAAAAGCTCGGCTCACGGACTGTACCGCCAATAGGAATGACCTTGATGGTGGCTAAACTATTGAAGACATTGAAGTCTGGTTAAACAGTATTGTAAGTGTTGCTGACGGACATACCAAAATGATACACTTCAACGAGGACAATCCTGCAGTCGATAATCATCAACTTCACCTATGAGAAGCTCAAAGATAAGTTAGTAAATGATGACAACGGCAAAAGCCCAACCGCAAGCTGAAGCGCCACATCACCACACAGGTACTGGATTACGCCAAAAACCTTGCGAGCCAAAACTGGTGGTCCTTCTGCGACAAACTTCAAGGGACATTGTGCACAAAGGAAACTTGGCCCATTCTTCGAGCCCTGATTGACGACACCCACACCAAAACTAATCAAAGAAATACAATTCAGCGGCTCATGCACAACCATGTGGAACAGAGCACTAGTTACTCCAAGAACTTCAAGAAAAGCTGCGTGATTCTGTTAACCAGCAAGCTACCTCCATCAACACTTCGACACTCAGGGAGTACCGAAGAGCACCGAACGAAGCACTAGACCAGCCTTTTACGCAGGCAGAGCTACACGCGGCCCTCGCTAGGCTCACGCGCAACACGAGCCCAGGAAAAGACAGAGTGCCCGATAAGCACCTACGGAAGCTACTGCGCCAGGCGTTGACGGCGCTCCTTTGGCACTATAACGACTCCTTCAGGAAGGGCATCCTACCACAAGCCTGGAAGCACTCGGAGGTGACCATGGTACCCAAGCCAAACGAGGCAATCTTGATTGCGAATTTTCATCACATTTCCCTTACATCTCGCGTTGGGAAACTCTTTGAGCACATGATAAACGAGCGGCTCACCAAACACCTTGAAGCGAATGGTCACTACCAGAAGACCATGTTCGGCTTCCACCAAATTCTCAGCACACAAGACGTCCTCTTGCAGATAAAGGAAGATATTATTCTCCGCTTGAGCAAGCACAGTAAGTCATGTGTTCTGGCTCTGGATGTAAAGGGTGCATTTGACAATGTGAGCCACGAAGCCATTCTGCGTACACTGGAAGATGTTGGCTGCGGAGCCAAAACTTATGCCTACATGCTGGCTTTCCTCACTAACCGCACAGCCACTGTAGGGATTGTCAATATTCGGAGCGTGCTTTTTCAACTCCCTAACAAAGGCACACCGCAAGGCTTAGTAATATCACCACTGCTTTTCAACATGGCCCTTCTTATGCTCCTGCGTCTCTTGGAAGCTGTCTCTGGGATACATCACGAGTTATACGCCGATGATATCACTCTATGGACAAGAGGTGCAAGTGCGGGTGAACAAGAGGACCAACTTCAAGAGGCGGTTAACATCACTGAAGAATATCTCAGGACCTGCGGCATTCAATGAGCTCCGGAAATGTCGGAACTGTTAGTACTTGTGGCACGCACCCGGGGTAGACCACCAAGCTACAACACTCCTGACCCACAAGCCTTTTTACAGGGAGTCCAAATACCACAAGTTGACACGCTTCGAGTCCTTGGACTACATATACATAACGGTGGGCCTAGCTCCGCTGCCCTACCCCGGCTGCAGAACACTGTGACAAAGCTCACTCACCTAATCCAAAGGGTCGCTAACAGAGCCGCAGTGGTTTCAAAGAGCACGACACCATAATATTGATAGAAGCTCTCCTTTACAGCCGCATAACGTACGAAACTCCCTACCTCTACCTGAAGACAGCAAAGAAACAAAAACCTAATCTGCTCATACAAAAGACTACAAAGCTGGCGCTAGGACTGCCTCCAGAAGCCTCCACTGACCGACTGGTTCGCATGGAAGTTCACAATACGTGGGAAGAACTCACCGAAGCATACCTCATTAATCAGGTCGAGATACTCAAGCTGTCACTCACAGGGCAAGCCATACTTCGACACACAGGATACGAGACCACCCTAAAACCAAATGAAGAACGCAAAATCAAAACACCGTCACAGCTCTGAAAATGCCTTGAAATTCAGCAGATACCTCGGAACATGCATCCTCAGCATCACAGAGCAAGGTGGCTCACCAGGGTTAACATGATCTGTAAAAACCGTGGCAATGACCCGCAGGTGCGATACGTGGGCGCAGCCAAATATTCGGGACGTACCGCCTTCGTGATTACCGTCACAGATTACAAGGGCGCGGTAGTGGCATCGGTGACTATCTTTGCCAAACTTGCGGAAACAGCTGAAGAGGCTGCTATAGCACTCGCCACCCATATGAGTGAGCATCCCATTGTGGCCTTTACCGACTCACAAACAGTAGCACAGAACTGCCTGGAAGGCAGGGTCTCCACGGTGGCGATTAGGCTACTAAAGCGCATGGACAATCCTTCTCCCTACACATGCATCGTGTAAATTCCGGGTCATGAAGGTTTCAAGGAAAATGAAGCGGCACACACCAAGTCCGTGAATATGTCATCCGGGCATTCCCGTACGAGATCCGAGGCACCTCCCACTCATCATTGGAATCAGAGGCAAGAGAACCTGTACCACTGACGTATTATGCATTGCTGCAACATTATCGGTTCAAACGCAGGTCATACCCTCCGCCACATCCAAAACTCACAAGAGGCGAAGGCACTGACTACAGGCATCTTTAAAGCAACACGTTGACCCACCGCGTACTATGGCACCATATGAAGCCAAAGTTGCACAGCTACATCTGTTGTCACTGCAATGTGACAGACACTCTCGCGCACCTCCTACTGCAACGCAAAGCAAGCGTCCCAAGACTACAAGCAGCAGCACCAGATGCGGACCGAGACCTCCTGAGTGAAGCGTGAGAGGCTGCGATCTCCCAGCCGGACCTGGTCGAGCAGCGTCAACTCTTCGCTCGAGCCCAGCGGGCTGTCCAAGCCAGAGGGTTCCTGGAATAAGGGACCCTCTCATCTTCACTCACAAGCTTTATTCAACAAATGTTTTTCTCTCTCAGACCAATTGGTTCATACTTCAAAAATCGACTTGCTGCGCAAACTTGAAGGAAAACGAGAAGGGAGACAGGAAAGAGCGCAAACTACCAACTGTTCAGTGTCATTTCATGAAGCTAAAATATGCATGCAACGCTGCGCTTCCACGATGCGCCCAAAACCAAAGATGCCGCAAACAAAGCCATCAGAAAACAAATCAAATGTGACAACTGCAATAATGACAAAGGAAAAAAATGGCAATTGACAAAAGTGACATGCGCCACAATCCCCAGACTGTGATGGGTGTCACACTTGCTTAGTTTTGTGGTGGTTTTGTTTTCGGCATCTTTGGTTTTGTGCGCATCGTGGAAGCGCAGCGTAGCATGTATATATTGACTTCATGAAACGACAATAAGCGGTTGGTAGCCTGCGCTCTTTCCTGTCTCCCTTCTCGTTTTCGTTCAAGTTCGCATGGAAGAAGATTTTTTAAAAAAAACCTCTCACTTTATATACAGCAGTCTACACCTCACCTTGATGTCCTCTCTGCACAGGAGTCTTTAGGAGCTTGCAAATATTTCAGTTATAAAGCTGTACATTCGTGTTTGAGTTCCCCATGCGCAATCACATATATACACATGAATACTTTGTTATAGCACACCATCTCTCTGATTTCTTGTCTAACTACATTCTTCTTGTACTTCCGCAGCGTTGTCCAGGTGAAGGGAAATATTTTACCTGAATATTTGTTCTCATCCTGGAAAGGGCCTCACTGCTGTATTCGAAGCAAATGACAAGGCCTTTCAATTAGCCAGCACCACCCGCCGCGGTGGTCTAGTGGCTAAGTTACACGGCTGCTGCCCCGCAGACCGCGAAATCGAATCCCGGCTATGGCGACTGCATTTCCGGTGGAGGCGGAAGTGCTGTAGGCCCGTGTGCTCGAATTTGGGTCACGTTAAAGAAACCCAGGTGGTCGAAATTTCTGGAGTCCTCCACTACAGCGTCTCTCATAATCATGTGGTGGTTTTGGGAAGTTAAACGCTTCATATCAATCTACTCTGAATGTAATATCTGTGTGTTTCACGTTTGTTTCAGGTACCTCTTGGTTATAAAACTACTGGTGTTCTTATCTAGTTGATTGATTTTGTGAGAGTAATAGTGTCACAAAGTTTTTTTCTGTAATGCGCGTATTCCTAAAATATTGATTGATCACAACATGGGGAGTCACAGTATTGTGTATTTCTCAGACGCAAAGTTAATCTCAAATTTAGTTGAAGTGTGTCTTTTGTCGGATAGTATATTGTTACCACATATGTAATTCAGGTATGTGCACCTGTGTAGCGGGGAACAGGATGATGTCAGAAGAAGAGGACGTTCGGTTGGTGCCAAGAGCTCGCATATATCTCAATGAGATGGCGGTTGCACTAGCCACAGTTTCTCTTAGTGGTCCTTTATCCGGAAATTGCCTGATACGGCTTACGCGATAGCAATAGGGTTTAGAAACCTCTGTTTGCATGAATTCAACTGCTACTCATTGGATAAATTTCGAGAGTTCGCACATCTAAAATGCTGCTGGAATAGACAATGATGCACAACACGGCAATTGGAAGTTACTTATACAAGATTGCATCGTATAATTCCGCAACTAAATTATTAATTGCACAAAGTTGGTCTAAAGGCGTCACCTTCATATCAGGTGTGCGAATTAATGGAAACGATAGATAATTTTTTTATTCTGTCGCCGATATTCTTATCAACAGAAAAGATACCTGGTAGCTCCTCTTGAAAAATAAGGATTAGAATTAAATGTAGCAGTAATTTTATCATTTAGCAGCATTATATTTGGCTATAGCCACAGGGACGTCTGCTCTGCAGTATTTGCTACATAATCGAAACAAAGCGATTGCCATATTGAAGTGCCTCTCTCTCTCGGCATATATATATATATATATATATATATATATATATATATATTATTTTTTCGACTCAAAATATACTTTGTGTTTGGAAAGTCCTAAGCCTTTTACTTAAAGGTCCTGCCGTCCGGTTCTTGGCCGATCCCCCTTTGTGGGCGTGCGCCATAGTAACAATTAAGGATCATCATAAACATCATCATTTGTGCGCGTTCACTGTATACCGTGGAGTCGACCATTACGTCGGCTCGGAATAAACTTCTGTCGTAGACGTAACAGAGTGGTGGAGGTGCGGGATACGGCACGTCGACGTACCACGGAGCCACAGCCGTTCGGAGTTCGCTGGAGCCGTCGTCTTGCCGGTCTGCCGCCGACAACAGTTGTCATGGCCCAGAGCGAAGGTCAGGAATCAACCGCCTCGACTTCGCGCACGTTCACGCTGGCTACACCTGGGCATCACTACATGGAACCACGCCTGTTCGCGGGTATGGCAGGAGAAAATGTGGACGCGTGGCTAAGGCATTACCAAAGGGTGAGCCGGCACAACCACTGGAACTCTATCGATCAGCTGGATAACGTGAAGTTGTTTCTCACGGACAGTGCCCTGGTGTGGTACGAAAATCACGAAGAGTCCTTGGCAACATGGGATCTTTTTGATCAAGAACTGAAGAAGCGTTTCGGTGACTTCGACCGAAAAAAAAGCGCGGAGTGTACTCTCGCTCAAAGTGCTCAGACTCCTGGAGAAACGAGCACTGCTTATATAGAGGACATTCTTAAGCTTTACAAGAATTTAAATCAGCAGATGTCTGAAGAAGAAAGGGTCAGACACCTCTTGAAAGGCATAGCGGAAGACGTTTGCAATTTTCTGATATGCAGGGATGACCTCACCTGTGTTTCCGAAGTCCAACATCACTGCCACACGTTTGAAAAACTGAAGACTCGTCGCATTGACCCGAAATTTGGTAGGCTGGCAAATGTGAGAAAGGTAGCCAGTGTCGACGTGAGCCCGCTCACTGACCTTGCCGCTACTATACGGGCAACAGCGCGTGAAGAGCTGACGCGAATAAGTGGTGGGGTTGACAAAACCATTCCTTATCCACCTACCGGTCCACCCTACTACACGGCGGCGCCATTAGCTCCTTTGCCATTATCAGTATGTTTGACAGACATCAGCGCAACTGGAACTCCGTGGCCACGTCATGACTCATTCAAGGCCGACCAGCGATATGGCCAACGCTTTCGTCACGGCAGCCTCCGCTCAGGAAGCTCGTCACTGACCCCTCACAGCTGAGTGGCCTCAGCGTTGGTTCGGTGAGCGTCCTCTACCAGTATGCCACAACTGCGGCTTCGAAGGCCACATTGCCAGGTATTGCAACTACCAGCAGCCACCAAGGTACGACCGATCACCGAGATATAACCATTCTGGCGTTAACCGAGCACCGACATTTCCGGGAAGCGCGTCTTACGAGATCCCAGGACTGCTACAAAACCAATCTCCGGCCTCTGACCGCAGTGTGACACCACCGCCTGCCCCTCGAGTAAACCGATCACCGTCTCCTCGGTACACCACTCCTCGCCTCTTACGGAAAACTAGCCGGCGCGGCTGTTGGAGGTGAAGTCGCCGGACAGTCTTCGATTTGAACAGATATACTAGCTTCCATGTTTAGAAATAAGGTTCGAGTGCTTATCGATGGTGTACCAACAATGGCGTTGATGGACATGGGTGCAACCGTGTCAGTGATGAGTTTTACTTTCACCAGTCCCCTTAGATGAAAAGTTATGCTTCGTTGGGACCATCCTGATATGTTTCGTGGAGTGAGCGAAGAGGTGTTGCAACCTGTTGGTGTGTGCACTGGGACTGTTAGTTTGGCATGCCAGAACTCTGTTGCAGAGTTCGCTGTTCTCCCTCATACTACGCATGACGTCATTCTGGGACTTGATTTTCTGAAGCTATGTGGTGCCACTGTTGATTACCGCAAAGGAGAAATTACAGTGGATTCCGATATCCCAGTTGCGTTTAGGAAAAACTCGCCCTGTCAGGAAAGTGCTTCTTGCGTGTCCGTGGACACAACTGCGCTGCCATTCTCTGAAAAATGTGTCCCTGTTGTCTGTTCACCTGCAAGTGAGAAAACATTTGACGCAACTGTAGAGCCCGTGCATCTCAGTTGCATAAAAAATACAGCTTTAATAACCTACTGCACGCTATCGGTTGCGCAAGGGCATACTGGTTTATGGTTGATTGACTGCTCTGATGAACCTACAGTGCTGCCGGAGGGTCTGAAACTTGCAGAGGTTCGTGAACACCAAGTATTCTTGCTTGCCATCCTTGCAGAGAGCAGCGATTCCCCGGATAAGACCCGTTGAGATACTCTGCACGCCAGGTACACCACCATTATGGCTATGATTGACGAATCACTCAGCACCAAGCAACTTAATGGCCTGGCGAGTATTCTGCGCAAACATGCCGGTATTCTTGATTTCGCTCAGCACGATCTATTGTAATTACATCCTTCTCCTAGAAAACACCGAATCCACATGACATCTCACAAACCTCTCCAACAGAAACCATATCGTGCAACGCCTTCGGAACGCGCAGTGATCAATAAACAGGTTTGCGTGATGCTCAAGAAAATGTAATTCAAGAATCAAGTTATCCATGGGCTTGCTCTAGTAATTTCGGTGATGAAGAAGTATGGGACATGGCGATTTTGTGTTAACTACCGCCGTCTCAACGCCATCAGTGAAGAAGACGTATACCCACTCCCGCGGATTAGTGATGCTATCGACTGTCTATCACCAGCCTCTTACTTTTCGTCTGTGGATTTGAGGTCAGGCTACTGGTAGATTACAATGCACGAGGAAGACGAAGAAAAAACAGCATTTGTTACAACAGATGGACTATTTGAATTCAATGTGATGCCGTTTGGACTCTGCAACGCGCTTGTAACTTTTGAGCGCTTTATGGACAAAATTCTGCGTGGATTGAAGGGGGAAATGTGTATGTGTTACTTGGACGACGAATGTTTTGGGCGCACTTTCTGTGAGCACAACACATGCCTTGGCCTCGTACTGGACTGCCTAAGCAAAGCACTCTTGGTGCTCCACTCAAAAAATGTCGTTTAGGAGAGCGCCAAACACTCGTCCTTGGACACTTAGTACGCAAAGAAGGCATATGACAGGATCCCGTCAAGACGACCGCAGCGGAGGCGTTTAAACAACCTCACTCGGTGAAAGAACTGCGCAGCTTTTTGGGGCTTTGTTCATACTTTCGCCGATTCATTCCTGCATTTGCTAATATCAAATACCCGCTCACGTGTCTGCTTTAGAAATATGCGCAGTTTGACTGGACCCCGCAAAGTGAGTCTGCTTTTTCGGAGTTGAAGTTTCTTGTGACGTCTCATCCGATTCTTTGACACTTCAATCCTCTGGCTCCCACTGAGCTTTACACAGACGACAGCAGTATTGGTGTAGGTGCTGTCCTGGTTTAACGCTTGGATAACCAAGAACATGTAGCGTATGCGAGTCGCTCGCTCAGCAATTCCCTCTGCTAGTCTATCAATCTTCGTGACCCATCTGGTCGGCTAGCGCGCTGGGCACTTCGTCTCCAATAATATGACTTCACGGTTTCCTATGAAAGCAGCCGACGTCGCGCTGTCGCAGACTGTCTTTCGCGACTACCGTTTCTAACGACGGAATGTGACACGTACAGCTTCGTCACCTACATCACATAACTGGACCAACCATTTCCCGATACCAACATCTTTAAGGATGAGCAACAAAGGGACAGCACCATGCAGCAACTTCTTGCTACCAAACCAAAATCATCACCTACGCGTTTCCGCATCCGAGACGGGCTAGTTTAGAAAAAGAACTACACGAACCCCGGCTCACGATATCTCCTGGTGGTTCCGAAGAGTGTTCGCGTTTATGCCTTCCAGGCTATGCTTGATGACCCAACATCCAGTCATCTAGGCACAGCAAAAACTCTTTGCCGTCTTCAAGAAAGATTCTACTAGCCCAAAATGTGCCAGGTGACGGAACGATACGTGTCTAGCTGTAACGAGTGTCAACGTTATAAGCGCCCAACAAGTGCTTCTTCATGGTGATTACATCCGGTGCCGCCCCCTAGAACTCCGTTCGAGCAAGTCGGGATTGACCTCCTTGTGCCCTTTCCCGGTCTGTTGATGGAAATAGCTGGATAGTCGTATGCACCGACCATTTAACACGGTACTGTGAGACAGCTTCCATACCATCGGCAACTGCAGCCGATGTGTATTTCTTCATGCTACGTTTTGTAATTCTTCGACGTGGACTTACCAAAATTGTAATTAGTGACCGTGGCTGACAATTCACAGCAGACGTGGTGGAAGAGATGCTTCGTGTCTGTGCTTCAAGGTTTCGGCACTCTACACCTTATCATACCCAAACGAATGGTCTAACTGAACGAACGAACAGAACTTTCTCGAACACGCTGCCTATGTATGTCGCGTCAGATCACAAGGACTTAGAGAGTATTATACCTTATATCACCTATGCATTCAACCCCGCACAGCATGAAACTATCGGCTACAGTCCTTTCTTTCTTCTATATGCTCGACCGCCTCGTTATACCCAGACTACCATTTTCGCGTGTTTCGATCACCATGATCCCTGCATATCCGAGATCACCTGTCGGGCAGCAGAAGCTAGACGCCTTTCTTATTTGAGCACTCTTGCTTCGCAAGACTGCTCGAAGGTACATTTTGACCACCGACACGTGACGTAAAATCGTGGCGACCTAGTGTTGCTGCGGACACCAACTAGAAAACGCCGTTAAAGCGAGAAACTGCTAGCGCACTATACGAAGCTTATCTTGTTGTAGACCGTATCAGTGATTTAGTTTACCACTTAGAGCGTCTCTATTCTAACGGCCAACGGTCTGCAAAAGCTGAACTTGTTCATGTTGTGTGTTTGAAGCGCTTTATTCCTCGAGAACTGTTTTACTCGCCCAGTGGGCTTCGTCTGCGCAGAGAGAAATGTTACCACATATGTAATTTAGGTATGTGCACCTGTGTAGCGGGAAACAGGGTGGTGGCAGAAGAAGAGGACGTTCGGTTGGTGGCAAGAGCTCACTGGTGCGCGTTCACTGTATACCATCGAGTCAACCGTTACGTCGGCCCTGAATAAACCCGTCTCTTAGACATAACAATACTATCATTTTGAATATATCGTATATTGTGTCAAACACACCATTTTATCAATAGTTCTTGTAGTGCCTAACGTCTCCGTTGTTGCAAACGGTTTGCATTTTTTTTCGTGACTCTATTGAACAAGTGATCATTGAAGAAGTCGTACTTTTTTGTTGTCAGATTGATGAACATAAAAGTTTTTCAAGCTTTGGTCCAATGGTTTGTAATAGCATTTTCGCCACATATTTTTTTTGTAGCAGGAGCTTATTTGTAGAAACTCTGTGAAAGACCTCACCAATAGTTTTCATGAAATCTAAGAGACAATGAGGCAAAGATAAGTATAAGGATTGCTATTCGAAGTAATTCTTTATGTAAAGGTCAAAAAAAATTTAAACAAAATCTCGATTTTCCACCGGCAGGATGTGAACCTCCGACCTTGGAATAACGCCTCCGACGCTCTACAAGTCAGATACGGTGCGTCTCATCTCTTCGTTCACTTAATATCACCACGATAGCGTATAAGAGCAAGTGTCGCAGAAATTTTGCCGTCGGCATCAGCACCGTTGGTTGTGAGCAAGAAATCGTCTGTTAGCGAAAAATTGACAAAGAAGCAAATAAAATAAAAATAAAATTTTTGAAACTATTGAGCATCAAACCCGGGCCGTTCATGTAGCACGCAGGTGTCCTTCCACTACGTTAATGCCATTGAGTGGGAGAAGTCTCTTTAACGCGTTTTGTTCGACAGGTGTCACGGCGAAAACGAGCCCATTCGGCGCTTTGTTGGCGCATTTGGCAGGCCATCAAACTACGTCAAAAAAGGCCGGGATAGTGCAGCTTTCACTGCTAAAAACACAAGGGAACTTCCAAAGAGCTCTAATATTAGACAAATATGTCCATCTAGCTGAAAACAAATCATGCCTTTCCAGAGGCGTTCATCAAAAAAACAGCAAATGCTAGATACTGTGCTGGCATCTCTGAGACGTGAGACTCTTTATGGCGCTGAGAATGTCAGCACGTGGCATGTATCCTGGAGGCCATGCAACTCTTGCTTTAGATCTAAAACCTGTATGCACCGTTAACCCGCGCGCGTTTGTACAATCTACTGTGTGCGTGCGAAGCGTGCGTGTGCATGTGTGTGTGTGACAAAACATATTATTATTTATGCATTTGGTGGTTCATGGGTGACGGTATACTATGGGCCGGATTGCGCTGTCGCGTTCAACTGTTAAAGGCAAAGCTTAAGCTTCCCCTATATATATATATATATATATATATATATATATATATATATATATATATATATATATATATATATTTATTTATCTTCCCTTTTAACATTGCTTGAAGATCAGCTACATGCTGCCCAGTTATGAGCCTCCTGTATCATCCTTACTTCTGTATAACTTTTTTTTTTACATCAGTGCGTTTCTTGCTCCTGTTTTCCTTTTGTATGCCTCTTTGTTCACTTTTTTTGCTGTTACACTGTACGCATATTTTCGTTTATCCTACATACTGTTACTTCCTTTATTTTCACCATTTTTACATAAACTTATTTTTACTTCAGTTTTGCCATTATACACCTCTTTGATCACCCCTTTTTTCACGTATTAGGATATACTATTATTATGATGTACTATTACGTCTTCTCGTCTACCTTTGTTAACCGCCAATATTTTTTATGTATAATTGAATATTTGTATTGTCATATTGTAACAATCCAATATGCCCTTCCTGTAAAGATCCCTGATGGGATCGACAGTATGAATACATAAATGAATATATATATATATATATATATATATATATGACGAAGAATCTCTCGAATAGTAGTTCGCAACTTTATCGTTTTCAGCACTGCGTTTGTTCATGGTTTACATTTCAAGCTAACCGTCCTTGGCAGCAGCCATCTAACACAATCACTATGTCATTTGTTATCTATATTCGACACACTTTGTCCTCACTTTATTTTCCTAATATTTATGCGATACAAAAGTGGCTGTGACTGCCCAATTGATTCCTTTGTGAAAATTTGATGTGTTTTTAGGTTTGTGTGCGTTTGTAACGTATGATGTACCTACTGGCAATGTGGAATAAGAAGACAACAAGGTGAATATGCGTTTAGGTGTGTGACGTTTCGCAATGACAAAATAAAGCTTTATATGAACAATTGAAGGGTAAATATGTTATAATACACCAAAGTAGGCTGTGGGAACCGCCTTGTTTTTTTTTTTCAGGACACGCTCAACTTCTTTACCTTCTTTCTCTGGTTCTCCAAGTTCTCCACACCATCTAGCCACACTTTCTCATATTTATGCCTCATTCGTCATGGAATAATACATGAACACGTTTGCAATGGTCGAAACTGCACCACACTGCCCTCTTTTACATGTCCAATTGTCTTAAGAACTCCTTTTGCATTACCATTTGCGTCCCCGCAATAAGCTCTTATATTCATGTTCTTCGTACTAGGAAGTACTTTCTGGCAAGTACCAAATCTTTCAGCTGTACCGGGGGTATATGTCCTTGAATTGAGGGGGTGGTCAAAGTTTATTTTCATATCTTCACGGTAATTCTGGTAAGCTTCTGAAATTTTACGCATTTCACACAATTCAAGATGGTGAGCAATCCGAAGCTGTTTATCAGCAGAAATCAGTGTTGTCCTTCTATATGTCGCAAAACACGGGCTACATCAGATGATGACAGTGTGCAACGGGTTTCGCTGAACAACAGCTGTCTGTAAGCACCACTTCCAAGCGCCTTAGAACTTCGATACATTGAATTGCAGTCGTATTTACCGGTATTATTCAAACATCGTGTTAGTTTTTCAGCCACGCTGTTTACCGCAGGATATTATGCCTTGCAGCTTTGGAAAACCACATATTGTTGCTTGACGCACTCTTGCAAGCGCTTGCATGTAAAATCGGGTCTAGTGTATGATATACTGCTTTAGTATCTACACGATTGAAAAGATAAGTCATCCCATTCACGTCTTCTCTTCCGGGCCTTGCACTTACTGTTCATGTGCGTTGGTGTATCCACTAGAAAAGACTGAATCATTGTCACGCCAGTAGCATTTTTCTTGACATCTGCGAAATCAACGTGAATGATTTCAAACGTTGTGCTGGAATGTTGATGCAAGACCATCTTGTGCGTTGCCTTGATGAACTTGTCTTTGTACACTTGCCTTTGATGGCATCACTGAGCTACTACTGGGTGTCATCTTTCATTCATTTCCACTGGAAACATTGATAATTCCCATGAGTCGCCCGAAGGCTGTCGTGTTCACCTGAGTGGCACGAGTCGTGTTGAAAATCCAATATTCGAGGAAGATGCGATAAGTTGAATGTTCCGTTGAGAACCTTTATTCAATCTCCAATTTCCTTACAAAACAAGTTCGCGCTAACATTCTCGTTATCCAGAATTACGGCAATTCACGAAAGTACATTGGCAACCTAGAGGTGATCCCCAGGATTTATGATGTGTAACAAATGTAAACTACTGAAGTTCAGCCACTCACCCATAAATCTTTTCTATAGGCTCAATGAGATTAACGATGAACAATACGGCTTGATGACCTATAGAGACCATGAAGCTCGTGCATCCAGATAAAACTTTAAAGAGCGTGTGACCATTAGGACTTCCTAGCTCTCTTTCTGTGTAGTTGTGTAGTGGAGTTTAACTTTTGAAGTTTGTGAGTAGTGCCCGACAACCCTTTGCTGCTGTGTTTTTGGAGCGTCTGCATCCCTTCGGTGAAGCTGCACACTTTTGTCACAATAAGAAGCATCAGTGTTCAGCTCGAAAGACAACTTCAAGTTTCGATGGGTGAGAAACCGATAAGACGAAATTATAATGACCAAGGTGGTGATAGACGGAAAGACACTCTGATGCCTACTGAAATAGACTATTTTTTTAGACATCTGTCTGAGGCACGTGGTTTTTTTCATCGATATCTCAGACAAATATTAGGGGATGCTATGAAAACCTCCTAAATACTTGAAATTAGTGTAATTCCTAGGGCTTCGGCTTCTTTTTAATTTGTTGCACTGTGTGATGTAGTAGCTAAGAAATTGCGAGCATAGCAGCCGACAGCGCCACATCACTTGGATGATGACAAAACTGAAGGGGCATTGAAGCATGCCCAATAAAGAAAGAAGAGAAGGTGCTCGCGCAGAACGAAGCTGTTCGGATGCCGACAAGACGACGCAAGGGAGCCTAGGGCGCACCCGCAACTATGCGCAATGTTCGAAAGACCGGGTTCCTGTCCTCGAGCCGTTGAAGTCTTTGGGGCACGGCGTGTCGGCTTGGCCAGGTACGAGTTCTGCGGGAGAGGTCCTGCGGACATTTCCGGTACTGTGAGCGTCCTCGGAACACCAGAGCTACCGACAACGTCTATTGAGCCGATGTCGCTCACAGTATGTGGCTACGCCTATAGAACTGGCGATGCATTCTGTTTCAGGACGCTGACCTGTGCACCCTAAGCAACGACTGCATCTGAGTATGCAACGGGTCCCACTTCAGGCCACCGGGCTATGGCACAGACTGTGAGACTGGTTGCTCTTTTCTTTTGTGTGTTAACCGCGTGCGTGTATGGCCACTGTATTTTTGCAACGGTTTTTTTCTCGTTCAATATAACTTTATTTTGTTTTCGGCACTGTGTCTATCTTCCTCGCGTTACACGCCTTGCTATGTGACGAACCTAAATACCACGTATCTGGGTATCCGCGAGACAAGACTACTCTTGTTCCATTTAAGAAGAACATCACAACACATATGTTTGTGTGACGGTTGATGATGTAGGCAGATAAGCTGACGGCAATCGGAAAATATTTTGGTTTAAGTGTTTCAGCACTAAAGATTGAATTTCCTGGTCATCTCGTTAAGCAAGGTGTTATTCGACCACAGGTCGAAACACTCGACGAAATACAGGCTGCGAAGCACCCACAAACTAAAAAAAAGCACGCTCGTTCTTGGGCCTTACAGGTTTTTACAGAGATTTTGTGCACAACTACTCTAAAGTCTCTTGTCTACTGACCAAATTCACCAAAAGGGCCCCTTACAAAGCCCTCGGGGAGAACGGGAACAGAAGTCCTTTGATGAATTCAAGGTTTTGCTATTCACGCCACCCATTATAAAAGCGCCTGATTTTCAAAACCGTCTGTACTGCGCACCGATGCATCATCTAGAAGTGTAGGTGCCATACTCATGAAGCGTCATGAAGAAATACTGCATCCAGTGTCATACGCAAGCCGTAGATTGCAACCACGGGAGGCTGCTTACGCTACAGTAAAGCGAGAAGCTTTGACTCTTACGGGGGTGGTACGAAATTTTATATTTACTTATTCGGACGCAAATTGAGTCTGCAGGGTGACCACTAACCGTTTGTGTACATCAAGTCGGCCAAGCATGTGAGCAGCCACTTGTTACGATGGAGCCTCCGTCTTATCGTACGTCTTTTCGGTCGAGTATATAAAAGGCAGTGACAATGTAGACGCAGAGAACATGAGCTGTTTGCGAACTCCGTAAGCAACGTCTGCATAAAGACCTGATGTCAAGAGATTCTAATGTCTTGTGATGTCAATCTTACAGCGCGGTGCAATACAAGTATCATGACACTTTAGTTCTGTGGCTTGTTTCTATATTTTTTATGGTGTGTACTTTCGTGATTTAATGTGCCGAGTATGAAGGGCTCGGAACTGCCATAATGTGCAGTGGTGCTTAGATGTGTGTTTCCATCGGCGAACCAGCGTGTTCCCAGTGCCCTCAAGTTCTTCTACCGAAAGAATTTTCTTAAGTGGGGGGTGATGTGATGAAGTAGCCTGGAAAAAGCGAGCATAGCAGCCGACAGAGCCACAACATCTGGAAGATTACAAAACTTAAGGGGCATTGAAGCGCGCCCAATGAAGAAATAAGAGAAGGCGCTCGCGCAGAACGGAGCTGTTCGGACGCCAACAAGACGACGGAAGGAAGCCTAGGGCGAACCCGCAACTATGCGCAATGCTGGAAAGGCCGCCTTTTTGTCCCCGAGCCGTTGAAGTCTTCGGGGCACGGCGTGTCAGCTAGGCCAGGCACGAGTTCTGCGGGAGGGGTACTGCGGGCATTCCCGGTACTGCGAGCGTCCTCGGAACACCAGAGCTACCGACCACGTCCACCGAGCCGACGTCGCTCACAGTATGCGGCTACGCCTATAGGCCTGGCGATGCTTTCTGTGGCGGACGCCGGCCTGTGCACCCTAAACAACGACTGCATCTGAGCATGCAATGGGTCCCACTTCAGGCCACCGGGCTACGGCACAGACTGTGAGACTGGTTGCTCTTTTCTTGTGTGTGTTAACCGCGTGCGTGTACGGCCACTGTAGATTTGCCACGGTTTTTTATTGTTCAATATAACTTCATTTTGTTTTCGGCACTGTCTCCATCTTCCTCACGTCACACGCCTTGCTACGTGACAAACCTAACTACCACACACTGATTCCTGCTTTGTGGTATTCATTTTGCCATTTAATACTTGAAAATAGCATTATTTGTAAAAACTGAGTCTTGTTCTCATTATTCTTGAGCTCGGCATGACAAAGTGACTGAAGTTCACCAGCAAAATGCTTCAGATGTTCGTCATCGTTGCGGGAATATACAAATAGTTCGTAAATGCCATTGTTTAAAGACGCTCGAGAAACGGTTCTTTAACAGCGTTCCTTGTCTTCTGAAACTAAGAGGGTGAATTTTTTCCATCAGAGTGGGCATCAAATATATTCTTAGGTGTCCAATCACGTTATTCAGCAGTATGAATAAAGTTTTAAAAAGTGGAACTTTCCAAACACCTTTGCTAAGTGAATGCGCGAAAACACAGTGCAACCACCGGAATAATCAATGACGGTGGCAATACGTGGCGAATAAAACTGAAAAACTTTGCCTGTTTGTTTCTATGTCCGTAGTCTGTGTACATACGTAGACTTCTATTTTATTTATGTGCAGTCACTATGGGAAATGCAAATATATATGTTGATGAATGAATGATCTGTGCATTAAACATCTTTTGTATCTCATTATTAGCAACAATCTCGTCTGTCAATCTCGTCTGTCATGACATAATTTATAGATTTTTTCTCACTATTGCCGTATTAAGTAGCTGCAATGGCATCTCATACTTTATAGTTTTAAATTATCCTTTATTTATAGTAATTCCGGGTAAGCTTCTGTAGAATATTCGCGTGATGATGGCGTCGACAGGATGCTTGAAGGTGAGTTGAAGTGTTGAAGCTGTGGAAATTTTCTTTCCAGGTTAACCCATCACCTGTACAGTAGAACATAAGGAGAAGGGCACTGATGGCAGAACGTGAAAGTTGAAATCCATAGAGCACTTCGTCGAGTACCAGTACTTGCGCAGTGACACTTTTGCCAATACACGATATGGTAACACAACTCTATTTATTATGCATAGTTCACCTTCCCTTATACCCTTGTAAGTCTTCAGGCCATATTTGAGTTTCTCATTCTCATCCATAGTTCTATTTTTGACACTAATGCAAGCTTCACTGTCTTCTCACGTGCTCTCTTGCTTTCCATTGAGTTAAACATGTATGTCTAGTAGACTTCTATGAGATAGTAAACAGCTTCTGTTATTGTTTCCGGTTGGAAGCCAAGAATATCGTTCTATATTTTTTTGTCTCAGTCTTGCTCTTTATTATTGCCGGAGTATCTTAAGCTGTTCAAAAGACAACGTGTTGCGGTACATTTCCGACTTAAAGCAAGTGTCTTCCCTCAGCTCATGTGATATCTGTATATCTTGCAGCGGGCGCCACAGATGGGCACTGGGTTTTTAAGTCTGTGATGTAAGAGTGACACATATTGTGCGAAGTTCCTTCAACTTTCTTGGATCCTATGACTTGTATTTGCTTCTAGAGAACAAGACTCTAGAAGCAAAATTTTTGCCGTGGGGAATGATCTCCATATGTTGCAATGATAAAATAGCACAGGCAACGACTAACATGAGACAGTGAAGGTTGGCATAGAAAGGAAAGGCATAGTGATCCTAGTGTTGATTTCCATTCATAAAGTGACTTGTAGACAGGATGATCTTGTTTTTGTTTGAGAACACATCAATATATAGAATACGTTTCGGGCTGCTCACCTGCGTCTTCCATTTCCTACCCGCTGAATACACAAGCTGTTAGCCTCCAGCACGGTCGAAGCAGCGCACCAGCCCCATGGAGCGTGGATTACACCATAGGTGTTCCCTGGTTTGTTGAGACTGTGTCCAAAATAAAAAGCGGTAACGTTTGCGCAGATGCATTGCAAGTATGTAGCCACGTAGGATGAAGCACATCGCGTAGTTATATTCACGTTTCAATCTATAGAGTTGTCAAAACACAGTGCAAAAGATGGCTGCTTATAGGAACTTCAAAAGGCATTCATCGTTTCAATATTACCTGGGCGAAGCAGTCATGCATCCCACGCATTTCATGAAAAATATCTAGCTCACGTATTCAGTAGAGAATGCATGCAAAATACAAATACGTACCTCGCTGAGCAGCCTTGAGATAAAGCTTAGTTTTACCTCCCGTGTTCGTGTTCCCTACCGTGAAATCGGCTTCCTTTGTTCTGGAAATTCACAATAGATGAATCGGGAAAAATGAATTTAGAAATGAAACAATGCATGTTACGGACGTGAACGGATATGTACTCTAGAATGTTTAATATTTCGCTATATTCAATGAATTGCAAATAAACGTGATGCGCTGGGTCAACACAATGACCCGAGTGTGCAGCCAGAACTAGTGCGTGAGTGTCATAATAAATATATATGAGGTCGTACTTCTCCAACCCTATTGTTATACAATGATGGATGCAAAAGTGAAGGTTCCCGGAAATGTCGACCACCTGGTGCTCTTTAACATGTACAGACATCACTGACGGAACAAAACTTCACCTTCTCCTCTCCCTCTGAATATGACTATCACGGCTGGGATCGAACTCCAAATTTCTGGGCCTGTGGCCGAACATCATAACCAAGACAGACTGCGCAAATATACAGCAGTTGCACGGAAATGCATTATTCTTAACGCTTTCTTTTAGTTCTTAAAATCATCATAGACTGAATATGTGTATTTAGTGCTGTTCTACGATCATTCACAGTTCCCATTAGTTGGTGCACTGTAAGACGAAGGTACGGAGAAAATAACGCCATATATAGAATGAAAGTGTTGTGAAAATTTGTAATGCGACATTAGACTCTACCTCCTATAAAAAATTCCTAAATTCTCACCATCAAGCTCGGAAGGTTTGTTATTCTTATATGATGCGCAATTTGCTAGTCGTATGAGCTTTCGCAGTTAATACGGATAATTTTAATTCATACGTGTGTACCTCAACATTACAGCTCTCTAACAAATTAACGAGAGACCTCACAAAACACGGGCATCCACCAGCTACAAAGCTGAGCGACACTCTTTTACAGCGATATCTGTGTATGTCTAGCACAAACAAAAAAAACTTCGTCATTGGTGTCATAAGTGGTCTCTATTGGCTGTGCGATTAGTCACATCCTTCTCAGCGTCACACCAAAACACGCGCGCCATCAGCTTGATTGTGACTTGACGCCATTCATTCAGACGCACTCGTGGCGCCAAGCAAGCGCTCATAAGTTTCTACTGATATCTTAATATAAGAAAACCACGTACAACTACAGAAGAGTGCCAACAGTAGAAACGTGAAAGCTCGCGATGACCGTACCGATGTTGCAGTCCCAAGCGAAGCGTGTGTTTAACCTAACTGAGAAGCACCAACATGTAAGCAATAATCGTGAAAGGATTCAGTGCTGCATCGGGCAGTCACCGCGGTTGGCTAAAGTACTCGGCTGCTGACCCGCAGGTTGCGGGAGTGAATCCTAGCTGTGATGGCTGCATTTTCAATGGAGGCAGAAATTCTTTAGGTCCATGTGCAGAGATTTGGGTGCGCAACAAAGAACCTCGAGTAGTCTAAATCCCAGGAGCCCTCCACTACGGTGTCTCTCATAATCATATCGCAGTTTCGGGACCTCAAACATCACATATGAAATCAAATTATTTTTACAGCAATACCTGTATTTAGCTAAGAGAACAAAAATTCGTCTAGCCACGGTTTCACGAGTAGTCTCCATTGTCTGTGTTCTCAGTTGCGTCATTATCAGCGTCGCATATACCCAAGCTCGCACGCCAGAGCCTATGTTGTGAGTATTTCGTCGCAGCTGTGGCACCAAGCGCTCGTGCAACAGTTACGCCTAAAACCTTGAACAAGGGAATGCGCCGGACAACTCTAGAAGAGTGCCTAAAGTGGATAAGTAAAAGAGCTGGCATTCACCATCCGGGGACAAAAACAGGCGCGCAAGGCTGATTGCTGGCAGCAACTGCGTACCAATGATCATGCAGCATTCCAAGCCGTACTAAATCATGAATGGGAATGCATGTGCTGGTGGTGGGTGGATCCCACAAACCACTCTGCCGAGTTTGCGCGTGAAGTCAAACACTTTCAACGTCGTTGCGGCATCAACGTGATAATTGGCGAGCAGGTTCGCCGGGACAAACGCCCGCATTTGACGGGAGTTCCTCCAGTGTCACATTGTCTTCGGATGCGACGTTTGTAACCACCTGTGATTCGAGAACAACCACTATGTTAACCGCATTGCGAAACGCATTGAACCGCTCATTACGCTCCTCCACGACCCTGATCATGCGAAGCACAAGCAGAACGTGAAATAAACACTGTGGTAAGCCCAAGCTAAACATGTGTCTAATCTCATTAAGAAGGATGGAAGAACAAACAATTATTGTGAAAGGCTTCGATGCCACGGCAGGTTGAACCCAAAGATAAATTCCGCGACCGCATGTTTCAGTTTTTGCTGGTTAGTCAGTGGTATGGAGTGCTTGAGCAGGCGTATATTTTATACTGGTGCCAGATGTACACTGAGACTGTGCCATACTCCTACAGAAACCACAGTTATTTGTCAGCTACAAAACTGAGTTATGTTCTTTAGATGCGAAGCAGCTCTTTGACTAGCCTGCTTAACGCTGTGCCTACCGTGCATCTACACGAACCCGCCGTCCTGCTCTTCCATCGCCGTAGGTGTTGGAGCGGTACCAAGTAGGTCACACTGCAGCTGGCGCGGCGTCCATTCGCCCACAAAACTTACCGCCACCGCCACTCGCTCAGTTACCGTGACCGCCATGCACTACACCGCCGACTCTTCGGTTCGCGCGCAATAAACGAAACGCGCGCCTACCATGCACGCTGAAGCATGTATGTACATGTCTCCTGCCTCTCGCTTCACCGTCTCCACCACTCGGAACGCTCGAGCGGACATCGACTAGTAACAAAAACAAGGCTGCGGTGATCAAGACGAAACGCGTGCCAGCTCCAGTCCAGCGCCCGTGTTTACTCTGCAGAAACGATATTACTTACACGAGCCACTGCTTCAAAGGAATCTTCCAGCACTCACCGCAGCACCGCCCTCAGCGATGTTCAATCCGCTACGCCACCCGTGTAGCTGCTGCGGTCCACCCCATCAGGGTGTCTCTTGGGAAGATGGTGTGAATTTTCAGGGGGAAGTTCCTTAGTCTTGGGTCGTGCGTCTTCTATGTATGTAGTAGTAGTAGTAGTAGTAGTACTAGTAGTAGTAGTAGTATCACTAAATCATTCCTTCGGTAGTAGCGATGGGCGGTGTGTACAAAGGGCAGGGACGCAATCAACGCGAGCTTATGACTCACGCTTACTGGGAATTCGTCGTTCAAGGGGAACAATTGCAAGCCCCTATCCCAATCACGAAAGAAGTTCCACGGTTTACCCAGTCTTTTCAGACAGGAATAAATACACGCTGCTTCCTTCAGTGTAGCGCGCATGCGGCCCCGGACATATAAGGACATCTAAGTAGTTGGTAGTTACCTTTCGTTTAGCTTTTGGATTATCCACTGGATGGCATTAGTTGTGAATGATGAATATATGAAACAAAGGTGTGATATGGTGACATTTAGAGTGTTCAATAGATTGACGGACGGTCGGACGGATGGATGAACGGACGGACGGCTGGATGGACGCACGAATGTACGCGTGGACACATGGACGGACAAACGTACGAATGGACACACGAACAGAGATGCATAGACAGACACAGTGGACGGACTGAGGGACGCACGGACCGATGCACGGACGCACAGGTGGACGCATGCACAGGCGGATGAATGAACGAACGTGCCTTGTATGTTCCACACATTCTCTCATCTGTCCCTTTTGTTCGCGAAGCAGGGTGGTGGTGTCGCCTGTGAGGGCTCAAGTAAAGTAATGCGGCCTGACGCAGTTGAAGCATGGCATCGGAGATTCCGTGCTGGTGCGCAGTCGTGGAGTATGTGGTCAAAGCTTTTTATAGCAGTGAGAAACCGTGACTGGGTGAGCATCGGGGAGTCGCCAACGCAGTTATGTTTTTGCCTTACGCTTAGTGTTAGCGCGGGACAGCTAATTGTTGAAAAGAAAGAGAGGTTAATAAAAGAGGAAGAGAAAAAAATGACGCAGCATTCTGCCACCCGACACGAGGGCACGGCTCGACACCTTTAGAGTTGGGGGAGGGGGAATTGAGCATGATAGAAAGAAGAAAATGATAGAAGTCGAGCAGCTTCCTTGTGCACTATGATGTTTCACCATGGACTAGTTCAAGTGTGAGGGCACCGGCTTTTTTAAACAAAACTGCTTCCGCAAGCACTGCAGCAAGGCTATGTCCATTGAGTTTTTTTAGATATAGGCTAGTGAGAACTCTGGCGCTTGTGTCTATGGAATCTGCAACGCACGGTGCTTCAGCGAGCATGAGAACGATGGGGAGTACGCGGATTGCTTTAATGTTCGTACTTCTGGCTCCGTGTGTGTTCGTGTGACTTCAAGCTGTTTTCTCAAGAAACAAAAACCAGCAAATGTCCAGTGGTTACGCTTCACGTACATATTTTCAGGCTTGTTATTTCAAATAGCACCACAAAGTTCAAAACCGTTCATTCTTTTCTTCTAAACAAAACCGAAACCAGAAAGAAACGAAGGCGCAAGTCGGATTCGCCACCCGCCAGTACGAAGACTAGGATATTCCGTGTACTCTCCATCAATCCTATGGTCTATGAACAATCGCAGTGCCACAGTACCCTCTAGTCAAGTTTGGGCAGCTCTATTGCAATGACGTCGACGGCGCGAATGTCGTGCCTTGGTGGAGGGAAAATGAGGCCAGCAAGACGTGGAACGCCAGCGCGTGTTCGCCGCTCAAGTACGAACCTCTGCGTCTAGCTTTGCTGAAACGCAGTATGCGTGATTCCTGGGGTACATTTAAGGAGTGCACACCGTACTTCATCTCTCCATAACTGTCGATCTTTGCAGATGCGCATATCGAGTAGCAGTGTTTATTGTCTGCTTGTTGACGTCATCTTCTTGCGAGATTAAGGATACGCTGTGTTCAGGTGTGTTACGGAAACTTGAGCAACCACAATGATTATATCTTGACCATGGGTGATAATCGTTACCTTGGAGACGTGCCACTAGATGTCAGCGTGGCACTGTTCACGTTAAACAGTAATATGGCAGAAAATTCCAATAGATATCGCACGAGCCGTCACTTACAACTACAAACTGAGTAATACTTTATGAAGGCGCGTTTCACTTCCGCGTTATATCGTTTTTTTATGATTGAAGGATCAGCCATGCCTTCTTTCCGCTATAGCATAAACAGTGCATACACAGTGCTGTGGTGATTCAAGATTGGTTGTGTCAGCATAAGATGTCCCTACATGAAGGTCTTCGTTTGCTTAGAAACAGCCGCGTAGATTCGAAGATCTGAGACACATGTGGCACAAACAAGGTATGATTTGAAATAGCGCTGCCAAAGTGGCACCTTTGAACGCAGGTAAAACTAGTTTCTTGTGTGACGGCTGAACTGCCATAGCTATAATGGCCCCCTTAAAAAAACACACCGATGCTGCTAGGCGCCACTGGTGTTGTCTGCATGCAGGCACACACAGCGCGAAATATTGATCTTAAGTAGCCGTTAGTCATTTTCATCATGCCGCACTTGTGTTTCGCCGAAGCGATGGGCCCCGCGTTACTGGGAAACACGATGTGTGTGCAATAAAATGCTAATGCGATCTGGTGTACTAGCATTTTAAAGCTATTCTGTCGATAAAAAGCACAAAAACTAGGTGCTTTCTCTTTTTCAATTTGCGCAGCTAATTTACCGCTCAAAAAGGATACCAGAATTAGCAGCTGCTCTGATGAAAGTTGATGCGCAATGACGTTAGGAAAACGAGCATTCTCAGACACCTCACAGATAAGAAGTGGTTTTAACATAAATATATATCATGTTACTGAAAGTATTCTCACACAAAATGTTCAAGCGAATTCGGGGCCTATGAACAGCATCAGTAATAAAAAAGCACCAGTAATTAAAATTCGGAAGCTTTGATCCTTCTCGCCACAATTGCCCTCCGAATAAAAAAGCAACTAGTCGTCTGACCTAAGTCTTCTACCAGCTTTTAAATAAACATACGCACTCTCCTTTTCGGCTGATAACACGGCTTCCGCAACACGCCAGTAGTTTAGATGAGCAAACAGGTAACCTGAAAGGCGCTGGCTGTATGTGAGAATAAATTCTTCAGATGACGCTTCACCACATGTGCTCTTCAGGTGCTGTTGCTCGTTTGAACTAAAAACACTTGCAGGTTATTTGCACTTGAACAATATATTTGAAATGCAGAAACTACAATGGTGACCTACATTGTGGTTCCCATCGGTTCCCAATATCCAGAATGTCGGATGAATGAAGGAGAGAGTACCGAGCGCAGTGAAGAGCATCCTACTCAGGGTCGGTGGCTCCTCATGAATCCTATCTTACTTCTATTGAATCAGCTGCGCCCTCGGGGCCCCTCTTAAGCTTTCCTTTTGGCGGCATCTCCTCTGTAGCTTCGGGGGTGTCACCATCTGAGGTTCTTGTAGGAATGATACCGCGATCTCGTCACGCTGCCGTGGTCGTTGCCAGTTGTATAAACATAGCAAGTGTAAATACCAGTGCCCACTGCCTCTTCCTACAGCAGGGTGGACTACCACACTTTGGTCGGCTAACCTACATGCCCAATGGGTGCTCTAAATTTTCGGAGCTATAAAGTCGACGCATATCTCGCATGGGAGTGCATATAAACGTGTAAATTTAGAAGCCGTAGTACGAGCGTCTTCAGTCAAATCTTCCGATGGAGAAATCACTGGATGTGACGATCAGGCCTGACACATCTTTCCAAGGTTGTTTCAGCTACGTGCCCTCCTGTGGATTCGGCAACTGCCTTCAATATACAAGAGCAGTTGGCTGGAAGACTTATTGCTTTCGTGGACACCTCAGTTTTCCAAGCCACAGGCTCAGCCACAGCCACTTTAATCTTACTATCCTTTCGCAGAATTGCCACAAGTCGTAACAGTCTGAGGCTGGCTCATCCGTCACTCCCAAATGGCCAGAAAGATACTGGTCACAGACCCTCCACTCTTCACCGAGACTGTCACATGCCATAGAGATTCCTAAAATAAACTATAGGGGACTCTGTCGCTGCGGATCGTTCGGGGATTATGGGAATGATGGGTAGTACACATATTTGCGTAGTCTTCGTACTTGCGGGTGTTGCGAGTCTTACTTGTGGCTTTGTTTATTGTTGTGTTTCGGCTTTCTTTTGAGCCAATATTTAAATTTCGTGACCCAACTTGGAAAGGCAAGTCTAAAAGAATAAGGTAGTGAAGCATAACCCCTGAAAATTCGCCAATTTTTGTTTCGTGGGAAAACAGCTCCAAGCCACATGAACAAACACGGAGCCAAAAGCAGGCCAGAAGTACGAAGGTGAGACAAATTTGTGTACTACCCATCATTCACATGTTCACTGAAGCGCCGTGCGTTGCAGCTCTCATAGACACTAGCACCAGAGTTCCCTCTAATGTATATTGGGAAACTCTATGTTGCATGCTATTGAAGAGCCACTTTGCTGGTCGCGTCGAATTCAGAGTAGTCATGCTTCACAACCCAAATGCTTTTACTAAGCTACATGTCATTTTTGCCAGACATGTCAATATTCTCTGCACTGAAGCACATCGCCTTTATGAAACTAAGCAGGCAGACGCACTGGTGAAAGAAGACACTTTTTTTCACTCATTGTGTCTACCGTGTTGTGGCTACCTGAGAATTATGGAAGCTCACTTTGCCGCGGCTTTCTAAACTGCCACCCAAACAAAGTTGTGTCCAGAATAAAACCACCGACCCAGCTGCCTGATCGAAAAGTCACCATGAGTGTACGGTCCTTCCTACTGCATCGACTACTTACGCATCCTTCCTTACGCATCGACTACTACTGGCCTCTAACACGGTGCCATCGGCTTCGCAGAGCATCGCCACCTGCGTGCACTGTGGTCGCGGAACACAAGACATTTGAACATCCGTTGAGTTGTTGCCCGGCACGTCACGTGAAATGAGCCCACTTGAACTCCACACTCGTTCGCCAGAGCTATTCGTGGCTCAACAGAGTGACATCTTTGACCCATCCCAGTACAACACCGTTGTCTTCAACGCGTTGCTTCACTATCTTGTGGACACTGTGTAACACAATGGGTCAAAGAAGCCACCAATGACGTCTTCGCTCATTGACGCTGCACTCTCTTTTAGGGGCGAAGCTCCTTAGGGCGTCGGCTGTGCGTCCCCTGTAGCCTGTATGTAGCCACCTCTAGTTTAGTTCTTGCAGTGTTCACTAGATGGCGGTACCGTCCCCTGTATGTAGCCACCTCTCGTTTAGTTCTTGTAGTGTTTACTAGATGGTGGTACTTGTAGCTGATGATGAAAAGATGCAAGATGTTATAAACTAGAAAGCGGTACTTGTAGTTGATGAAAGACGCGAGATCTTATAAAATAGGAATGATGTCACATATGGCGCGTGTCATTGGTTGAAGGCAATCGTTCGATTTAGTGCGGCGACGTACGCTAGGGAGAGCGATGTAATAAAATCGAGTGGGCAAAATGTACAGAGGATTCATGGTTTACCAGGTTTACCTCCGGAGCTTCGCCCACTCATCATCATTCACTTCGTGGATATCGCAGAATTTTTTTTCCTGTCTCCTTGTTTCACCACATCATGTCACTTTGCGTTTTCCTGGCTTCATGAGTAACCTACGTATCCTTCAATGCGGTGACATACAAAGTGTTTAGGAGGAGAATATTTTTTTTAAATTACTCAACATTGACAAAGGTTGCCTAAACTTATTTTCAATAATTCTTAAAACTGAATCTGAAATATTTGACAACAGTGTGTCGCACGTAAAGCATAAAATAATCAGTTTTAAAACAGTGGCATAATAATGATTAGTCATTCAAGAGTATTACCACAATTTGTAATAAAAGCTAAATAACGTCGGATGTACTAACATTTAGCGACGTACGCCGTCTTTCAATCTACCCATGTCTCAAAAGTTCTGAAGTTATAAATGAACTAAAAAAATCACCTAGGGTGTATGGAGCTCATACATAAGACAAACAAAGCAACTCGTTTCAGGCAAATTTGAATTTGCCCTTCAGTATGCAAGTAATTGGATAATACAAACTAAATACCATGAAAATAAAAGGTCACCTTGCGGACCACGCCTTGACTTATCTTAAGAAAAACGAACACTCCATCGTCACCTCTGAGATTGTATGTTCAGACGCATGTAAAGGAAGAAGTCCTTACGTGCCCCGCCGCGGTGGTCTAGTGGCTAAGGTACTCGGCTGCTGACCCGCAGGTCGCGGGTTCAAATCCCGGCGGCGGCGGCTGCATTTCCGATAGAGGCGGAAATATTCTAGGCCCGTGTGCTCAGATTTGGGTGCACGTTAAAGAACCCCAGGTAGTCGAAATCTCCGGAGCCCTTCACTACGGCGTCTCTCATAATCAAATGGTGGTTTTAAGACGTTAAACCCCACATATCAATCAAATCAGAAGTCCTTACGTATATGTTTGTATGCTCCACCACAGTGCACCAGGCAGTGTAATATACTCCTGCCTAATAAAGGCGGTAGTTTCCCAATGTTTTGTGCATCGTCGTTTTTTATGGACTGCGGAAATGTCCCATCTCCAACTACGACAGTGCAGTAAGTGTCATGTATTGCAAAATTTCAGTGCCAATAAACTGGTGAATGTAATCTAGCTTACTGCCTATCGGTGGTGACGCAGGTGTGAAACGCTCGGGTAAATAACTTTAGTGAATCGGCTATGCGCTGTTTCATTCTACGTATTGGAGCGCCTGATTTTTTTCAGAACAAGTGGATGATGGTTTTGTGCGTTATGATATGTGGCATTCATAGCACAATCAAGCATAGCATATTGATTCACATGAATTGCTTAGAAATTTAACGTGCCCTTGGTTAGAAGAATCATACCCTGTCTGACCTGTGTCCCTTGGAAAGAGTTCCAGTCTTCCAGAACTTTCAAACGCCAATTTGCAGACATATTTTAGAGCATTCAAACAGAATAAAACTCGAAAACGTAATATTTTTTACTTACATTTTGATCAACTTCTCAGTATCAGCTCTGTAAACAAGTAGTTCAGGATTCAGAAGCGGGGTATTGAAAATTTCATTATTATTCTTAAGCACACTGTTCTCTTCTATTGCAACATGTTGGCTTTTCTTCTTTGATTACATTTCACCCATTTGTGGGCCAGCTAAGTTTTGGAAGCTAATGATGTAACCTAGAAGCATGGCTGTTTGAGTTCGGCACATCGTAATGGTGTACTGCAGAGATGCACCTTGTCAAAAGTACAGATAAAGACGAAAAGCACGTACGCTCCGCAGCCTTGTCGTCATGTGCTTAATTAGTTGTCTGTGTGCAGTGTTGCGGCATTTCGTTGCTCTTCAATTTTTCGTACCAACTAGCCCCAATTCAAGATTTATTCGCCTCGTTTTATTTTCTCAGCAAAAGGGTACATGCATGTAGGTAAAAGAGTAAGTTTCAAGTTGCGCCTAATTCTTTCATTACGGCCATTGATTGTCGTCATAGATTGATTTGTCGTCATACGTTGTCACTTATTTATCAAGGTTCTTTTTGTTCGAAAGACCTTGCTTCCTTTTGATGGCTTACCTTCGATTTCAATAGCGCTTGGCGAGTCAGTGGAGTTAGCATGCCGTTCATTCCTTTTATGCCAACATTTCATTCAAGTGCACATAGGTCGTAATTTCGAGAAAAATTTGCAGTTCTCTTGTGTTTGTCTATCCGTATAGAGTTTTACTTACTTTTGTTGGTTCACATTGTAAATGTTTTCAGCTTAAAGTCATTACCATACGCCATTTATTTCTGGTCACAACACTTCACCTTACGTACGTACTTCTTTTTAATCAGCAGATTAATAAACGCGACATTCATGTTGAGGTCCTCATTACAGCGCTGCAAATACGGTTGCAGAATTCAAACCTTCTTTCCCACCACCGGCTTGGAGTCACGAATAACAAATTAATCTATATGGGGTATTTCAGAGTATTCTTATTTGCTCAAGACAACGAAATACCTTTCTAAATGTCTTACACGTCAGGCAAACAGAACAGCTTTGCGCTGAGTATCGTAGCCTAAAATATACAAAGGTCAGCTTTACCCTAAGATAGCTACTGTGGTGTGGGTCTTTATATTCCACAACCACGACATATTTATGAAGGGCGCTGCGATAGAATATTCTCAGAATTTCATACACCTGATGTATATAAAAGTTCACGTAAGGAAAACTGTACAAACCTATTTTGTTTCCCGTGTATCTGAATTGAGCCCTCAAGCAGGGATGCCAAGAAAGCTTTCCACGAGCTTCTGGTCAATTTTCAAGCGCAAAAACCACCACAACGTGGGGTGGTGTCGACGGAAGTTGTTTGTGGAGTCGTCCTATATGATGACACAAATCAATAAACGTAGCTCCTTCTGAGAAGGCGCGTTCTGATGAAATCTGTCAGGCTGCACGTGGTGTAGATAGAGCCCATCAAAGCGTGCATGAATGTGCATCAAGCTGTTCTTGAAAAGTACATATAGACAAGTTACGGAAAAGGAAGGTGAGGTCATATAACAGGGATCTTGCCAGCTCGATGTCCTGCTGTGCTGTTATTTACAGGTTTGTGTCACTGGCACAACGTGACATGTTATACATACTGGAGCAAATCTACAGCGGCCCCACAGCCACCATAAAGCGACAAAATCCGAAGAGAAGTAAAAAAAGGTGTAAGACAGAGAGCCACAGTGTCGATTATTCGATTCCCCGGTGTGTTTACAGGAGGTTTTAGAGACTTAGAGTAAAAAACAATTTGACACAGAAGGTAATGACTAGTGCCCTCATAACCTTACTATTCGCTGTAGGCATTGCATCGATGAGTAAAATGGCGAATGACCTAATGACCGTCTATTCGCTATTGGCATTGCATCGATAAGTAACTCTAGGAACAAATCGCATCTTGTGATTACCTAATAAACAAAAAAAGACGAGTGCTAAATCTCAAAATTATATTTTCAAAACTAAAGTAATGAGCAACAGTCTCTGAACATAACAGCGCTTTGTGATAGGTAGCGACGAAAAATAAGTAGCACATCTACACGTCGGCTTACAAGATGTAGTAACAGAAGAGCCAGGTATGTATCATTAACGATGAAACGAATCACATTCGACAAGCATTCTCAGATAATTAATGGCGCTTTACTACTATCATTCAAGTTGAAGACATACAACAGCTGCCTCTTAACTATACATAGTTACCGAGCGTAATCCTAGAGGCTGACGAAGTGGATTCACTATAAACTGAAGATGACCGAACGAACCATGTAAGGGAAGTATTTGGCTGTATTATTTTTATAAAATGTATTTTCTGTTTCGTTCGATAGGAGGTGCTGAATTTCGAAAATGGTCTGTGGTGTATTGAACGTGAAGGTTAGAAATAATAACCACCGTATGCGAGATGAAAGTGTTGAAGTGCTTTATGACTTGCAGAATTAATCCGACCAGAATGCTGTCGCGGAGTACCTCGAGACAGGTCGCGAAGTTCCTTTTACACATTTTAAGGGAACCAGTCGTGCACGTCTTGATAGGATATACATGGCAGGGGAGGCGATAGCAAAATGCAATAGATACACTGTGTGACCTGTTTCTTCATCGGATCATTATCTTGTACAACGTAACGTGGGACTTAAACAAAAGAAAACAAATTTAGTTGGAATTTATGGAAGTTTCATGCTAACCTATTTCGCAATGACAACTCTATTAACTTTGTGATTGGGGGAATTAGGAACTTCGAAGTGACCGGCACCTGTAATATTGGCGAGCATAGGGAACTTATGAAGCAAAGCGTTAAAATGAAAGCGATATCTAGATCTAGTCCTTTAAAACATGAAGAAAGATTGAAAGAAAATGGAGTCAGGATAATGCTAGAAAAATTGATAGTGCTAGAAAGTAAGGAGCCCGGTGCCTTTAAAAAGATATTCGAATGATGAAACGACAAACTGAGCTATTTGAGCAGCACCGCTACAGAGGAGCCCTTCTTCGTGTGAGAGCAGTGGCATGAGCTATGGAAAAGACTCCTACCAAGCGCGCTTGGAATCGAGAAATCACGAGCACGTCGTAATCACATTGACGTATTACAGGAAGATAACATTCTGATAAATACTAACAGCACTATCACAGAAGCCTTCCTCCGGTATTGCAAAGGTCTCTTCGCAGCCGCATTAGTCGATGTTACAAATTTCTAGGACACTTTCCTGAGCCGGATGCCACAAGTTTCCCTCAAAATGATGGAGGCGTTAGAGAGCCCTATAACCGGTAACAAAGGAAAAAAGATCTTCGGTGGCTCAATGGTTAACGCTTCGCATTCATGACGCGGAGCTCCTACGTTCGGTTACGCGTTACAGAGTCTTCTTTATAGTTTTTTTTCTCTCTTGTCTCTTCGTGTATCGATAGGTACGTATAAATATACGGTGCATGACATAGACGCCGACAGTAAAATCCAGCTGAGTGGCCCATGTAACTGCTATCGCAAAATATTTTTAGTCAAGGGCGTCGTAAAGCACATCCATGTTGCCCCTTGCTTCATCTACAGGCTGGGAAACACTCACATGGGGCCGCTAAAACTTCACCTTAGCAAACAGTGATCAGTGTGCTTAGAAATAAAATTAAGTAGTCACAAGCCCCAAGCCTAATTAAATGAAAAGTGTGCCCTGCGATTCCGGCTGAGAGTGCTGATGCAATATGGCTGAAAGAAAGTACTGTACTTTAAGAATGAGGCTGTTACGCTCCAGTCTGTGTTTGTAATAAAAACTTTCACAGAACATCAGTGAATTCAAGAGTTTTAGAGTATCATCATTCTAGAGCTAATACTCTCTCTTTACAAAGGTAAGTAAAATGTTATGTTTTAAGAAGGTTGTATCTGAATAACTTCTACATTTGCTGTAGGTCCAGTACGCAGACGACTGAGCTCATACTCAAGTTTATTAAGCAGTTGCCGGCAGCGTATCAGAACGCTTATAAAGGAATGCTCGAAAAAAAGTGATCACGCACAACTTGTGTTTTTGCCTTCTTCGTCCTTGCATTGTTTTTGGCCGACCTGCTATATCCATACACGAATGCACACGCTAACCACAAGATTTCACTTTTTTCAGCCTACAGGCATCATGAAGGATATAAGGGGTCCAACAAGACTTATGTACATTTAGTTCAAGGGATAGCAATAAAGTATACTTACAAGTGTGCTATAGTGTTAGGAACAATGCTGCAATAAAAAGAGTTCCTATTTACGCACTTCCCCAGCATACTGAAATAGCATTTTGTAGTTACATCTTAGCAATATACATCCGCAGCTGATTTAAAACATGAGCTATTGGCACTGGTGATGAAATGCTATTGCAGGTATATGGAAATCGTTCGCCCCGTTCTTTAGTTCAATAAATAACACGCTGGCAAGCCCAGTTCTTGTGAGCCTCAGGTATAATACGCAATGATTACGAAGTCATCCGGATCAGGAAGACCTGTACCACGGATATGCAGAATTCCTCATATGAGAATGCTTTCCTTTTTTTATTTACGCGAAGCTGAATCGTTGTATTCATTGTAGCACAAAACTAGGTAAACCAAAAACGCACCTAGTCTACGTGGAACACGCAACAATGTCATAGCGCCAACTGAAATTTTATTTAGATATTTATTTACACATACTGCAGCGCAAAGTGCGCTATGGCTGGAATGAATATACAAGAATACGCAGAAATATAACTAAAAAGAATGGTAATAGCGCAAACTGGTAACACAATATCGTCGTGTGAACATGCAAGGCTAAAGTAATACAATAATATCGGGAACGTAGAATCAAATAATAAATAGAACACGCAAGTAGAATTCGCAACTAGACTAGTTTATTTAGGTGTATTATAGGTAGGTATATTATAGTTCAATGCCCATTTTTGCCTACAGTAGCAACTCCACTCCGTGATATACGTTAGGTTTAAGCTCTTGTAACTAAGCCACAGAAACGTATTTAATGCAGTGTATAATTATATTTAAAAACGAAACGTATCCCAATAGAATGTATTTTTTAATATAATTTCCAAAATCTATTGCTTTAATTTTCTTTGTGAATAGACGAACGACATATATTCGATTTTCTTCGGGTGAGGTAAGCTCAACTGTCTGGTTAGCTCAAACTTTCAGACCTTTATTGTAGTATTAGTGCGACGTCCTCCTATTTCCGCATTTTCTTTTATTGATTCAAGTCTAGCTTCTCATTCACATTTAATTTATTTTTAAAAATACGTTTTAGCTTGTTTGTTACCTTTTTTATTTAGGCAACAGCATGGTTGAGCATTGTGGAGTTATTACACATAGTATTTAACACGTTTCCTCGGCCAATCCAAAGTGGCCATGTGCCAGAGTTTACAGGCCACGAACAAACAAACAAGAGCGGGTTCTAGGCGATTATTATCTGCTTAGGCATAAAGCATACCTAATTCCAACCACGTTACGGTAAAAAACAATGAGGAATAAAGTTAGCGATTGATGGCTGGCTCTATTGCTCAATGGCACAGTACTAAACCCATTATGACAAACTAAGAACTTTTCAAGAAAAACTGGTATGTGACAGAAAACAGACAACGATACAGAAAGCCAAACATGAAGGAGTGCATATATCTATACAGTGAAAACGTATACCATGTGCTTACAGCTCCTCATCTAGCACACTAAGTACTCTTAAGAACAAAGATTGCATGTCAAACTAATTATTAGCAAAGAAACAAAAAAAATGTTATTGTTAGATATACTGACAGCCGTTTCCTCTCAGTATAGCAATCAAGGGTTCGCTCGGCTCCTTTCAGGGCACCTGCCAACCTCTTCGACTTAAGACAGAGACATTGATCACGAACCCATGATTCTTCCGACATCATCAGTAATTCGAGGAGATCTGAACTTTCTATGAGCTGCAAAATAACAAGAAGGTAGTTTTAGTTTTAGGCGTAAAATACGATGCAGCAAACTTATATATGATATGAACGTCATAGATGCCATGGAGCCATATTATTCAGTCAGATGAAGTGACAGAAGTAAATAGGTTGGGGCTTGAGACATGAGGCTTATATTTAGTGGCATTGCTCGTATAGTAAACTTGAGGTAAAGCGAAAATTGTGGTTAGCATTCCTTGCCTACTATTAGTCGTTATTTTTTTCTATCTTACTATTACATTGCACATTCCTCCCACCTATCCGTCCGACATGCTTGAAATTTGACCTCCTTCTACGTGCTTAAGAAAGCACGACCCTAAAAACAAATGAAGGTTAACACGTGCGTTCGTGGCCTAGTAGGTTTTGTTAATCGCAATGCATAACAGCTCCTGCTAACTGTTTTGTCAATTCATGCCGGAAATCGAATAAGTAAACGTGCGCTTAGCAGCGCTACACATAAATTGCTACACGCAACAAAGAATATTCCGCGTCCATAACCAGGTCTGGGTGAAATACCGCAATGGCAGTTCACAAATCACAGCAACCGTATCTAAAGTACATATATCGAAAACGACTCATTGCCGACTATCTCAGGATATAGGGATATCAACTATTAAAAATTGATGTAGCCACTGCGAAGGCAGCATTTCAGTACAGTCGCCGCTGCTGAGTGTTTCGCGTAAATGTCCGCACCAACCAATATATATAACTCATAACAACGTTCGCTAGAAAAAATGGTAAGGCATTTGGTAAGGCAAATGGTAAGGAACTGCGCAGATACCTACGAATAAAGTTAATCTAGATTCCACCTTGTTAACGATATTGTTATGTCAGTGGAGCGCCACAAATCTGCGTCCACTGTTACGCAAGAAACTTGAATATATCACCATTTGCCAAGTTCTCGCCGCGTATGCTGACAGCTTAGCTAATTTAAGTCCTAGTTCTCTTCAGTGCCCTTCAGGTAATGCGCCACATATACGCTAGCGAGGGCTATCACTAACATCAAGCGTGTCTTTTGGTGGCATCTCTTTGTAACCTGGAGTAAGCACAAGTGAAACTAAGAACCATTAGTAGTTGGCCTGAACAACTTAGCCAGTTTTCGTGTGTGTGCGTTCATTGAGTGCGTTTAGCGAATTCGCGTTGAAACCCATCGCATTTGTCTTGTACAACTAATCCTTTCAGCAGTTGCTCAAGATAACCACCTCACGTCACTACAAACCTAGCCGCTATATAGTGCCTTGCTTGCCTCACATCGAAGACGGACGTAAATGTACTGTAGGCTTCGAAATGTAATGTTGGCTCTGATGCAAAATTTTAATTCAAAACTAAGCCTACGTAACGCAAACTGTAGATGCTGGAAACACTCGCGTGGTATTTACATATCCTAAATTTTGCTTGACAATGCGCGAGCGCTACTCGCGCGAGGGTGTTCATGCACTCACTGAAATCTCCAGTACCACTTAGTGCAGTGGCAGAAAAAAATAAAGCATCAGCGTCTTCAGAACTCTGGCACAAAGGGAAGCAACCTATGCATGAATGTGGTACAACAACTGTTTAATATTAGCTTTCAACCTTCACTACACAGCTCAACGATTTTTTTAATTAATTCGAAATGACTCATCAACAGCGCCCATAACATGAATTGTAGCAACCATAACAAGCAACAAAAGTGTGAGTAGCTAATGCACACCACTGGCCATACCTGTAGCGGAACTCGCAGGCCGTTCTTCCTGCTCATAGGGAGGATAGGTGTGAGAATAAAGGGCTGTAGAAATGCAGCTTACCTCCTTGTACCCTGATACAAAATATGCGTTCACATGTGAAACATGCTCTGCGCCAATGTGAGGCGTGAAAACATATGATTGTCACGGTTTTGCATCGCAAACCATGATAACATTGCGAGGTACGCTATGGTGACGTGTTCAGAAAATTGTGTTTATTTGGAATATTATGCGTAGCATCAACTGCAATAAACGGGCTTCCAGCATTACACGCAGATCAAAATGTCGCATAAATGAAACGTAACAAATCAAGGCAATGAAATTCTTCTCGCCTTAGCATTTGCAAATATGTATAGCTTGTACACGTGAATAAGGTCACTTTTATCTGTTCCTCAGGTCCTAGTGAACACTCACATCTGCAACGAATGACTTATCCCCAACAGTAACAAAGAGAGGCATATTCTAAATTGTGCTTTCCTCTTTTCGCAATAATCTAGATTTCGCACTCTTCCTCGCGCCGCTAAATAGCCCACCCTGCTAATGAGAATGATATGATTTATTTGCAGCTGATTTATAAGAGCACCTTCATGGTATCTGACTCATTAAAGTTTAACGCGTTTCAACAGAGCCTGCTAATGAAATGCAGCTGAATATCAATAATGGCAATTCACGACCATGCTTGTCGGCTAAGCTTTCGTTATGGGCGAATAATAAAAAAAACAGACTATCTTCCGGTTACAGGAACCAAGTGCAATTGCAATGCAGCGGGTGCCAACACTTATATTGGCGGCGACCTCCAGGCTGGCGCTAATCAGGCGAAAGCCAAGTGAAGACACTCTTGGCTGAATTCCGAACGGGCAATGCAATTTAATGCTCACTGGATAAAAAAAAATTGCAGGTTCGCCGCAATGGCGCAGCAACAAACTCGATAACAACAAATTGGAAGGTCATGCGCAGAATGGCAAGTTTCTCACGCACGCATGATGCACTAAACGTACTCATGGGTATAGGTGAACGCGAATAAGCGTCTCAGTTGTTACTTCGCTGCGTCTAAAAAACGCACCCTTTTCGAAAAAGAACGCTGTACAAGGCTTGCAATGGCCTTTTTGCGCCGCGTAACTACAACAGCATCGTTCCATGCACGTCCGATGCCAGCCAAAACGGTACGATCCTCCCCACCGGGAGGTAAGGGCGTGCAAGAGATTGTCAACTCCCCTGATCTCCGCGAGCCAAACGCGTGAAAGATAGGAGCCGCCGCGCGCTCATTGCGCAATCTTGTTGATAATGCTGAAGCCTCCGAGATGCTCGCTAACAGCGGTAAGTGGTAGATATAAATAGCTTGCTGTTTAAACTTTGAAGGAGGTACCCCTCAGTGGCTAAGGGGCTAACGCTTCACATTCACGACGCTCGATTCCACTTGCCGGAGTCTATTTCTAGATTTTTTTCTTTCTTGCGTTTACATATATGTGAATACGTATACATACATGGTGCAAGACATCGAAGCCCACTTAGAAACCGATGCCGACGCGGAGGTGAAATTCAGCCGAGAGTGTCCATATAATCTCTATTGCAATGAAAACGAGGTGCTGGATGAAATTGGGGTGGCCAGTGAACGGTTGTGCAGCGTGAGCAGTCGGTTTTTTACTAGCAGACGTTGCCTGCGTCGACGTTGCGAGGCGAGAAGGGGGAGGGGAGCGACAATTTTGTGCACGTTTTTCTGGGCCTGGGCTGACACGAGACGCGAGCATGCTCAGTGGGGGTGTACGGAGTGACAGCGTTACAGAAGATAGCCAAAGAGCTGCTTCGCATCAAATAGACGCTGACCCAAGTGGCTCTGTACAATTGCTTAGTGCGCTGAGAATTATAGGGTGAAGAGCAGTCCACTCCATTCATAGTGTGCGTGTTTTCTAAATGACGTTAATTACATTAGCTGCTTGTGTATAAGTCGGTGGGAAGGACAACGCGCACAGCTGCAACCCTCAGTGTAACCTCACGTCTTGCTCAGTTTTATGGTACGCATCGCATCTGGCACATTGCCAACCACAGTTCTCTCTATGGTATTTATCACGTAAAGAAATGAAGCCCCAAGTTGAATCTTGCTAAAGGAGTTGGGATTCTGTTTGGCCATACAATTTATATATGCTAGGCGACCGAAATTGACTCACCTGCGCAGCAGTTTCGTAATTGCCATCCGCATGAACCATGGTTTTCTGAACAGGCTTTCGTGGACCAGCAGCAGTATTGGTAGGCACGTTCACCGTCTTCTCTGATGGTTTAGGGGTTGCATTCTCGACTATCTTTTTGCGTTTTCCACTTGCTATATCTGGGTGTCCATGTGCATGCGTGTCTACCACAACCACGTAGCACACAAAAGATTTAGAAGCGATATACCGCTCATTGCACACGTTATTCATACGCATAGAACATTCTTTAACCAACAGTATAACAAGTTCATATGGTTTCTTAGCAGGACTTGACAGTATAGTAAAGCAAGAGTGCCACGGCAGTATCGTAGTGATAGTTTTGTGTACCTGTGTTTCTGTATTAAAATACATTTGAAAAGTGTGCTTCTATTTCAGTTGTGAAATAGATTCACGATGTAGTAATTATATCGCAATAATGCGCAGGACGCGCGTAAGCTGTAACGCGTGCCTTTTCCCGGTAATTATGTGTTGTTTTTCTAGGGAAAGAAAGATTTTTTCCTAATCATGGGAAGGCTTGCTACAGGTATACAGCCAGGACGGCAAAGTGTTTGTTTCACGTGCAGAACGAAGGAAGTGGCATTAACACGCCTGAGGGCTCTTACGGCACAGTCACGGAGAGAATTACTTTCATCTTCTTCCTACGTAATCTTCTTTCGAAGTATCGCACTTCTAATCTTTTTTTCCGGCCATAAGTCGTTCCTCAAAATTGATAGTACTTCCTAGGCTGAATTGACGCTGAATAAATGGCAGCCTCCTTAGAAAATGCTGTTCTTTATGTGTGGCTAACAAAAGCTTGGGTCTGGAAGATTTTATTTCTTAAGTGCATGCTTTATCCTAATCTACCGGTTCTCGCTAGTGATTCGAGCGATGCTATTGACTTCCATATATATATATATATATATATATATATATATATATTATATATATATATATATATATATATTGTAGTGGGGAATTTGCAAGGCACTGACTAGTGGGACCATCGCTCTCGGAGTGCGAAGCGCGAGTGTGTGCACGAGCTGTAGACGCTGGACGGCTCAAGCATTTCTGTTCCTACCGGCTGCCTGCCTACTACCTGGTGTCGCTATTAAACTCCCTTGCAAAGTGGTGGAAGCGTGCTGGGTACGCAAACCTGGAACTTCGAAGCCGGAAGCTGCCCACTGCATCAGCAATGCCTGATCAGACGACCGAGCAAGGCACCCCCCTGCAGAGCACGGCCCAATCTCAACTGGTCATCGTACCTACCACCCTGCGCCAACGGGATCCCCCCTTCTTCAGCGGCACCGAGGACCAAGATGTGGAAGACTGGTTGCAGCTGTTTGAAAAGGTGAGCGCCGCCAACAAGTGGGACGACCCCTCGAAATTGGAGTACGTCCCATTTTATCTCAAAGACGTCGCCAGCCTGTGGTTCACAAACCACCGTACGGAATTTACCACTTGGGCCGCGTTCAAGACCACCCTTGCAGCTGTGTTCAATCGCCCCGCAGTGCGCAAACTGCGTGCTGAACAGCGCCTACGCGGACGAGCGCAAAGGCAGGGCGAAAACTTCACTAGCTACATTGAAGATGTTATCGATTTATGCCGGCGCTTTAACCCTGAGATGACCGAGCAAGAAAAGATCAGGCATATCTTGAAAGGAATAGACGATGATGCCTTTCAAATGTTGCTGGCAAAGGGCCCAAGTACCGTATCCGAACTTGTAACCTTGTGCCAGAACTTGGAAGAGATTCGCAAGCAACGTGCATTAGTTCGGAGGTCAACGACAGCAGACGACTCTCTCGCTTCCCTGGTCGTCAGTGGTGACAGCACCCTGCTGGAGCAGATAAAAGTATATGTACGTGAAGAGGTCGCACGACAGCTTTCGTGTCTCTCGTATCTGCCGACCACCGAAGCACCAACGAACCGTCTAACGCCGACAATCAGACAGGCTATTCAGGAGCAGGTCTCCGAGGCATTGCCATTACCTACGCCTGCCTCTCCATCAACACCTGTTGCCGCGCCACTGACTTATGCGGCCGTCGCGGCAATGCCTCCGCCTCGTCTGCCATTGTATACGCCACAACCTGTGCGACCTTCTACCGCGCCGTTTCCAGCTACACAGCAGCATGCTGGAAATCCTTGGCGCACTGCTGACAACCGGCCGATATGCTACTTTTGCGGGATTCCAGGCCACGTTGCGCGTCTATGTCGTCGGCGCTTCGCAGCTAATACACCAAGATACCCTGACTACTCGTTTCGGCCTTCATGCCACGCGCCTCATGTGCCACCTGAAATTCACGAACGCGATGCGCAAGCTGCTTCCGGCACCCGAACCTCCGCTTCTCGACGTTCTACTTCCCGCTCACCTTCCCCTTCACCAAGTCGTCGTTCCGTGTCGCCTATGCGTCGACGACCCACCTCCATTGAGACGGAAAACTAACTGCCGCAGCTCCGGAGGCACGAGCTGCGTCATCGTCTAATCGTTTAAGTCCTCGCCTGTCTCCCACCAATCTTATCGATGTAATCGTCGAAGGTGTACGAACACTTGCACTCATCGATACCGGTGCCGCGATATCTGTGATTAGCCAAAGACTCTGCCGCTCTCTTCGTAAAGTGACGATGCTTTCTCCCGTAGTTTCTTTGAGCACTGCGAGCGCCCAACAAATTGAGCCCGTCGCGGCTTGTACGGCAAAAGTGGTTATTCGAGACGTGTTGTACATCATTGAATTTCACGTGTTGGCTTCATGTTCCCACGATGTCATCCTAGGATGGGATTTCCTATCACGTCATCACGCCGTCGTGGACTGCGCTCGGGCCGAAGTGGAGCTGTTACCGTTTCGTGATGCGCCTTCTGTTGATGCGGCCGTATCTAGTGTGGCTAACCTTGTCGTCGCGACGGACATAGACCTTCCTCCTTTCAGCGCCCAGTTTGTCCCTGCCTGCTGCACTTCACTTTCTGACGCTACCGTCCTATTCACGCCATGTCACATCTTTGGTAGCCGCCATCACACATCGCTGCCATTCGCCGTTCTTGCGCTTTGTAAAGACACTACCGGAATATTTATTTCCAATCCGAACTCGTGCCCCCTCAGTTTGCGCCGCAACGAGACGCTCGGCCATATTCAGCTTATCGATGAAGGTACTATCGTGCCTGCCGATTTCTTCGACACCAAGCCGAATATGGAACTGAACGCGTTGGTTCCTCACTTTGCCTCGAACAGTGTGTCCTCCGATGCATTTCATCGTTCTATTGACTGCCATCTAGCCCCGGCTCAACGAGAGCAGCTTCTTACCCTGTTACACGAATTCAGGCATTCGTTCGACTTTCCCCAAGCGGTTCTAGGAAGAACGAACGCAATTGTGCACACAATTGACACAGGGAAGAGTACTCCTTTGCGCCAGCGCCCCTATCGTGTGTCTCCGGCAGAGCGTCGCGTAATTGCAGAACAAGTAGACGACATGCTACAGCGTGGAGTCATCAAGCCTTCTTGTAGTCCTTGGTCTTCACCAGTTGTACTCGTCAGAAAAAAGGATGGTTCGATACGGTTCTGCGTAGACTACAGGCGCCTAAACAACATTACGAGGAAAGATGTTTACCCTCTTCCCCGCATAGACGACGCTCTCGATTGTCTCCAAGGTGCAGAATTCTTTTCCTCGCTTGACCTTCGCTCAGGCTATTGGCAGGTCCCAATGGCTGAGTCTGATCGTTCAAAAATGGCGTTCGTCACACCAGATGGTCTCTATGAATTCACCGTAATGCCATTCGGACTCTGCAATGCGCCCGCCACATTCGAGCGAATGATGGACAGCATTTTACGCGGTCTCAAATGGAACATCTGCTTGTGCTATCTTGATGACGTTGTGGTCTTTTCACCCGATTTCACTTCGCATCTCACTCGTCTGCGTAAGATTCTACAGTGTCTCACAAACGCCAGGCTTCAGCTTAACCTGAAGAAGTGTCACTTCGGGGCTAAACAACTCACCATACTTGGTCATGTCGTCTCGAAAGCCGGCATTCTTCCCGACCCTGACAAGCTTCGTGCTGTTGCCGAATTTCCCAAGCCGACTACTGTTAAAGAACTACGGAGCTTTGTGGGCCTGTGCTCCTATTTTCGTCGTTTTGTCCGGAACTTTGCCTCCATCATCGCTCCACTCACCAAACTCCTTGCTGGCCCTGCAGATCTTTCGAATTGGACAGAAGCCTGTGACGAATCCTTCACAACACTGCGCCAACTCCTTACCTCACCACCCGTACTGCGTCATTACGACCCTACTGCGCCGATCGAAGTACACACGGATGCAAGTGGCGTCGGCCTTGGTGCAGTACTCGCGCAACGCAAACCAGGTTTTACGGAGTATGTGGTCGCCTATGCCAGCCGCGCCCTCACTAAGGCAGAAGCCAACTATTCTGTTACTGAAAAAGAGTGCCTGGCGATTGTGTGGGCGTTAAACAAGTTTCGCCCCTATTTGTACGGCCAAACTTTTGAAGTGGTAACAGACCATCACGCACTGTGTTGGTTGGCTTCACTGAAAGATCCTTCTGGTCGCCTCGGACGTTGGGCACTACGCCTCCAGGAATTCGACATACGCGTCGTCTACCGATCGGGGCGAAAGCACTCTGACGCAGATGCGCTTTCACGATCCCCCGTGAAATCTGATGAATCGGAAATATCAGCCCTTGACCTTCCCCTGTGCTCCGTCAGCGTCACAGACATGCCATCCGAACAGCGGAAAGACCCTTGGATTGTCTCGCTCTTGAATATGCTTTCTGACATATCAACTTCCGGTTACCCTCGTGCTCTTCGCCGCCAAGCAACGCATTTCGCCATAAGAGATGGCCTGTTATACCGTCGCAACTATCAAGTGGTGGGTCGTAAATGGCTGCTAGTCATACCCAGCCATATGCGCTCTGATATCTGCGAATATTTTCATGCTGAGCCTCAACACGCACACGCCAGTGCGCTAAAGACGTATGAACGGATCCGCCAACGTTACTACTGGCGGGGTATGTACACGTTTGTACGCAAACACATTCGCTCATGTTCCCTGTGTCAGCAGCGCAAGACATTCCCTCATTCACCCGGTCAACTGCAGCCTTTACCATGTCCTGCACGCCCATTTGACCGTGTTGGGATTGACCTATACGGCCCGCTACCGTGCTCTGTTGGTGGTAATCGATGAATGATTGTGGCTGCCGACCATCTGACAAGGTACGCCGAAACGGCAGCGCTACCTTCGGCTGGTGCTCGTGACGTTGCAACCTTCATCTTGCATCGGTTTGTTCTTCGTCATGGTGCACCACGGGAGCTCTTGAGTGACAGGGGCCGTGTATTCTTGTCCGAAGTTCTGCAGCAGCTCTTACATTCATGCCGCACGGTACACCGCACATCGACAGCCTACCACCCTCAGACGAACGGCCTAACGGAACGTTTCAATAGAACTCTCGGAGACATGCTCGCTATGTATATTGATTCGGACCACTCCAATTGGGACGTTGTCCTTCCTTTCGTGACGTATGCCTACAATACGGCGATTCAATCAACAACGGGCTTTTCTCCATTTTTTCTTTTATATGGTCGTGACCCATGCAGCACACTCGACACAATTCTGCCATACAATCCTGATGCCTCCGAGTTCAGCCTAGTTTCTGAAATGGCAGAACATGCCGAAGAGTGTCGTCAGCTTGCACGGTCCTTCACAGCCGATAATCAAGCCCTCCAAAAAGATCGCCACGACCGTGATCTTGTTCAGGACACATTCCCCGTCGGTTCTCTCGTGTGGCTCCGACTGCCTTTCCACTCTCCTGGACTAACTCCCAAGTTTGCACCGAAGTATACGGGCCCTTACCGCGTCATACAGCACCCTTCTTCTGTGACCTATGTGATTGAACCGCTCAAGCCATCCACGGACAAGCGCCGCCTTGGTCGTGAGACGGTCCACGTCAGTCGCCTCAAGCCCTGCTACGACCCTCCTGTTCTCTCGTCACCTTGAGTCGCCAGGATGGCTCGTCTTGGTCGCCGGGGTATTGTAGTGGGGAATTTGCAAGGCACTGACTAGTGGGACCATCGCTCTCGGAGTGCGAAGCGCGAGTGTGTGCACGAGCTGTAGACGCTGGACGGCTCAAGCATTTCTGTTCCTACCGGCTGCCTGCCTACTACCTGGCGTCGCTATTAAACTCCCTTGCAATATATATATATATATATATATATATATATATATATATATATATATATATATATATATATATATATATATATATATAAACAAAGTAAAATTGGCTGGTGGGATAGCCGCCATGGTAGCTCAGTGCTACAGCATCGAACGCGTTATTCGAAGGTCGCAGTTTCGGTTCCTGCTCTCACGGCAAGTTGTCTTTTCACCCACTTTTCTTTCTTCACATTTTTTTTCACAATTGGGTTTACTAATTTCCTCTATACATTTCGTCTCATTATTGTCTGTTATGTCTCATTAATATTGTGTCAAAACACGGAAAACGAGCCCTCAAGTATACAATTCTGTTCCATATATATATATATATATATATATATATATATATATATACTTGGAAGTCAGTAGCATATTGCAATGATTGACTGGTGCTGACTGTGCTGTTATATCTTCAAGTGCATTTTCCATTTATACTTTTTTGGCATTTGTACTTTGCTAAAGTGCTTTCTAAAAACAGAGAGCAAACTTTGTTTTTGTGCTGCACTACATCCGAGCAAGTGTATTGAAGGAGGGACCATAACCCGGCATAGATGCTCCTTTCAATACCTTGAACCTGGGCAACGTTCTCTCTTGATATGCAGAACTTCGACGAGAAAAAAAATGAATTGAAAACAGGACTGAGCTGTAGTGCTGAATTTAGTAAATCGCTAAATATATCCAGATCCTCTTTCACAAACATTCTACGATTTTTCTTGTCACTTCTTTTCTCTCTTAGGCATTCTTGGCAATTTGCAATGAAACTAATGCATTGGAGCCAGACTATGGCAAGGAATGTACTCGCTCAATGTTATGCTTGCTTTTGCTGTGGTATTAACAATACGCCATTATTCTAAAAATTAAAATTTCTGCTGCCTAAGTTTAACAACTGGAGCTTTTTTGCGTTGAAAAAAAAACCTGACAAAACAACTATAAGCTGTGTTTCAATCTATGCAGAAGTACTTGTCAGCAAATAGTAAAAAAACCCTGCAGAATGAATACATCGGGCCCCCCTTCCCGACAGTGTGTATGTGATTACTTTCCCCTATTTTGATGCGATATTAGGCGCAGACCACAAGCAAATAAAAAGTGAAAAACGTATATTGGCAAAACGCACACTTCGATTACGTGTTATGTATATTATTCTTTAGTACATTCACAATATTTAGCCGTAAGTTCTAAATTCAACAAACGTCCTGTCCTCAAAATGGCAGCAAGCATGATCAGTCAAAATTGATGGCATCCTGCTAAGATTTTAAACACGTGCAACCTGTGTCCTACACTCAGAAGTTAAACAAGCTGTCTTCGACTGCCCTCGCAGGAAAAAGTTTAGGCTTTGCAGGAAAAACTAAAACCCAGTTTCCATATTGCTTGTCTTTTAAGGAGTAGTGAGATTAATATTATTCACGGATATATCTGGGTCGAAAAACGCGAGTTTGTTTCAAAATTAGATTTTTTTATGTTTGCCTTTTTTATAAGACAAGTTCCTTTTCTGCTATGAAAAAAAATAGAGGTCGAGACCTAACTGGAAATGCTTTAAAATCGATTCTAAAGAGCGCAAGATGCCTGTTAAAAGGTCCAAAGTGTGCAGTGTTCGAGCACCTTGCCGCCAATAATGCGCCACCGCTCACCATCCTTGATCGCGTGAGCCGAAGAGTCGAGCCTCACTTTTTAAATAAGAACACTTTCCCTCGCTGACGCAGTGCAAGAAATAATAAATAGAGCACGCTTTTGCACGTTTTCGAGCGCCGCGACTGGCTTATCAGGTGGTATGGATCCGGGGAACGCCTTGGCCGCTGCGCACCTTTATGTGCTGTGAAGCCTATTTGCGGGGTCCATGTCTTGTCGAGCAGCGCAGCTGAACAATGCTTATCTCGTGTAGTTATCTCCGTTCTGAAAGAAAAAAGCCAATGCTCGCAAGTGAAAGCCGTTGTGCGGCGCGCTCTGTAGGAATAGGCTACGAGCAGCTGGTCTGATTTGGGGCAGTTGTTGGCTTGCAAAAGCCAATGCATCAAAAGTTATTCACACCCGCAACCGGAAAGTTCGTGATGCGGCAATGGATAAGGTCAGCACCAATCTTGTGACTTCGAAAGAGCTCGCAGTGAGAGAACTTAGCAGGGATAACATTGCCATTATGTACGACGGTATGTGGCACAAACATGGCCGCAAAATGGCATGACACTGGACTTAGTTTAGATTTCGCAGCCCTGTCAAACTTCTTCCTAGCTTGCAGTTGGCACACGGCTCTGCCAGGTGGAGCGGAAGTTTGGCAAGCTTTTCATGGCCCTGTCTGTGAGCGAAATGTCTGTGAGGATTTGGCTTGAAAAAGCCGAGAGCGACAAACCTATGGTGCTGGCGTATTTTAGTGGCAGTGGCCACTACAAGAAAGATTGTTCTTTTTGGTTGTCAAATTTTATCAGATTTAATGATATCTATCAAAAATAAAAACTAAATTTAAAACTCAAAAATAAAAGCTCGTTTTTCTCATAACACAAGTTTTGCCAGATTTTTTCATTTTGCCCCTCCTTTTTCGGCTCCTTCTAGTGCTCGGATCTGCATGAAATTTTGCTCAAATTTTTCCAAAGTCTGACAAGTTTATTTACTTAAATAAATTTTATTATTTTATTGTATAATAAAAATTGCATGTAAACTCTCACAAGGCTAGGTGAAATATGAACTTTTTACGTCAATTATTTTTCACGCCTATTACATATTTTGTATGCGCTTTCTAATTATTTATTTGCATTCTACACTTCATTGCAAACATTATGAGCTATGAATGGTAAAAAATTACGGAAGTTCAGGGATGAAAAGAGGGGGGGGGGGGCAAAAGGGTAAAGGTTTTAGCTTCGTCATGTTGCTAAATGTATGCAACTTGCAAGAAAACTAATTATATATTGGAAATCAGCATAAAAAGTTTTATATACACCTCAGGTTTCATTGCTATAGGGTAAATATTAAAAATGTGTCTTAGCGTAGCACCTATTTTTAACAATGTAGCCATGAATACCTTAAGATATCAAAGCTCAATTTTTGCCGATATCTACCAGTGTGGAATTTCAAAGTAAAGTTTAATGCTTACCACAATGCTGCCTTTCTACGCATGTTCCATCGATTGCTCGATAGAGTGATTTGCATGCACATCCCAAAGAACTTCCTCCAAAACATGTGTACTGTTGTGAAAAGTTGAAGTTTGGACAATAGTTTTGATATAAAACTAGGCCACCCCAGCAAAACCTAGGTACTTCATTTTCTGAGTCGGCACAGGCTATTTGAAGAGAAAATAAAGATACATTATACATTTGTATGTTCGCCGCAGTTGGTAACACTGATAAAATGGCCCTTACATCTGTGCAGTTAAACATCACTGTACAGTAAGCATACGTGAATCTATAGCATGACACCTTATTATGCAAGCAAATATATCGCCGTGTTCGATTTCAAAGCGCAGTTTGAAGCGAGTAGCAATTCAAAACGGTTCGCATCCGTGACTACTTCAACCTATTCATTTTAGACATTTATTCGTTTATTTATTTATTTATCAATTCATTAATTAGCAAAATTGCCAGTTTTACTAACGCCATAGGAGGTCTTAGAGGTTCTCCGCGAGAAGGTAGGAGGTTTTCCGCGTGGAGAACGACCAAACTGGCAGCCTCCTGCGCCGCGACTCCACACTGCTCGGGAAATGCAGTGGTTCTTCGGCAAACACGCAAGCACCGACCGCACATCAGGAAAAACAAATATCCATGCCTCCTCCGAGAAGTCGTCACAGCCGATCCCTTCGTGAATCCGCGCATTTGGGGTGATGTACCACGAATCGATCTAGAGCTGACACTTCTGATCCTAAAAGAGCGTCTCGGGATGCTTCTTTGGTATTCCGTCAAAGAAACTTCGCGAGTCTTCGATTGTAAGTGATTTTATTTATAGTAGTAACAGTGCAATTTTTAAGAGCAGCCACTCTTTCACATATACAGAAAATCTCTTTAGTTTGATTGGCCAAAAAGGAACGTGGTAATCGCGCGGCCTCAAAGCAGGGCATCTGAAGCGCGCTAGGGCTGCCCTGAAGGCTTGAATTGTAGTCCAGCTCCAAGCGAAGGAAAAATGAAAAAAAGTGCTCGTGCGTGAAACAATAAATGCGTTCACTCTTTGAAAGCAGAATTTGCTATCTTGCTGCAATACAAGAGAGAGAGAGAGAGAGAGAGAATATACTTTATTAATCAAAGTGAGCCGGCAGTTTGGGCTTGGTGTCTTCATGTGGCGGCAGCGAGTCCCTGGACTTCAGCGGCATCCATGGCTTACCGGGCGGCCCAGAGTTCGGCATTCAGCTCTGAACTTTGGAGGGCCGCCTCCCAGTGGCAGCGGCGCCGACGAAGGAGGCCCCCCGCGGTTTCCACAGCCGGGGCGACAGCGAGAACGAGCGAGTTTAAGGCTACCTGAGGTCTGTAATTTATAGCCGCATTGCGATCGTCAGAGCTTTCATGACTGTTGTCGCCGGCACATTCCCAGAGCATTTGGCTGAGCGTTGCTCGGTTCCCACATGCTTTACATGTATCGACAGAGTATAAGTGCGAGTAGCAGTGTTTTAAGGTTGCCAGGCTCGGTTATGACTGGGTTGAAAGTAAGCGAAAGCTGGCGGCACTGATTCTGCCTAATTTGTCGTGCTGTGGTGGCAACTTACGCCTTTCGAGCCCATAATGCTCGGTAATGTCTCTGAATGTTGCCGGACGATCATTCCCCGACCATAGTAATTCTTGTTGTTTTGCGTCTGTCGAAGTGTCTCGATCCAGCAAACTGAATGCCCCGTACTCAGACTCGAAGGCGGTAGCCATGTAATGGGTTGCGGCTTTGCGAGTGGCGCGGGCCGCCTCGTGGGCCAACTCGAGCCGTGGTGTGGGCAGCCTCGTTTCCCACGAGCGACACATCGGTGTGTGCCGGGGTCCATAGGAGGCTAACTGTTGGAAATTGTGTTTGTCAGCGTGACGGCGAGTGGCCATCGCCGCACATTTGAAGAATGCGAGCCACTTCCCGCGAGACATGGCAGCCCGGGAAATCTGGCACGGCGGCTCTTGAATCGCTTATTACGACCTCTGCATTCGGCACCGTCAGCAAGTTCTAAGGCTGTCGCAGCTTCTTCGGCCGCCTCCTTGTGTCCCGTGTTCCCCGTGGCACTCGCGAGACATTTGCCTGTATGGCCAACGACCAAAATTGCGTGCGCACTTCGCGGTTTTATATATCTCGCGGCATCGACACAAACAACGTCCTTACGTTTACAAAACTTTTTGGAGCTCTCTCGCGCGCTTGTTACGTCGGCCTACATGGTGCGTCGGGTGCATATTCTTAGAAAGCGGTGGAATAATCTGGCCGTCTCGGACTGAGGCAGGAACATTCGCCTATTTCCCTGCTGAGTGGTATATCTGATACCCAGTGATTCAAGGATGTGTCGAACAGCCTTTCATTTAGATAAGCGTTCGTACTGTGCAATGTCGTGGGCCCCAATTAGCTCGTCGAGTGACCTGTGAAGTCTACGCGCTGGAAATCTTTCGGTGCTCGCGTTGAGTGGTAGGCGGATAGCCCCCTTGAAAGCTTTTCATGATGGGTTTTTGATTTTATTTTTTTCTGAACCTATCTATCTACTTGAGGTATAGGGGACAACATATGTAATGTGGGTTATCGTGTACGTCTTAATGAGACGGATCACGCAGTGTTCTCGCAGACCGTTACGGCTATTCGTGATACGACGCAAGAGTCTGATCATGTCGTCTACCGAGTGACGGAGTCGGTGCACTGTCTCACGTTCATGACCGAATGCCTGAATGTGCAAACCCAAAATTTCGATTTTTTCAACGTGTTGTATTGGTGTACAATCTGCCAATTGAACGCTTATTATGAAACATTTCCCTTTCGTTATTACGCGTGGCCCTGCATCCTCTAATTGTGAGTTCGTAGTTTAATCAGCAGTACAGGAACAAGAGTAAGATTAACTTGACTCAATGTACATTAGCAATATTTACACAACCTAATACATAAATTAATATGCAAGTGCATACAAAATGGCAAGTTCAACAGTGAATGCTGCTTGTACAAATACATACAGAACATACATGTATATTTTGGTTTCATTACTCATGTCAATGGGAATACTCCAAAGCAATATGACATGCATAAATTTCTGACTCAAGCTGAGACAATGGCTCAGAGTCAGTGATGTGGGGGGCCAGCGACATCCGTTAGTGGACGGCAACTAGAAAAAAGAGTATTTGAACACCTTAGTGTCAAATTTGTATTGTTCTAATGTGTTTCAAGACTGTGTCTGGTGTGCCTGAATAATAACACATGTAATTTAAAATATCTTTTTTAAAATAAAGGTGCAAGAGTTAAAAACTACATTTTAAAAGCGACTGTTTCTCTGGTATTTTCATAGAAGGAAGTGCAGGCTATATAAATTAATTTTTCCGTGGCCGATGAAGTACTGGGACTATTATGCTCGTATCAAGTTATGTCAGACGTAAGTGCTAAGGAGGAGGAGGAGGAATAAATGAGGAAGGACCGGGAGGTTAGCCAGTTCTCAGACCGGCTGGCTACCCTGTACTGGGGAAGGGGGTAAGGGGGATAAAAGTTGAGAGAAAAGAGACGTTGTAAAAAAAGAGAAAGAAGGTCATCAGACGATCCACGACGCTGTGTACAGTCTGTCTCTAAGATCACTTGCCCGCAGAAAGCGCAACAACGCTCTCATTGCCTTGCGTGCAGAGAACGGTCTCGGCCAGTGTCATAATACCCTTTCTTCCGACAATTGACAATTGTTCATTCTATCTAAAGCTTTCGACAGTTCTTTTCTTGGAACGCTGTAGCAAGACACTCGCAGAGAATATGAGAGAAAGTATCTGCGCAGCCACTGTTGTCACATGTCGGGCTGCTGGCTATTTCGATTCGAAACGAATAAGCATTTTAAAAACCACCCCAATTCACAGACGGCACAAAAGTGTCTTTTCTGCCTTGTTATTCCTGATGGAAGACGGAGCTGTAGTTGTGGGTCCAAATTATGAAGGCGGACGTTGGTGAATGCAGGCGAATTCCACTGAGCGAGTGTCAGTTCTCGTGCAAATGATCCAAGCCTTGCAGCGGCGTCCGTTCTTAATAATGGTATAGCTACACAAGGGGAAACATCATGAGCAGTTCGGGCTGCTTCATCTGCACGGTCGTTTCCATCAATGCTGCAGATGGCCTGGTATCCATTCATACGCTATGTCATGTTGTTTCTCTATAGCCCGGTGATGAAGCATTCGTATTTTAGCAATTAGCTGTTGGTTTGGTTCATGATGATATGGCGAGGCAATGCCCTGGAGAGCTGCTTTGGAGTCGGAGAATACTGACTATGTCTGTTGCGATTCTTCAACTAGGAACTCCAGAGCGGCACGAATGGCGGCGAGTTCTGCCGTCGTGGATGATGTCAGATGAAAGTTCCTGAACTTTATCGTGATAGATTTCTCCGGAATTACCACTGCGCCTGTTGATCTTGTAGAAGTGACCGACCCATCCAGTGTAAATGTCAATGCGTCCACTGTGTTTCTCATGCAGAAACAGTAATTTTGTTTGTTTTAGGGCCAAACTTGACAAATTTTTCTTCTTTTGCATTCCGGGGATGGTTATCAGGGCTTCCAATGGATGTAGACACCACAATGGTAACGACGGTCTTGCTGCGTGCGTGAAGTTCGTGGGAATCAACGTGCGATGTGGGGCAATAGTAGAGCAGAACGCAGAGCGTGTCCTGGAAGTTGGAAGGGAGGCGAGGTGATGTGATTAAATCCGGGTGGCATGTCTTATGTGCATTCTTAAAGCATCGACACGAATGTAGGTTGTGATAGGGTGTTCATGAGCGATTGCGACAGTCGCTGCTGAGGATGCGCATCTCGGCAGCCCGAGGCATATTCTCAGTGCTTGAGCTTGTAATGACTGGAGGACGTGTACGTTTCTTAGGCGGGCCTTGCCAAGCACAGGTAGGCTGTAGCGCATGAAGCCAAGAAAAAGTGCAGCATACAGTTGAAGCATGGCTCGTATCAACGCACCCCATGATTTTCCCGCAAGAATCCTTAGGACGTGGATGATCATGGTCAGTTTCTTCTTCATGTAAGCAATATGAGGGCTCCAAGACAAATTACGATCTATTATTACTCCCAGGAAAACGGCGAGTCTTTTGATAGCTGATCATGTGTCCATTAATTTTGATGCGGTATGGCGTCATTGTCTTGCGCGTAAACGCAACCAGTGAGCATTTCTCAGATGACAGCTCCAGTCCTCGTCCTTGAAGGTGTTTGACGTCAGTGTAGCCGCTGTCTGAAGCCTGGCTCGTACGTGTAGACGCGTGACCCCTGATGCCCAGATGCAGATGTCGTCCACGTATATCGACGGATGTACGGAGTGTGGTAGGACGTCAACGAGGCCGATGAGCGCAAGGTTGAAAAGTATGGGGCTTAAGACCCCATCTTGAGGTACACCGCGATAAGTATGATGTTGCCTTGTTGCGTCATCTTCTGTCTGAACGAAGAAGGATCTGTCCTTCAAATAGCTGTAGATCCATTGGTAAACGCAGCCTCCCAATCCAATGCTGCCCAAGGCTTTCAGGATGGTTTCATGTAGTACATTAACGTATGCAGCCTTGATATCCAAGAAAAGTGCCGCTGATAATCTCTTTAGGCTTTTCTGCTTTTGTACAGACGTGACAAGATCAAAAACATTGTCTATGGAAGACCGTCCACGTAGAAAGCCGGTCAAAGCATCGGGGTATATATTGTTATGTTCCAAGTACCACTCCAGGCGAGTCAGCACCATTCTCTCTATCACCTTTCCAAAACAGCTGGCAAGCGCGATGGGGCGATAGGAGGCCATGTCCAGAGGCGATTTGCCTGGTTTGAGCAGGGGCACAAGGCGGCTGCACTTCCACGAAGGAGGAACCAAACCGTTGCTCTATGAGTCATTGTATACAGCTAGAAGGGCACGCCGAGCTGTTCCTCCTAGGTTAGCAAGGGCCATGTAAGTGACTCCATCGGGTCCAGGCGATGACGAGCGCTTGCATGCTGCCGATTCTGCCTGAAGCTCCTCTAGAGAAAACATATTGTCCATCCGAGTGTCTTTAGACACCGGTGCGTTTCGTAGGTTGCTCATGTTGATCCCGGACCCCTTGTTTGCAAACCTGGCACAGAAGTCTTTCCCTACATCGATTTCACGCCGGCTTTGGTGGAAAGCAAGGCATTTGAACGGACGATGCCATTGTGGCAATGTTCGTAGGCCGCGGATTATTCTCCATATTCGCGAAAGAGGTTTGTGGGGATCGAGCGACTCGCATGGTGACTTCCATCGTACTGACTGTAGTGCATTGATTCGACGTTGAATCTTCTTTTGTAGACGTCTCGCCTTTCTCAAGTCGTAGATAGATTTCGTGCGCCTATAACGTCGTTCGGCGCGACGATGGATTGCCCGAAGTCGCTTCCAACTCCACCTCATATTTGCAAAAGTCTGATAAAGGTCCACAATTAAACGTTGCCTCTTGGATAGCGGCCTTCATTACACTTTCTAGTCTTTCAAGAGAATCTTCTTGGTTTCTCTCAGATTGCTTCTCGTGGGTGATGTGTACTTTGAACTGGTCTATCCGTCAAGCGGGCGCGATTTGCGACTTGCTTAGCCCCTTGATTTTTATATAGGTGGGGATGTGGTCACTGCCATGCGTTTCATTGTCCGCAAACCACTGCACCTTGGTACTTAGGCTACTTGACACAAAAGTTAGGTCGAGACAGCTACTATATGTCAGACCCCGTAAAAACGTGGGAGTGCCGTCATTTAAACATTATAGTTGGTGGTCAGATGCAAAGGAGGACACATTTCTTCTTCGATGGTTCATCTTCTGGCTTCCCCACAGGGGGTGATGAGCGTTAAAATCACTAGTAAAAATCCATGGCCCAGGTGTCGCTGATATAATGGCGCTTATTCTTGCTGGGTCGAAGCGGCCTGAAGGCGAAATATATACTGCCACTAGCGTGAAGTTCACGTTTTTATGCTTAACTGTCAGGCACATGTATTGCTTGCTGTCGTCCGGTGTTACTGGATGCTAAATATATGTGAGTTTGCACCTGATGTAAACAATGACCTTAGTGGTTTTGTTACGGGTTGCAGATCTGAAAGCCTCGTATTTAGAAAGTCGTATAGCATTGCGAAGACGTGGTTCACAAATTACGACAATCGGAAACTGATTCTTGAAAACATGTGGTTGAAAATCCGACATGCGGGGTTTAAGACCTCGGGCATTCCATCGGAAAATTGATGCCTCTTTCAATTGTTTATGGAAGGGCTGCAGAGAAAGAGTTATGGTGCTTCTCTAGATTTGATAGCACCGGATTCAAAGGGTCCAATATTGAAGAGCGCTGTGGGCAGCCTGAGTCTGAATATTATTCAGGAGTACTGGAATTGTCTTCATAAGGGTTTTAATAGAGTCTATTATTTCGTTATCTTGACTTTCATGACTTTTTCGCTCCCAAGTAGTTTTCAGCGGGCGATGCTGCGGCTCTACTGGCGGTATCTCTGACGGCAGCGCTGGCCACGCGTCAGGGTCAATGTTTCTTGCGTCTTTCTGATGGATGCTTGTTGTTGGCACTTGTCGATGCTTGTGGTGGTGAGTGCGTGATATGGAGTGGCGGTGTATCCCTGGCCTTGGCAGATGATGCTCCAGGAGTTTTTTTATGGCGCGAACGCCGACGTCGCACTTTGGCAGCAGCCTCCCTGTGGGTGGAACCGTCTCTGGCCATCTGCCTCAGCACTTGCATCTCCTTCCTCGACATTTGGGCACTGCTTTGATGACGCCTAGTCAGGACCTTGGCAATCGCCGCATGTGCGATGTTCTGCCTAGAGGCTTCCATGTTGTGCGACTCCAAGCATCGGGAGCACACAGCAGAACTTGTGCAAACAGCACTCACGTGTCCTATTTTGCAGCACTTCCGACACTGCAGAAGTTTCGACACGACCGGCCATACTGTGTGTCGAAAATGATGAACTCTTACTTGAGTTGGGAGGCTGTAACCCTTCAAATCTAGTTTCACGCATCGTGAGTTCCCGAGACAGCGGGCTTGCAAGATTTTAGTAGCTTCCGTCACTGGTTTGATTAGAGTGGGAAAATCAATATCGCTGATAGAAGGGTCGACGACGTAAATAACAACTGCCCAAGAGTCCTTGCCATCTGGATATGAAAGAACGTACGTTGATGTTCCCAAGCACAATCACCTTGGTCAATACGTCGAGAGCAGTACGTCAGCGTAACGTCTATCGCCAGAATGTTCTTGCGGCCATTGATTCTCACGTCTGTTATTTATCCAGGAACGACGCCTCAAGTGGCATAGACGTGACCTGGCGATTATTTCGGTTCATGCTGTCAGCGGCATTCAGCGGGGACAAACAAAATAATGTAAACCAGCAGCTCTTGAATATGCGTGGTGGCCTTACTTTGGGAAGGAGATGTCGTAGCAGCCTCCTCTTCGCCTTGTGTCTTGCCACGGGCACAAAACCACTTTCATCGGAGCTCTCATCACTGGCCGTAGAGTATATCAGCGTGTCCTCACTGTCGACGTCACTTGGGTGGCCGGAGCGCTTTTTCAGAGTGACCACAGACGACGCGGAACGTATGGGTGGAGGCCCTGGTGATTCTACGTCCATTTCCGCAGGCAGAAGAGCGGCGTCTTCGACAAGCACCAAAAGAAAAACGAGAAAAATAACAGAGACTGAAACCAGCGTTACACTCAGGAAAAAACTTCGTCTTCTTCGCCAAGCATTATAGCTTGGGTACTCTCCTCAGTTATGATAATATCAGATCTGCTGAAAACGGAGAACAGATTAAGTGAGAAAAAATTCTCCCACGTCCCCGAAGGGAATGGTGAGGAAATGTGAAGGCGTATCTTGTGCCGAGAGAGGGTGCCGTTGCCATCAGACATTCGCATTCACCGACTTCTGCCATCGCCTTAAAGGGCCACTCACCATGTTTGACAATTTTGAGCTGACAAGTGCAAAGTGTAGACGAGGCGTTCATGATCACGTCTGCCGAAATTTGCAACGCTACGCTCCGCGGAAATGGCTCAAATTCCAAGATGAACGCTGCTCTCCCTTCCCCTCTGTCGGCGCACGCACAGAGAATGAGGGCATGACGTGGTCATAAGAGTGGCCCTACGTACACGGCGTTGCAATGACGTTGATCCTCTACGTAGGACGACTCTGCTGTGACGTTGTCAACGGTATACCATGTGACATGGCAAAAATTATTTAACATAACATGCGTAGTTTATGTATTTGTTGCTTTAAGAGATTATTAAAACCTAAAGTAACGGCCTCCATAAAATACGAGAAGGTATTTGATTCAGTAGAGATATCAGTGGTCATGCAGACACTGCGAAAAAATCGGGGCTTCAACGAAGCTTTTGTAAACGTGTTAGAAGAATTCTACAGCGAATACACTGCCACGACAGTGCTGCATAAAGAAAGTGACAAAATACCAATAAAGAAGGGTGTAAGACAAGAAGTTACAATCTCCACAATACCATTTATCCATGGCTCACAGGGTTTTTCAGAGGCCTAGATTGGGAACAGTTAGAGAGGGGGTGTCGAGTTAATGAAAAGTACTTCAACTTGTGCTTCGGCGATGACATATTGCTGATTATTGCTGAGTAATTCTTTTTAGAAAACGCGACGGCAAACGGTGAGAAGCAGAAATCTTGGCACCGATTGGTCATGGGCGGGCGTCTTGGGGTTGTAAATTTATATGTGGGATTTAACGTCCCCAACCCGCCATATGATTATGAGAGACTCCATAAATGAGGGCTGCAGAAACTTCGACCATCTGGGGTTCTTTAACGTGTACCCCGTTCTGAGCACACAGGCCAACAGCATTTTTGCCTCTATTGAAAATACAGGCGCTGCAGCCGGGATGTGATCCCACGACCTGCTGGTCAGCAGCCGAGTGCTTTAGCCACTAGACCACCACGGCGCGGCTGACGTTCTTAAATCCAAGTGGTTGAAATGCTATATTTACTCCACCAGGAACTCTGTTTTCGCACAGTCAACCGAGTAATATATATGAACGCGTATGATAAGTAGGCAAAGCGCAAAGAACGACTTTCTTCTGAGACGCCGACGCGAGCGCTGTTACCGTACGCGATCTTTAGTGTTGTCGTATCAACAATATCAGGCAGCTGAAAGACTGAACACGTTACGTACAGTTTTCAATCGCACTTTTAGATGCGGAAGCATCTTATACTCGCGCCTTGTAGTGCGCGTCCGCACCGCTTCTCGAACATTCGACAGCTGACGCGCGCGCAAGCGCCGTCGCGCCGTCGCCCACCATCTGTGTCGCGCGCGCTTCTCCTTCGAGAACATTCGACAGCTGACAGCGCATGCGCCGTCGCGCCATCGCCATCTGTGCCGCGCGCGCGCTTCTCCTTCGAGAACATTCAACAGCTGACAGTGCATGCGCCGTCGCGCTGTATATATACTCAAGGTCGGCACTCGCCCGCTCAGTTGCCGCTCGTGGGTTGGTTTGTACGGCGCGTCGACGTCCAAGGTCGCGGTGAAATGAATTCCAACGAATCCACAAACACAATGATCGACGTCCCTTCGACCAGCGCCGTCCTTTCGCATACGTGTGTACGTGTTCACTCATTTAAACACCCCCTCCTACAACCACGTTAACCAATTTAGCCATCGACCCAAGTAAGTCGCAATTTAACACCCCATTTCACAACCACGTTAACCAATTTAGCCATCGACCCAAGTAAGTCGCACTTTAACACCCCGTTAACCAATTATATCCTCCGCATCCTCCTCAGTGTTCCCCCGAGGGAAGCTGCGGGCAATTTTTTCTTCTAAGCCGCTATAGCAATTAGAGTCCCACTTTCACTGATGGAACCACTCGCACACAACTTCTCGGTGATTGCATGTGTGAGAAACAAAATATTTCACGACGCACCACTGTTTCGTCGGTGTCGTCGGAAAGGTGTCATCGAAAGACGATAGTCTTGCGTCTGGAGACAGTGAAAAAAACGTTTATATGATGTTCTGCACAAGAAAATCGCAAGGAGAATTTTAAAAAAATTGCTGGAGTGGAAATGGCTGCGCAGAAGTGAAGCCGTTCCTCTGGCAAGATGGCGGCTGTAGCGGCAATCTAGGGGCATTAAAACGGGGCGTTAACCTCGCACGCCCAACAAGTTTACTGTGGGAACTTTTTCGGGTCACATAGTGCTCCAAGTGCGTCTTAGAGTTACTAGTTTTTTTTAGTGAGCCTCTAATGGGAGGCAAAGTTCTTTGAAGATTCAGTCATCCATACTCGTTTCTGCATGTTATTTCGTCCGGAACAACTATCTTTTAATATAGAACTAACGCAGCATTTACATAACATATCAAAGCCACTTGATCGTCAAGTGGGCACTATCAGAAAAGAGCATGTTTCCGCCTATCTTGGCAAAGGCAAAAGCTGGCTTCACTTCTGCTGGCAAGGCAATGCAGCAGCTTCCACTCCAGCAATTTTTCTTTAATCCTTCCTTGGAAAATCGGTGAATGGTATTCTGAAAGCGCTGCGTTAGAGTGCCTCAAGCGTGCGGCGGAGGCGAGCGGGCACATTGTCACGTCACACTGTTAGACATGAGCGCTATCTGGCAGTTCTTCTGGAAAACAGGGCGTGCGCCGTGCGCACCCGTCTCTGAGGTGATAAGGCGTAGAACGCAATGCGAGGGGTAGGTGCCACCACCGTGTCATCTTAGTAAAGCGTTGGAAACACTTGCTATTTCGTGCAAGCGTTGCATAACCAGCGGAGCGCTAAAAAGGCTACAATTCATAAATTACTTTTGTCTAGCTTTTTTTTAAGAAATATACATATTATGGACGTGTTGTTATGGCGCCTCAGATATGCGCAATAATTGCTTTTCAATTGACAATTGCACAAGTATGAACGCTTGACCTTCAGCAATATTGGTGGGCGCTGCGGATGGAGTCGGCCATTTGGAGTATCGTTTGGTCACTTTGGTGCCGTTTAGGGTACTATTAAGAGTGGACAAAGAGACAAATGTACAGGCAGGCAGGCAGGGAGGCAGAGGCAAACCGACCGACCGACCGACCGACCGACCGACCGACCGACCGACCGACCGACCGACCGACCGAAATTTTTGTGGCGAAGGTCTCCAAGAAAGATTATCGTCTTTCAACGGGCGTGCTTGGGCTTCGCGTAGCCTTGGCTGTGCTGCCACAGAAGGTTGTCTCCGGGTATACATAGGACAAGTAGTATACATAGGAAAGTTGTCACCGGTTATACATAGGACCGTGGAGCCGAACCACGAGATTGAAGTAACTAGAAGAATAAAATAAGATGAAGCACATTGAGCAAGCATTTTGAAATTATGACTGGTAGATTGCCATTATCCGTGAAGAGGAAGCCATATGACTGAGGCATCTTACCGATATTTACGTACGGAGCATAAAACCTGGAGGATTACAAAGAGGCTTGCACCACTTAAGTTGAAAGCGACGCAGTGAGCAATGGAAAGAAAAATGATAGGGGTCATTTTTATAGGGGTCATGTTAGGAAATTGATAGGAACAACCATACAGAGGAAAGCGTACCAGAGAACAAACGGGTCTTCGTAACAATAAAGTTGAAATCAAGAATAAATTTTCATACGCCGGGAACGTAGAGCGACGGCAAGATGACCGCTGGTGATTGTATATCAAAGACTTGGTTCTAAATGAAGGCAAGCGGGTGAGGCGGAGACAGATAGTTAGGTGGCAGATGAGATTACGAACTTTTTTGGATAAAGTGCCAGGAGCAAGCACAGGACAGAGTTCTATGTCGGGAAATGGGAGAGGAATTTGTTCGCAGTGGGCGTAGTCCGGCTGATAATGACTCTGCTCAGTTCACTACCGTTTGTAGTGTAGCAAAAGTTTGAAGCCTCATGCTTCCTCGCAATCGTTATAAAAGCCGAGGTTTGTACATTGATCGTCGTCTGCTAGTCTGAATACCACTCGGAAATAGCACACATTGCTTTTTTGATAGAGTGTATACTAATGACAAACGATATGTATAACATGACGATATTTGTAATAACAATATATAACAATTGCACTTCCACTTCGCACTGCCTAAACATATTAAATGGTGAATATTACTCAAAGAAGCATTTTTGCTTGCGCTACAGTTGTGGTGCCCACGTTCAGGTGAAATGAGCGGGATACGAATAAAGAAGTCGACGTGAACAGCGCCCGACTACTCTGTCGCGTTTTACTTGGTTGAGAATGTCAACGCGATGTTGCGAATATATCATTACTTCATAGATTTCTCTGATCACATCGAGCGGAATGGATTCAAGACCAAAGCGCCGACTTGGGTAGTTGGAGGCCACCGCCTGAAAAATTGGAGGGGAACTGGAACGAGCAATGACGCTGTACCCATATTTGGATATCGCGCCGAAGCGGGATTGGTTACCGTCATCACCGCAAGAGAGTGTCCGAAATTGGTACATGTGCATCATAGTAAGTGGTACAATGTACCGCTTGCCACGAAGGGTGTGTTCTACAAAGGGCATATGTGGTCATGCTCTAATCACATCTATGTGCGTTATTTTCATCAACACAATAAATGGGTGAGGCTTCGCCTGCTAAAGAAGCCCTCAAAATCTCAGAAATAACACGTGACTACACTGTAGCGAGCATGTCGAAACAGCGCCTTCACCCAAAATTACTAAGTGACAAGTTAATACTAAGCTTCCACCTTTTATGAGTGGTCCTATAGTCACGGGTTACTTGTTAACATGACAGTATGTTAAGCCGGTGTCCACCAACACTCAGTGACGTATTTGCGTCTCAAATGTGACATTGTAAAAGTAAAGCTATGAAACGTAAAAAAATTGCCCGCAGCTTCCCTCGGGGGAACACTGAGGAGGATGCGGAGCATATAATTGGTTAACGGGGTGTTAAAGTGCGACTTACTTGGGTCGATGGCTAAATTGGTTAACGTGGTTGTGAAATGCGGTGTTAAATTGCGACTTACTTTGGTCGATGGCTAAATTGGTTAACGTGGTTGTAGGAGGGGGTGTTAAATGAGTGAACACGTACACACGTATGCGAAAGGACGGCGCTGGTCGAAGGGACGTCGATCATTGTGTTTGTGGATTCGTTGGAATTCATTTCACCGTGACCTTGGACGTCGACGCGCCGTACAAACCAACCGACGAGCGGCAACTGAGCGAGCGAGCGCCGACCTTGAGTATATATACAGCGCGACGGCGCATGCACTGTCAGCTGTTGAATGTTCTCGAAAAGAAGCGCGCGCGCGGCACAGATGGCGACGGCGCGACGGCGCATGCGCTGTCAGCTGTCGAATGTTCTCGAAGGAGAAGCGCGCGCGGCACAGATGGTGGCGACGGCGCGACGGCGCATGCGCGCGCATCAGCTGTCGAATGTTCGAGAAGCGGTGTGGACGGCGCGGACGGCGCACTACAAGGCGCGAGTATAAGATGCTTCCGCATCTAAAAAAATCATTGACGAAAGCGTTCGACGGGCGTCTAACATATGACTTCTTGGGAAGCGAGAAATAGCGCGCGGTGCTCTTACCGGTTCTGATATTCAGGCAACTATACCACGGTCCGTACAAACAGGCCTTATATCTTTAACACATTCTCTTTCGTTTTGTGGTTTCTGTTGGCGAAGCGGGCTTGTGTCTTTCACACCTTTCACTTCGTGTTAGCGATTGACAGCTCGTTAAGCCATGCCGCTTGCACAGGCACCAACGATCTTTCACCACGAAATTTTTCAAGTGCGATATCACTCACCTATATAATAGAACTTCTGGAGTAAACATTGCACCAAAGCGACGATGTCGACGGGTCAGTGTCGTGTCTTGGTGAAGCAAAAGTGTAATCAGTAGGACGAGGAACGCCGGCGTGCGTTCGCGGCTGAGGCTACGAACTGCTGCGTCCAGCGTCAATGAAGCACAGTATGTGCGAGCACTGGCACGGGCTTTTTGGAGCACACACAATGCTGTTTCTCTCCTTAACAGACAAAGACACGCATATCGAGCAGCATTGTATGATGTGTGCTTGTTCATGTCACCTCTGAGTGCGATTACCAACAGGCAGTGTTCAGGTATGTGTTAAAACTTCGGTTACCACAACGGTTAAATTATGATCGTGGCTAATAGTAGTCACCAATAGGGAGTTCCAGTATGCGTCAACGTGGCTGTGTCCACATCAAACGGTGCTATAGCTTTCATATATCACAACAGAATGAGCACTACTTGGCTATAGTGCGAAATATAGAGGAGTTCATTGTTATTTCCGCCGATCATCAATGCCTCATTGAGAATTGAACAATTAAGTTAGTATTTCAAAAGTTAGACAAACATTATTACTAATAACTTACTAAACCTAAATAACAAGAAATCGGTACTACCTGCTACCTTATATAGGGAGCAAAATTCACTAGGCGGGCTCCATGTAGAGACCCTACCGCGATGTTTCATTACCAAGGGCGATGTATTTCATTTCACGCGCTCTTATGCGAGGTTACTGAAAGATTTTGGAAAATGTATTTACTGCAAGATGTATTACAATTTTTTTCTCTTTAGCTTTAACCAATGGAGATTGGATTTCGGCTCGTTTTTATCTGTTTGTAGTCGATAAACACTTATGTTGCCCATACTTTGCCTAGCTTTATCACTATGACTTGTGTCTGCTGGGTATTGTGGCGTTCGAAAAGAGAAATGGAGAGATTTCGTGGACAAAACGTCACTTCCCGCGGAACGTACAATTCACTGCTGTTACCCATAAAAAAGGAGAACAGTATGCCAAATCTGACAGGTATGAGTCATTGGATGCGTTATCAGGATATTCAATATGCTATTTCGACGCTATCATACTGTTGCAATTTATACGAAAAGATTCGTAAACACACATACCTACGTCTGCTGTACAGACACCTGGACTGCTTTAAAAGCTGTTTAAAGTCTGAGTCTAAGAATGCAGGCCACTTACCATGGGTGCCATGAGCTAACGTAGAAGAAACAGCCACAGCGATGAAAACCAGCTTCATATCTTCTAATTTCTTTACTACTGCATTCAGAAGAGAAAATACGAGTGAATAAAAAGTGTAGAATTTTAACAAGATACAGACCGTAACCTAAGGTTCATTCTATCGCAAACACTGCACTTCAGCCAGATGATATGACAAATCTCTTAACTGAGCCTATACCCGTTGGTTACGAGTAACAAGCGTAGGCAAAGAGCTACACTGTGGCTCATTTCTTGGCAATATTCCAGAAAATTTTATATTGCCACCAATAATTACGACGCACACTTAGGAGATAAAAACTCCCAGCTAAATTGTTGCGGCAGTCGTCACGCGAAGGCATGGGCCAGCCATCGCTATGGTCGTGGTCGCGTCACCAGCGGAGAGCTGGCGGACAGCCATGTGGCCCAAGGGGCAAGCGGAAGATGTCACCCGGGTCCAGGGATTCAAGCTGTCACCCGAGGCACCGCCAGCATCATTCAACGAAGATGGTACAGGACAGCATTCATCCCCTATTGACCTCATCCCGCCCTCCCGAAAGAAAATGCCACAGTAAAATTCAAAGAAGTTCATTGTAGGAAGACAAGATACAATGCCCATTCCTCTTGATGTCAGCTGATCTCGCACACGTTCCCGAGCACTACACTGTTTTTCTGATAGTCGGAAACGCTGTGAAATCACATGGCCAGCAGTAGAAACGCCATCGAGTGCTTTTTGTGTGTGTGTGTGTGTGTGTGTGTGTGGCGTCATACATACAGCAGCTACTGTTTCTCTGATGTTTCACTGTCAAGCCACATGGTTAATTGTACACCAACGGACCATTTTTAAAACTGGAAGGCGACCTTTCTTGCCATGTAGTGTTTTTAGCAAATGGTGGCTTGTCACTAATTGCAGACAGCCTAACCAAAAGCAGGTCGCTTATGCTATGACATGAAAAATGCAGAGTTGGCCCTCTCGATATAAACACCCATAGTAGACCAGCCTCAGCATATTCAGGTTGGACCACTTCTCCACTTGAAGAATTTCAGGTGTAGCTTAGGCAAATATGCAGCGCAGAGATGAACTCTTGCAAATTATGAATAGGGTCTATAGCGTGCTAAAACAAGACAAGTTGAGTGAATAAAGGCATGGGATCAAAAAATATAAAAAAACTTCTAGTTTGACAAAAATTGATCCCCCTTAAACTATTATTGAAATCACTTTGCACTTACACAGATGAATTACAGATGCGAGTAATTATAGGTGTTGTGTTGCGTGTGATGTGGACGAAAATCATAAACTTCGTCCTACGGTAGAGTATCTGATCTTCACTAACTGATATGAATTTCGCCTACTAATAGCCACAGCAAGTGGTTAACATTGCGTTTTATACTTGAGAATACCACATCCTTCGTAGTCACCCTTTAGTTTTGGAGTCTGCCTTAAATAAAAAATGGCAGCATATCTACGGGGTGAATGATGGAGAGTAGAGGGAAGCATCCATCCATCCATTCGTTCTTACTTCCATCCGTCCAAGCGTCCATCTGTGTGACTTCCCATGCGTCCATCGGCCCGGCCGTGCGTGCGTCTGTTCGGTCATCCGTCCCTGCGTTCGTCCATGCATCCACCCCTGCGTTCGTCCATGCAGCCATCCGTGCGTCCGACAATGCATGTGTCTGTGTGTCCATTCGTCCATCTAGTCAACACTCAATGTACCACCATCTCGCATCTTTTCATTATATATTGCGCATTAGGGAGCCTTCATGTGCGCGCTTCTTCGTGTTTTAGGGTGTTGTCAGCCTTTGACCCACCACTTGCCGCCACCCGCTAAAACACAATGTTGCGAGTCCCGGTTTCCGTGGCAACAGGCACCGTGTTGGTTCTTGTGGCCAGGCGATCCTGCTCCGTCGCACTGCATCAGCTGCATGTTGGCGCGGGTGTGCAAGCTGCGGTATGAGCTGCGTTTTATTATCCCATAGATGTACCTTCCGCTGCGACACCATCCTCGTGCTAACCACACTTAAGATAACTTTGAAGTCTATATGCCACGGTGCTGCGTCCCACAATGCAAAACCATCTGGAGACCTTCCCGCTTCCCGACTTGCTCTAGCCAACGGAAACGCTGGGCTACACAAGTGAAGTGAGACTGCTTGGAGGCGACTACTTCTCGCCGTGTTTGTGAGGTGAGTACTCGTTGTATTGTGAGTGGGTTGAGTATATCACCACACAGTTCGTGAAATGGCTGACTTAGCCATGCAACGAAAAGCAGTTTGAGCAAAGTAAGCACGACAACGTGCACAGTATAATAATGAATTAGGCTTCGTTCGGCTACGCTGTGCAAGCGGAAGATGGTTGAGTATGCTTGTTTATCCTTGTAGTCGAAGCGCAGTTCCTCAATCGAATGATATGACTAGTCACATGTATGGTCCTGCATGCATTCACTCTCTGCACTTTGTCGATTTCCGAAGCCGTCGCTGCATTCCTCGCGGAAAACGCCAGGCCCCTAAACCACCTGCAGATGCTCCCGTTCACTTCTTCCTTTTCTGGCAGATGTTCGCATTCCTGCAATTTTACCTTGGTTGCTGAGGAAGGACATTTGGAGAGGTAGACAGACGAGCCAATTAACGCGTTCCCTGTAGGCGCTTGTCTTGCACAGTTGCAACGCAACTAACTTTTTGTGTGGCTTGCCATGGGGTATTCGTTCTTCGCTTCATTGACACGCGCAACCACACCGAAACTCGCTCAACAATTGCAAACACGACTTCTCTTTAATGACATAGATTGCGACAGACTTACTGTTCGTGTCTGTCCATCCTTCTATCTATCTGTCGGTCCTGAACGGAGCAGTATATGTGCACTGAGCAAGTCGGTTGTCAGCTTATAACTCAAATGTGCCCTATGTGGTGCATCGTTATTTGTGTCGTCCTTTTGTTTCATAACCTGACACACAGATGATTTGATATCGTAAACTCTGCTTATATTTAGTGCTTGTAGAGAAAATGTGTATGAACTCCGTAAATGTGGCCAGAGCCGTGTATGATTCTTTTATTACTTTACTCTAGGCCCACTGCGAGGACACAAGCTTCCAGCAAAGGAGGCAGCTTGGTTTGAAGACACACAAGGCCAGATGCCATTTGAATGCTGTTTGCAATAAAATCTGACCTGGAAAAACTTGATTTGTCTCTCGTTGCTCCCTTTTGCTTTTCTTCAAGAACTGAAATACTGGCTTGTGGGCATAGGGAGAGGGCGGGATATCGTGCTTGAATGCCCTACTTTTTCGGGCAATGCTTACAGCTTATAAGGCTTTTAAGCAGTCATGGTACAGATTCGTTCGCAGGAACTAAACTTGCTGTAGGAAATTGTATTACGGAGAAACGCAATGTTTAGGGTATGAGAAGCAGGCTAGCTGAGCTATTCGGTTTACAGAGAACATCGCGAGCTACCCGGTTGTTTGTTATGCCTTCCCGGTCGTTACGAGTTTCATCATATGTACAGCACGGTTTCGAGCCTTGCACTAAGAGGCCTTTGAGGTATTTGCAGTGCTAAGGTAAATATGCTTCATGAATGGCGCGCAGACATTGCAGTCCATTCATAGTGACATCGAGGTTTTCCCCCTCGCAAATATAGGCTCCCTAATTAACCGCACTCCGCCAATGCGGTGGGTCTACCAAGTGGGAGAAACGACTGTTTTAACAGTATTTTATACAAACTCGAGTCACGAACTTGTCTTTCCTGTTCTAACAAACCACGGCTAACTTCAGAAAACAACCCTTCAGCCTTCAGCAATCGCTATACAAAAAAAAATTGCCCGCAGCTTCCCTCGGGGGAACACTGAGGAGGATGCGGAGCATATAATTGGTTGCCGGGGTGTTAAATTGCGACTTACTTGGGTCGATGGCTAAATTGGTTATTGTGGTTGTGAAATGGGGTGTTAAATTGCGACTTACTTGGGTCGATGGCTAAATTGGTTAACGTGGTTGTAGGAGGGGGTGTTAAATGAGTGAACACGAACACACGTATGCGAAAGGACGGCGCTGGTCGAAGGGATGTCGATCATTGTGTTTGTGGATTCGTTGGAATTCATTTCACCGCGACCTTGGACGTCGACGCGCCGTACAAACCAACCGACGAGCGGCAACTGAGCGAGCGAGCGCCGACCTTGAGTATAAATACAGCGCGACGGCGCATGCACTGTCAGCTGTTGAATGTTCTCGAAGGAGAAGCGCGCGCGCGGCACAGATGGCGATGGCGCGACGGCGCATGCGCTGTCAGCTGTCGAATGTTCTCGAAGGAGAAGCGCGCGCGGCACAGATGGTGGGCGACGGCGTGACGGCTCATGCGCGCGCGTCAGCTGTCGAATGTTCGAGAAGCGGTGCGGACGGCGCGGACGGCGCACTACAAGGCGCGAGTTTAAGATGCTTCCGCATCTAAAAAACCCTCTTCTCGTTGAAACCCACGCTGCCGTCAATGTAAATGAGCGACCACTGAGAACCAACTTGGCGGCCCGTCAAGTATGGGGGCCGTTTTACCCAGTTGTAAGCAACCATCATAGGAGCTGTCACTACCCTAAAACACGGAGACGCGCGCACATGAAGGCTCCCTATTCCGCATATAGTAGCACCTCCATCCAGCGGACATTCAAAGGACTAAAATAAAAGTGGCACACGCACACTTAATTACGGCTTGCGCTTCGTGTGTACTTCCCACCTTTAACCACCTCGACTTCATGGTATCTACTAGTTCACTGTATTCATGACACTGTGGCCAACGCTCGCAAAACCTTTCTAAAACCAAGGAAATTATGCCCAGCGAGTATAACGTAGCAACCCTTTCTTGTCAGATAGTGCTCAAGTACATGCCAATGGCTGCTAAAGGGGAAAGAAAGACAAAGTAATTCGGCCTTTAGTTAACGCGCACACTGCGATATTTTCATTGTTCAACAACGCACAGGAGAAATCTCCCGCCGGCACCACCTTACAGGTCAAAACATTGAATGGTTATGCACTCCGACGAGGGTTGAACGAGTGCCGCTTCGTTTTACCTAACACTTTTTCCAAGAAACGGCACCTTTTGCGCAATTTTCCGCTCATTTTGTTGACGTGATGATTGTGGTGAAACGAAAAAAAAAGATCACAGCATACTCATGAAGTGGCTAATGATGAGTGGGCTTAAGCGTCTGTCCATTGTCCATGCGTCCATCCCTCTATGCATGCGTCCATGCGTTCAATCGTGTTCGAGAATGGAGACGGCGCGTGGGTAACGCAGACGAGACATGAACCAAGGAAGCCGAGTGCAAGCGTCTTCAACATGCCCGCCACCCTGCTTCGTTCATACCCCACCAACGATCTGCCACATACAGCGATTATCCGGAAGATTTAGAGGTGGCACATGTTCTTCATGTACCCAGGCGCAGCCCACGCAGCAGCCGATCGGAGAGTAGCGGTACAGTGCGATCTAGAATATTCTCACTTACCTGCAGACTGTATGTACTTCTGTGAGACATCGCCGTCTATAATACTGTTCGGGAGATACTGCCTTCATTTTTTATATCTTCTTCTATCGGTTACGCATGACGCATGAGAAGTTTATACTATCAGTAGCTTCACCCCTAAAAACGTGCTGTTCTCCTTAGACCTCGCGATTTTCAATACAGCCGAACGTGGAAAAAATAAACCCAATGTCCTCACTGCGTTCTCTGTCCCAAAAACGTCACAGCTTTGCTGCAAATGCGAAACAATGGACGCGATAGCTACAAATTGGAAGGTCGCGTGCAGAATGGCAAGGCGGCAAGCAGATAAAAACCTGCCCCGCGTTTTTCACGCACAAATAACGCACGAAACGTACTCATATGCGATTCCTATAAAAAAAGATGAGCAAAGTGAGCCCCTTAACTGTCTGCATCAGAGTGCGACACCTCAACAGCAGCTCACGAGCGATGGGGGTAAGGAGGGATCAAAAGAATATGATTAGAATGTAAATAGATAGAGGAAGGAGAGAGCGAGGATCAGGGACAGTGAACTACAGAAAACGACGGAAATAAGGAGCATAGAGAAAAGGTGGACACGCTGGCATGAGTCCGAAAACGGGGCCCCACTCGGCGAGAGCTGTTGTTGGTGGCAGGAGATGCCGTAGGCGAGCCAGTTGGCCAGAGCTGTGGCATCGTCGAAGATCGCGGGGGCACAACTGGTCAGCACGAAATCCACAGAGTGAGTCCACGAAACGTTCTCACAGATACAGATAAACGCGAATGAGCATGTCAGTTGTTACTTCGCTGTGCCTGAAAAGCACGCTATTTGGGCAATTGGAGAGTATGCAATGATTGTAGTGACCTTTGTGTGCCTGGTAACAACAAAAGAATTATTTTGGTGAAAGCCACAGGCCACCGAAGACGTACTATCCTCCCCACCGCGAAATAAGGACAAGCAACTGAGCATCCAGGGATTTTACGTCCACCATCTTATCTCCGCGAGATCAGTACGCGTGGGAGAAATGAGCGCGCGCCACTATGTGCTCATTTCGCCATCTTGCTGTTAATGGTAAAAAAACAATAGTCCCCCCCTCCACCCGTTGTGCTCATCACCAACGGCAAGTGGAAGATATAAATAGCTTGCCGTTTGAGCGTCAAAGAACGGGCTCCTCTATCGCTAAGCGGTGAACGCTTCGCAGTTACGTTTCAGGGGTTCCGTGTTCGGGTCCACGCGCCGAAGCCTTCTGGAGTTCTTTTTCTTTCATGCATTTTCATATATAAATAGATACCTATACATATACGGTGATTGACGGCGACATCGACGCCGACGACAACGGTGAAATCCAACCGAGAGTGTCAACATAACTCCTATCACAATAAAAGCACATTCAATGTGATTCAAGAAGAACCCCCGGAATAATGGTCAGAACTGACTAGAGGCTTCCGGTACCCTACAAGCACTGCCACTAATGATAATACATATGGTGAGCCACGTCCCAAATACACAATATATGTTTATGAGAGATGCAATATTTGAGGGCTTCGGAAATTGTGATCGTCTGGGGTCATTGGGATCCATGGGATCAGAATCCTTGCCATTAGCAGCTCTGCCATCTTGATAAAGAACTGTGACTAGTCACTCTAGCCGCTGCATCAAATCATCAGAGCCAGCAACTCCTCAGCTAGCTGACATGGCATAGTGGTGGGCAGTTGTGCAAGGATGACCACTTGCTTATTACTTGCTTATGATGGTGACGGCATCCAACAGAAGGAAATAAAATTTTTGCGGCAGCCAATACCAAAAACTTGAACCTTGTGAAGGAATAGTTAAGCCCAGATCATTGGTGGTTAACGGGGCTCTGAAGCGCTGGCTTGCAATCACAGAAGACTGCTATTTTTTGCTCAGAAGGGTCCTGACCCACATCATCAGGGGCTCAGTGGAGACCTTCTGGCTCTTCCGCGGTTAAGCTTCCGTGAACGGAAGGTGACATTGTCGACTCACCGCCCTCATGGAACGGGGCAGGCTACAGCGGTGGAGCCTTCAGTGAGGACTGACCCGTCTGTAAGCATTAGAATTCTTCCTTCTAGCAGTCCGTGGAAGTTGCAGACAGCATCATGTTTCAGAGAAGCAACCGCTGTCCACCTGTCGAGGTGTCCACCATTTGGCCGCACTACAGAACGACAGGTGGACATCCGCTGGATGGTGGTGTGGTGGAGGTAGGGTTACTGACATATGTGGGTCCGTGGTTATCTGTTCATACAACAGCCAAAGACATCTGATCCGTGAGGATGGCTGGTGGCGGAGTCTAGCCAGCAGGGCTCTTCCACCGAGAGCAAGGTGATCGATGTGCCTCAAGGCTCATTCGAGCATCATCAGAGAAAGCAGCTTTTCTTCGGCCTCAGCGAGAGTGGCAGAGATCAGTGAGTATTTTCGCTTAAAACTACTGGCCTTTAAAACCCTAATCCGCCCTAAATTAAGTATGCGGCCGCCATATGGTATCCGCATCAGAAGTGCCTAATTGATAGCTTTGAAGCAATTCAAGACCGCGCCGTTAGATTCACGTTCTCGGACTACTCATCATTCACTATTGTCACAGACTTGAAGTCACTCCTTGCACTTCCTCCCCTCAGCCACTGCCGGAAGCTTTCAAGACTGGCATTATTCCACTGGTTTCATCATTCTTTATCACCCAACACTTCAACGTGTCGAAACCACATATATCGAGCCGCAGCAAAGATGATTTACAAGTAACATACCCACGCCACCGTGCTAACACATTTGCGCAGTCATTTTTATACGCACTATAAAGAAATCGAACCATCTTCCAGATCACGTGGTCCAAATAAAAAACCTTGACCAGTTCAAGTCGCCGCTTACTGCGCCCGGAATTGTGTAATATGTTGATGCCGTGTCTTTGTTTGATGCCCCTCGCATTTATGATTGCTATTTTCTAGCTCATACAATGCGTATTGTTACTATTTCCTTGTGTCCGTCGAATTTTACATTTATGTACAAGTTCTTGATTTGACGTTTCTGCATTTCTTTTTGTATCATGGAGATCATGTCACTTTTGTATGCTCATAGAAAAAGTATCTTTTGTACCAACCATCATGTAATGCCTCCACAGGGGAGGCCCTTGAGGTAATAAAATAAATAAAATAAAGTAATTTCGAACACACAATTGTCAATCGTCGGCAGCTGCTATGCCGCAGCAGATATGGCTATGCCTCGCATTTGCTTCTCAACTTATGAGTTCCTTTCTCCTCATCCACAATTCTATTTTCGAGCACCTTTCTATACTATGATATACATTCCTATGCTACGGCCACTCCATGAAAAGGCTGGACCTGTTACATGGCTCTAAGGGGCGTCTCGGATAATTTTCCGCGTGTTATTCCCGGTTCTACTACCAGGAAGAGTAGGTGACGCAGAAGTGCTGGCGCAGTTGGGTTTTTACGGCTGACCCAGATGACATTCCGCAGGGCTTAAACGTAAAAAGAAAATTGAAGGCAGATCCAATAGGTGAATGATGATGAGATTGGGCGAAGCTCCTGGAAGTAATCATCGGTTAAACCATGAAAATTCTTCCGTTAATTCGCCCCGTAAAAGTGACGTGAAACGATTGATGCTTCGCGACGCTGCCTTGCTGATGCGGCTTCTTGTTCCCGTACGGAAGGATTTTGCCGACGCTGACGTGCCGCTACAGCTTCTTGTTCACGTACGGCAGAATCTTGCCGACGCTGCCTTGCTGATGCGGCTTCTTGTTCCCGTACAGCAGGATATTGGCAGCGACGTTGCGCAGCTTCCCGGCACACTTCTGCTTCTCGGGCTCTCACTTCAGAGTCCTGTCTGCGAGCCCACGCCGCCGCTGCCCTGCGTACCCACCTTTCGGCATCTTTATCCATACGAGCACACACCGACAGCAACGAGCATCGTCAGCTACAAATCTGTAGCGCGATATGGTTTTTATTATAAAACAATTGCTTCAGGAAACACCTGGCGTCTTTCGCTAAGCAGCTGGCGTCTTTTCCTTTTCCTACTGAAACATGTCGTTGGGTGCTAATGTGGAATGACAACCATTGCTTTATAAAACACTTGGCGTCTTTCGTTAAGCAGCTGGCGTCTTCTCATTTTCCTACTGAAACATGCCAATGGCTCCTAATGGGGAATGATTGATTCATTGATATGTGGGGTTTAACGTCCCATAACCGTCATATGAATATGAGAGATGCCGTGGTGGAGGGCTCCGCAAATTTCTACCACCTGGGGTTCTTTGACATGCGCCCAAATTTGAGCACACGGGCCTACAACATTTCCACCTCCATCATAAATGTAGCCGCCGCAGCTGGGATTCGACACCGCGACCTGCGGGTCAGCAGCCGAGTACCTTAGCCACTAGACCACCGTAGCAGGGTCTATGGGGAATGAGAGACAGGAGAATTCGTCTTTTAGTTAACGCGCACGCTGGGAATTTTCTATTGTTAAACAACGCACAGGATAAATCTCCCACCGGCACCATCTTACAGGTCAAAGCGTAAGGCATGTTCCGCACTACGACGAGGGACGAACGGGTGGCGCTTTAAGAAGCTTCGCCTCTAAAACGATACGTTTGTTATAGTACCGAAACTGCAAGCGAAGTACAGGAAGTGTTCGTTGAATCAGAATAGGACGAAGAAGCATTGATAGGCAATCATAGTCCTGTCGATATAAATACTGAAAACTCTTTAACCTGACAAAAGTACTTCGGTAGAAAAATGTTTCTCACACGTCCGGCAATAAAGAAGAAAGTTTGTCTGGATAGCCAAGTTGATAATAACGCTTGAATGGTGGTTGCCCAGGTTGGAATCCCGCATCGGCACTTGTTATCTTTTTATTCTTCTGCTCTGTTGCACTCCTATACTCAGCAGCCTTTCTACTCCAAAGAACGTGCTCTCAAGGGCGTCGCGTCACTTGTCTTTTGCTCAAGAAGACGGGTGACGCGCCTTGGGCTACGCTCTTTCACATACGAAGTGCTGATGCCCATGCTCATCTCTTGATGGGTGTTCCCACAATAACATTTTTTTTTGTTTTAGTGGTGATAATGAATTGGAAAGTTTCCTTGCGTCGAAGCCATGGTCTCAACGGCTTTAACACCACACGCTTCAGCTCTCGCTGCGAGCGCGTCGACTTTCAGAACTCAAGATGTTCTTCTAGCGGGACACAATAGAGAAATTAGCGGAAATCGAGACAGGTCATTAAATATCCCGATGTTGAGCCTTTCCTGTAGTCAGGCCCTCCCTAGGCTAAGACCCCCCCCCCACCTTGCCCTGTACGCCTTGGTTCTACACGACCTGCCCTAACATGCGCTTTATTTTGGTGAAAAACATCTGCAAAACATGCTTCGTTATTTGTTAATGACACCGTTATACTTTACAAAACAAGCTCAGAGCTGCCAGTTACGATTTAAGAGGCTCGCGTCATGGCCCATGGTGAATTTTCAAGCAGTGTGCAGGGTATCAGAAGCTTCCTACTTTTGCTCGAAGCTAAGCTATCGCTCTCACCGTAGTAACCAGGCTAGTTTTCCCACTCCCTCTAGAGGCGCAGCTATGCTCTCCGTTGATTTCGTTGGTGCCAAATAGATGGCGCGCCGCAGCATAATCGGCGCTCGCTCGACTCTCGTTGCGTGCTCTAGTTTGATGAGGCCATGCCTATGTATAGCGTTCGCTCTTCGTTCACATCTCTCTTTCGCAGGACATTACTCAGTACGCTTCGATACTGCTACCAATCACAAACATTGACGAAGCCATGGTGGCGGAGCAAAGGGCTCGCAAGGCGGCTGCAGCGCGGGCTCTGTCGAATCAACATCGTTTCGGTGGGTGGGGGGTTACCAAAAGATCAAACGATAAGCTCGCAAAAGATAAAAAGCTTGATTATGTATCTTTTGGGAGCGTATAGCAGCTTAGATCAGCCCCCTCACCCAATTTTCGCTTATAGTTCGTGTTTAGTTTTGTTAATTCCTTTTACACATATATGCGGTATGGCATGGTAGCGGCCTAAGCCCGCCGATCAATTGTTATTCCTAGAAAACAGGGCAGAGTATCAGTTATCTTCACTAGATTTTATGAACAAACTCCACTAAAACACCAAAAACGCCACTAACTGTTAAATTTTCTTTTTTGCCTTTTCTCTCGCTTGCAAAAGACTTCATGATTTGATCAAACAACAAAGCGTTGTGCCAGTAGCTGCTCGCCAAAATGTCAGTCATTGTGAGAGACGCAGCTTACTTTTACATCTACAATACGCTTCCACACGTTTGTTTTTCCTATGATCCTAATACAGGTTCACAGGGAAAAGAAATCACTGAGGCCATAGATTTCTCCACCCAGGGAACGCACTTTCAATTTTTACATGCACAACACCTTGGTCATGAGTTTTTATTATAAAATCATAATCCTGTCATTTTAACATATGGCAATTGACGCTACTTGAAAAAAATATTTAGTTCTTCAGCTTAACTTAATACTTCGCTCCTGGTGAAGGTACTAGGAAAATTCAAAAGAATAGCCTCAAATACTTACTCAAATATGTCTAACAAATGTAGTACAATCGTTGAGACACTTCTGCTATCGGGAATTTCAGTGCGACGAATACTTTCGCACGAAAACTGTGCTCAAATTTATACACCATTGCATGAATTTCTCGGCGCTATAAATTGCGATAAGACATTACTGTCATTTAACCAAGTAAGCTTGCAAAGACCTTGATATAGGCCACCGTGCGCTTTCCTTGTCGATGTGAATTACGGTGCCTCAATAATTGTGTCATTTAACTAGACAAAATTTAGGCACAGTCATAATTACTTCCAACGGCATTCCGTTGCGCTAAAAAGTACCCTACTACAATACTGTCATTTACGTACTGAAACTTTCAAAAAACGCCTGATATACGCCACCATACGCATTCTTTTTCGCTGATGATTACTATGCCACAATAAGTGTGTCGCTTAAATGGAGAAATTTTGAAGCAAATTGATAATTACTACCGACGGCGTTCCATTGCGCTCTAAATCACGCTATCACATTACTGTCTTTTCTCTATATAAACTTTCAAGAAACTTAATATACGCCACCATACGCATTCTTTTTCACTAATAGTTACGATGCCACAATAATTGTGACATTTAACTAGACAAATTTTGATGAACGTTTAAAAACACTACCACACGTGTGGTATTTACGATGCCGCATTAGAATGTCGTACTACTGTGTTTTAACTGGATAAATTTTGAAGTACAATAATATAGGCCACTTTACGCATTCCTTTGTACTGTGAACCATATGCTGCATTACTGTCATTAAACTAAATAAATTTTGAAGCACATCGACAAAATCTACACATGCGCTCCTTGGCGCTGTTAAATATGATGCCGCATTACTGTCATTTCATCAGATGAGCTTTATAAACTTGTAATTAGAAACATGTCAAACCCCATTTTGAATAAAGCTGGTAAGGAACAATTGTTTGGTAAAGGACTGCGTGAATGTTAAGGATGAAACATCTACGCAGCTACTATACGCACACAAAAAGAACACGGAAGAACTTCTCGGCATTGTGAATTTTACACCGAGAGCAGCCAGTGCAACACATGCACTTTGGTAGCAAAAAAAAGCTTGATTTTTCTGGCTTACCTTCGCCATATTCAATATTTTGTCCACAAGTCGGTAATCATTTGCACAGAGGTCCATGCAATAGCCCACGCCGGAATTTAATCTTTATTTGATACATTCCTGAGGAGGAACCGACAATTACAAAAGGTGCTGTTGAGACACAAATTATTTAACAAGAAAAATAACTCGAAGTTGCTTCCTATCTAAACACTCTAGCACTTGCGCCACTGAAAACTTCCACTTCGTTTGGGACAAAAGTCACCACTTCTCGAAAATTATAGTGTGTTTTTTCCATCGAAAGGCGCAGCATGGCTAAGGTAGGTGGTGAACCAAGAAAATATTTCAAATAAAGAAAAGCGAGAGATTTCCTCCCCCCTTCTCCTGCCCGACGGGTAAAGGTCATCTGACAATAGTTAAAGCTGTAGAGGGAAGGGGAAAGTAAAATGCAAGTTCTCACCTTTGTTGAAAAAAGCAACTCTCACCACTCGGTGCCCGAGACGCACCACCCGAGGTGGTATAGCAAAGGCGGAGATGAAACGTGCTGCCCCTATTGCAACAGTGGCGATTGACTTGCTGATCGCTCGAACACAAAGCAGAAACGCTGGAGACGTTCTAGTAGGTTGAGTAAACTTATATTAAATTTACAAGCCGTACAGAAGATAAATAAATACGGACAGCAAAGTTCTGTAAGAAAAAAAAAGAAACTTTGGAAATGAACCGACTTCTTAGAGCGACCCTGCGGGATCCGGTGGAGCTGATGTTTCCTAAGCCCGCTTCGAAACACTTGGTGGAACTTTGCGGCCTCTTCTTATCCCCTAGGTGCTCCGCTCTTACACAACTCTGCGGCAAATCGTCGCCTGCTTGTCCACTGATAGGACAGTACACCCGTTTAATGAAAAACCCGGCACGAGGACGCAACCTTCGTGCATGTGCGAGGGCTCATACCCTCGTTCTACATAACACAACAACCAAAATGTAAATAACACAAAATTAGAAAAAGTAATAAAGGCATGGCCAAGCTCCGCAGCACAAAATTATCTAGACTTCGAGATATAGTACTGGGCTTTTGCGACTATAGAACGGCTGTTCTGTAACACGTCAACTTTTTGACGACGGCGCAATCATCCGCCTGTCCCCTGTGCGCTCTAAGAGGAACCGCTTACTGAGTAACCGTCTTACGAGCTCATTTGCAAGAATGAACGCGGGAGCAGTTTAAGACACGGCACTGCGACAATACGCACCAAATTGTCGACTGGACGCCTGATCATCGCGTCATCAGCCACGCTCTCACGTGTCGCCAACCCACCCGCTTCCGAAAGCTACCGGAGCTAAACCAGGCTGGGACAAAAGGTTGTTGGTTGATGATTGATACGTGTGGTTTAACGTCCCAAAACCACCACATGATCATGAAAGACGCCGTAGCGGAGGGTTCCGGAAATTTCGACCACCTGGAGTTTCTAACGTGCACCCAAATCTGAGAACACGGGCCTACAACATTTCTACCTTCATCAGAAATGCAGTAGTCGCTGCCGGAATTTGATCCCGCGACCTGCGGGTTAGCAGCCGTGTAGCTTAGCCAGTAGACAACCATGGTGGGGCAGAAGGTTGTCTATGACCTCCGAGTTTTCGCAATGCGCGCTGCCTCGAAACGGCGTTTCGTGGACAGAGAATGCGGCGGCACCACAATTGAACCGGTGTGAGGAGTCACAACGCAACGTTGGGACTCGGAAGAGGCCCATTGATACGCCGGCTGAAAGTGCCGTAAGGCAATTAGGAGGTTGTCACAATGACGTTTCTAATACCATTCCTTTCGTTACCCACGTGGGGGAAGGTTTCTTTTTCCCGAGTTAACAGGAACTCGAAACGCTCGGCAGTCTCCGGCGCTGGTGAACTACACTGGATGCCATGCTGGTGCCGTACTGTCGGCGTTCACGGCAAATCTGGTCGGACACGCTTAGACTCAGTGCCACGAAAGCAATGCTGCCTGCCAAGGGCTGACATGCCTACCTAATCTTACAACACAAAGTAAATAAAAATAAACTAAGCGCCGTGAAATCGATTCTAAACGCAGTCCTACAGGCCGCTTGTTCGCCCAAGAAGAACAATTCAAAGGAGCGGAGGTGGAGGGACTAAGAGTAAAGTATCCCATACCATCCTCCTTTCGAGAAGCTTTGTTTACTGCATATGCAATCAATATTTTATGGATGAGACAGGGCGAACAAAAACAGTGAACAAAATTAAAATGGTGAAAAGAGAGGATTGTGGGAGGGAAAGGCATGCTTGGTCACGGGTGCATATTTCAAGTCTCCCAGTAAAGACAGCACTTCCTCGAGAATATAGCGCGCCCCGACGCGGTGATCTAGTGGCGAAGGTACTCGGCTGCTGACCCGCAGGTCGCGGCGGCTGAATTTCTGATGGAGGCGGAAATGTTGTAGGCCCGTGTGCTCAGATTTGGGTGCACGTTAAAGAACCCCAGGTGGTCGAAATTTCCGGAGCCCTCAACTACGGCGTCTCTAATAATCATATGGTGGTTTTGGGACGTTAAACTCCACAAATCAATCAATCGAGAATATAGCGCTTCATGGAAGTTTTAGAGTGATTAGCCTTTGTTCTATTGCACGCAACCACTATTATCGCAATATTCAATGCATTCCAAGTGAAAACATTATTTTGCTTCAATTCGAGGTGTCTCCGCCACTGCAAAAGGCATGCAGAAAGTTTTTTGATCCGTTTGTCAACTTTGGTTGCAGCGAGCATGAATAAATGTGGACATCACATATAACAGTTTTCATTGCGATGGAATAAATGTATTTTTTTTCTACTTACAGCAAATAGACTTGTTCGAAGTCTAGTTTGTTTCGGGACTCATTTGTATAGCTTTGCCCAACACCCACTATTATTGACAACAAGGATACTACCAGATAAACTGGTCCTACCCATAAAAATGCCTCATTTATTTAGCAACCACAGCAGAGACAGTTTTGTAATAAGAGCATGGGGTTTACAAGCAGACAAAGTCCACAATTCTGCACGTGAAGATAAGCTAGCTGACCTTAAAGAGGCTGAAAACTAAGTTGTGGCTTTTAAGACATAGAACAACTATTGACATTACCTATTGTGACATAGGACAGCGTAGAAACACAATTTCTTCAGCAAATATATGTATGTATGTGAATATAGCAGTATAATTGAGACCTGTGAAAACTTTGCTTCTTTATTTAAATGCACTTAGCTTAATTCTTAACATTTTACCTTGTAAGGGTTCCCAAGAAAGTTAGGAAGTCATGAATTACTTGCAGTTTATCTACAAACGTTTTATAAGAAGAGCTTTGATAGTCCATAGTTCGTAGTAATAAAGACGAGCAGCATTTCTGCACTGAAGCTACAGAGATATGAACAAGTGCTTGAAAAGAAATGAAAATGCGTAGGTTAAAATTTTACCACTGGTTTATAGTTATCGCATGCACAATGTTAAAATGAGCAACATTCAAACATGGACATACGAGATATGCAAATGCAAGCTCAAATGTCTTGTTTCTTTTTGCTGCTGTGCGTCTTTTCAGTTGTTAGTCGGAATTTGCGCGCCTTTATTTCTCTCTGGTGTCCATGTTTGCATGCCCAGACTCTTAACAGAAAAAACAAGCCAACTAGCTCAGCTCTATTATTGTAGTGCTCATGTCGACTTGTCTCCCCTGGCCCCGCCGCGGTGGTCTAGTGGCTAAGGTACTCGGCTGCTGACCCGCAGGTCGCGGGTTGTAATTCCGGCTGCGGCGGCTGCAGTTCCGATGGAGGCGTTAATGTTGTAGGCCCGTGTACTCAGATTTGGGTGCACGTTAAAGAACCCCAGGTGGTCGAAATTTCCGGAGCCCTCCTCTACGGCATTTCTCATTGCTTTAAGGTAGTTTTAGGACGTTAAACCCCACATATTAATCATCATCAAGACTTCTCTCTCCTGAACTAATATTCTCCAATTCATTACAGCTAACACAAATACATAAAATCTGGAAGCATTTTTATTGCATACTGATTTATCACCATGCCATGGCTATTATAGAGCACCATATTGTCCGTGTAAGATACAAATACCTTTTAAAAAGTATGACATGAGTAATGCATATTTTCATCCCCCCTTCGTGTGTCGCTTAAGACGCTTATTAGTGCGAATTATTGCCAAACGTATCGTAAGTTATTCAATAGATAGCTCACCTGACCCGTTAATTATTTTGGTTCATTTTAAAAAAATGTCAGCATTTTTTCAGAAAAATTACAATAGCATCTGTATAACTTATTACCTACTTTGAGAACAGATGCTTATTTTGTAATAACAGATGGTCATAGGTTACTGAAGCAACTTCAATCATCTTTTGGCATGCATCAAGAAGCTGTTATACGTTCAACAGCACATATTTATTGATGTATTGAACCTTTATTAAACAATATTGTGCTTGCAATCTACTTAGTGGTCTAATAAGCTAGGCCGATGAAAAACTAGAAGCAGTATGCAATTGAATAGGAAATTTTATACGAAGAAAAATAGCTGAAAATTTACGTGTCGAAAAAGCTCTAGGTGATGGTCGTTTTGCGTTAAGAAATGTATCTGCTGCCATTGGTTTCTGGTTAAGAATTATGTCCTGTTGGGCAAGCAATAATTACATCTGAATGACCAATGTACTTTTTTGTTAGACGAGTTTAAAGGTAAAAAATTCTTTTCGGGGAGGGCGTATAAGTTTGCATATTTATAATAATGTTATTAGTGAACCTTACACATTGCAAGAATTGAGAAGAGCACGCGCTCAAATACCATGACATATGTCGTTCTTTCGACACTGTGAGTCCACGTGGTATGTGCATCATTCATCGGTGTGATTCTGGGAGGATTGGGGGGGGGAAAGTAAACTTGTAAGGGAGGTGCATATTAAGATTTTGCGTACAGCAAACATGTTCCAACTACCGTGTATCACAATCGACATTCCAGGACTTCACCAAATATCGGTACATTCTCCAGGCACATCATTTCTTGAATCGACGACTGCCAATTGTTCACTGTGGCGGATGCATTGCAGAACATTAGATTAACGTATACCTTTGCATGTATATATATATATATATATATATATATATATATAGATATATATATATATATATATATATATATATAAGATTAAACAGACAATGATGCCAAGGACTGTATAGGGGAAGTTATTAAAACCAATGTATTATAAGAAAGAGTTAAGAGACGTGGGTGAAGAAATAACTTGTCGTTTGCTGCTCACGGCAAATTAATTCTTCACCCACTTCTCTTAATCACTATCACTATTTACATTACATGGTTCTAATAACTTCCCGTATACACTTTTTTGCATTATTATCTGTTAGATCTCATTATTATTGTGCCAAAACACGGGAAAACGAGCCCTTTGGCGCAGTGTTTACCCATATATGTATATATATATATATATATATATATATATATATATATATATATATATATATATATATATATTGTCACGTGATTACAGAACGACCACAACTTCTGTTCACAAAAGCAGCACTGGACGTCGAGCCGAACCATTCGTTAGAGCACGAGAACACCAACCGTCCTCCTCTTCTTTCACACCATGGCACATACTCGCATTGGCATGGCTAAACCTCGTTTCATGCCTGTGGCATTACCCCCCCCCCCTTCGAAAAAAAAGTACCACCCCGGTGACCAGTGCCGATAAAAATTAAAGTAATCGCGTACACGCACAAAGACGCATGATGAAGCAGTGTCAGGTGGCTCGGGGGTAGTGTGGCTTCATCCGTTTCACATGAACAATGTCGGCCTGCTGGCAACATCGAGATCGCTTAGCTGTGTCTTCAAGCAGAATTTCGTAGTTGACATCTGTGAGGCACCGTAGTACTCTATAAGGACCGAAGTAGCGGTGAAGTAACTTTTCCGAGCGGCCCCTTTGGCGAACGGGGATCCATAGCCAGACCAGATCACCGGGTTGGTAAATAACACGGCGATGACGGGAGTTGTACCTCTGCGAGTCGATTCGTTGTTGTTTTCGGATCCGCTCGAGTGCAAGCTGGCGGGCCGTGTCGGCGAGCCGGATAAAGTCGTTCAGATCAGTAGGAACATCGGTCATGTCAGGCGAGAGCATGGCATCAAGCATCGTAATTGCTTTTCGGCCGTGAAGCAACCGGAAGGGAGTGAAACCCGTAGTCTCTTGAACCGCAGTGTTGTAAGCGAACGTTACGTATGGCAAAATTGCATCCCAGTTTTTGCGATCGCGGTCGACGTACATAACATGTCAGCGAGCGTCTTGTTTAATCTCTCCGTGAGACCATTGGTTTGTGGATGGTATGTGGTCGTTTTGCGATGAGCTGTTCCACTAAGTCTCGTGACGTCTTGCATCAATTGGGCTGCAAAGGCTGTTCCACGGTCAGTGATAAGAACTTTTGGCGCTCCATGGCGGAGGACGATGTTGTTAATGAAAAAATACGCAATCTCATTGGCGGTGCCTCGTTGTAGGGCTTTCGTTTCGCAGTACCTGGTTAAATAGTCAGTAGCGACTACAATCCAGCGGTTGCCATCATGTGACTTCGGGAAGGGCCCAAGCAAGTCTATGCCGATTGGTGTGGGGTGCAACAGGCTGCAATAAACCAGCAGGGTGCACAGGTGGGGCTTTACGGCGCTGGCAATGATTGCACGTTTTAACGTAGTGCTTGACATCCTGGGTGAGCTTTGGCCAGTAGTAGCGAGTCCGAATCCGGGCAAGGGTACGTGCGAATACTAGGTGGCCGGAGGAAGGCTCATCGTGGCACGCAGATAAAATGTCAGCACGTAGCCCTGGTGGAACGACGAGGAGGTATTCAGTGGCATAAGGTTCGAAGTTCTTTTTGTAGATGATGTCGCTGCAAAGACAAAATGACCCTGAACGTGCGAATGCCGATGGTGGACTAGAGCTGTGACCTTGAAGGTACTTGATAAGTGTTTGGATCTCTGAATCATTCCACTGTTGTTGGGCCAAGTCAGATTCACTGACTGCACAAAGAAATGGCCATCGGTATCATCGTCACTCGATGTCATCGCGAGGGGTGCGCGCGAAAGGCAATCAGCATCGGTGTGCCTGCGGCCCGACTTGTAGATGACTGTAACCTCAAACTCTTGAAGGTGTAAGCTACAACTCGCGAGGCGCCCTGAAGGGTCCTTGAGATTGGCCAGCCAACAGTGGGCATGATGGTCCGTAACTACTCTGAATGGACGGCCATACAGATACGGTCGGAACTTTGTTATCGCCCAAATAATACCAAGACATTCCTTCTCCGTGTCGAGTAGTTAGTTTCCGCAGATGACAGAATGCGACTAGCATAAGCGATGGGACGTTCAGCGCCGTCTTGCCACTGGACGAGCACTGCACCAAGACCGATGTTGCTTGCGTCAGTGTGAAGTTCGGTGGCGGCATCTTCATCAAAGTTCCCTAGTAAGGGTTCACTCTGAAGGCACTGTTGAAGCTTGGAAAAAGCGGCTCTTTGCTCTGGACCCCACACAAAAGGAGTATCCTCCTTCGTTATACGGGTAGGGGGTTCAGCAATGTTGGCAAAGCTCTGGACAAAGCGCCTGTATTAGGCGCAGAGACCCAAAAACCGGCGCAAATCCCGTTTGTTCGAAGGTGCAGGGAATTCAGCAACGGCCATGGTCTTTTCTGGGTCTGGTCTAATGCCATCGTGACTGATTAGGTGGCCGAGGAACTTGAGTTTTTCGTAGCCGATATGACACTTCTCCGGTTTTAGTGATAGGCCTGCGGATCGAATAGTGACGAAGACGGACTGAAGTCGTTGTAAATGTTGCTCAAATGTTTTGGAAAAAACAACGACGTCGTCCAAATACACGAGGCAGGATTCCCACTTCAGACTGGACAGGACGGTGTCCATCATCCTTTGGAACGTTGCCGGTGCAGAGCACAATCGAAATGGTAACACTTTGAATTCGTAGAGTCCATCGGGAGTTATGAATGCTGTTTTTTCACTGTCGCGTTTATCAACATCGATCTGCCAGTATCCGCTGCGTAAGTCCATTGAGGAAAAATATCGGCATGTCGAAGTCGATCCAATGAATCATCTATGCGTGGGAGAGGGTAGACGTCTCTCTTTGTCACTTTGTTGAACTTCCGGTAATCGACGCAAAATCGAAGAGTCCCGTATTTCTTTTTAAGAAGTACGACCGGTCATGCCCATGGACTGTTCGAGGGTTAGATGACGTCGTTGAGCATTTGTTTCACTTGAAAACGTATTGCCTCTTGTTCTTTTTGCAACATGCGGTAGGCGTGCTGTCGTACAGGTCGTTCGGTAGGGTCCGTTATAATGTGGTGCTTCACGGTTGGGGTCTGCTTGATTTTGGAGGTGGACGCAAAGCAGTCACTATACGTACGTAAAATCAGGCATATCTGCTGCTGCTGCGCAGAGGATAGCTGGCAATTCACGTCAACTGTACTGGCTAATGCAGTGTTACCTTCGGCAGCAGTGGCAATTGGAGCGATAGCGGAACATTCTTCGTCATCAATGGCTTCAAAGTTCGTGATCGCTGTTCGCTTTGCCAAGTGTTGGTACTGGCCGTCGAAATTCGTAATCTCAAGCTGAGTCCTCCGATGTTTCAGTTGGACGATAGCACGCGCGACAAAAAATCTGCCGAGCCAAGAGAACCGATAGGTTAGTTTCCGCGTTGCCACTCCTCTTGTTGTCACAGTCGCTCTCCACAGTTACCAACATACTGGCTCGCGGCGGAAGTGCGATGGTGTCGTCAGCGATTCGAAGTGTTGTGGTCGGTGCAACTGCATCCTTTCGTAGGGCTGTATGGTCGTTAGATAACGTTATGAGCAGGTCGCGAAGGTTAATAATTGCTCCATGCTCACGGAGAAAATCCATTCCGAGAATCAGGGCCCGGATTCACAAAACTCACTTACGAAAACATTTTTGCGCAAGAGAAATTTTCTTGCGTAAGTCGATTCACGAAACGAAAAAAACGTCGTAAGAGGCCATAGTTGTCACATCGGCCGCTGCAAATAAAGCGCGCTGTGACTGCCCGGGAACATGTCAGTGATGTGATGCAGTTGCTATATTTGCTTACGTCACCGAAAAGTGCTCGTAAGTGGATTCACGAAGCGAAATTGTGCGTAAAAACAGCATCGCTGAGAGAAAATCCCAAGAGTGGTCCGGACCACTCTTAGGAACAACGTGGCTACTTATAACCTGCTGCCGCAGCGGTATACTTGGTGCCCTGGCTGGTTTTAAGATCATTCACGCCAATCAAGGGCTGCCTGATGACTGCTGGTGCGTTTTTATTTCTCTTCGGCGCTTTGAGCTTCGCGTGTTGTTTCTCTTGTACGCAGTGGATGGTGTTGACAACCACCATCGTCCAATAAGTTCGAAGTCGCCGTAATTGAAGAATTCTATTGGGCGTCAATGGCATAAAAACTACGCATGTAAAGATTGTGGTTGGATTAAAAACCAATGTGATACGTGAATGGTTGGTGCATTCGAACGCGACATGGCATAGGATCAACCCTTATTTGTTATATTGTTTGTGTTGCGCCCCATCTCATCCAATTAAAAGTGCGACTTGAGATCGTTGCCTCATTGGTGGAAATTACCACCAAAGAGGTTAATGGGAGCACATTCTTTGCACGCTATTGGAAATAAAAAATGAGAGGAAGTTTTGAGTGAGTGGTTCCTAAAGTTTGTGCTCTAGTGTACTTTCATTGGCTCTAACTGTCCAATGATTGCGATCTCTGAAATACAGCTGTCGATACACTTTGGGACGATCTGGAACGAAGCGTATTAGGGTAAACCAAAGCGTATTAGGGGTGCGCGTGATTACGCATGGAACTACAAACACAATCATGCATCTTCATCTTCACTGTTCAGAAACCGATATGGACCGTGATATTATGGCAAGCAATCGGAATGAAATGACCCTAAAAACTTTGTATGACACCGAAAATATGCAAACCCTCACGATTCTAGAGCAAACCTTGGCTGAATTCATCCCTGCGTCAATTACCAGCCATTTAACTTGGCGCACGAACATCATTCAAAGGTAGAGCGAGCCACTGACATGTATTTGTGCGACGTAGCGACCACTTGACCTGAGAATAATAGCGTTGCGAAGGCGAATCCCCCTGTCGCATGCTCTGATCGAAGCAGACGACAAACGCGAGCAGACGACGGCCTTGGCCGACAGGCACAGCTTGTGATTGGTTGTGAAGCAATACCCTCTACATCAGCTCACTCCGTGACGTTGCCAAAACACTTCTTTCATCTGGCACGCCTGTCCTGTTCGTCATATCACCCCCCTCGCACATAAGAGAAAATTTTTCACGCCGTGAAAATAGTGCAAGTACTTTCTAAGAGCTCTCTTATCATCTTATGTGCTGCGCAGTTGTCGAAAACAACATGGCGTCGTAAACAGCATATCGGTCGGTGCGACTTTCAGCAAACCGCTTCTCGCACGAGTTACTTCAGCGTTTGTATCGGATGTGTTGTGATTACAGCAGCTCTTTCGGTGCGTGTAAGCAGTGCGGAAAGCTGTGGCAGTGCAATGGTGTACGGTGAAGCGCAGCGAAGCCTGTGCGTCGGTGTGGTTATCAAGCGGGGTATCGGCGTCGATGTATCGACGACAACTAGCCCTCGAGAAGCCTGCAATTGTGTGTTTGTGTGCCGTAACAGTTCGTTCGCTTGACTTTCCAGTCTCTCTGTTTGGTGGCTGTGCGACATTTCGGATTGACAGCGTTTTGACACGTTACTTGAGTGACCCCAAGTACGTACGAACGATGAACTACGCGCTCGGTTCTTGCTTCGCCAGTAGTTAGCCCGACGCTTTCTATTTACTTGAGAGCAATGTACTGGTTCGGGAGTGAAACGATGTTCGTTGTGAACAGTGGTGCTGTGTTGGACGTTCCAAGACTTGTGGAACAAGCTGTGCTCGTGTGAGCCGAAAACTTGAAAGCAACAGCGTGATAAACTGTTTTGCCCTGCAAGTCGTGGTGGGGGCAGCTTGGCGCTTTGGCTTGTTAAGTCGTCACTTCTCCTTTTTGTGATAACCATAGTCCTAGCCGCTGTGATGTGAATCAACCTAAAACTGCGAGATGCTACATTCTGTTGTGGATCGTGTTACTTTGGAAGCGCGCTAGACTGTTCTTCGGCTAACAAATTGAGGACGTTCTATGTGGCAGCGAGAGCCCGTGAACGTCAAGCCTTCCCTCCAGCCCCCCCAAAAAAGCAAAGATTTACACCGGTGCCTTGCTTTGGAGAAGTGTAGGCCAATATCGCCTAAACTACAGGTTTCCGAGTTCGTCCTGGCCATCGTTTTGCACGGCACTAGAGCCTTGACAACAGCCGGTCATGGCCAGTTATTACACTTTATCAATGGACGTGCACGCCTGGCCAGCCCTTCATTGCTGTCATTGGCAGCTTCCAGTTAGCAGATGCCCTTTGCCTGTTGGCCGTACTTGGTTCCTTATGACCACCGACGGCCTACTAAATGCTGCCATCGGTGAGTTCACTTGCAGAACTAAATTTCACCGGTACTATAATTCACGCAGTTCTATAACGTGTGCAAGTTTTTAAGCCCATCAGATGTAATTTTTCTCTATGGTAAGTTAAGCATGAAAAATTTACTACTACTGTTCTATACATACCTATATTATGGAGCAATACATAAAAAGTTTTGTGTGATTTGACACAGTGAGCTCTTGTTTGATTATGAGGTTGGGCCTGTCGATTGAACATGTTTGATAGTTGAAAGGTAATGTGAATTTATTTTTCAGGAGCCAGGTTGCACTTAAAAAATTTATGTTATTTTGGAAAATTAGTTCTATAGACGATTACCACTGTGGTAGTACTATACTTCAGTAGGACATATTATTGCGGTAAGTAATTTTACATGAGGCTTCAGTTTATTTCAAAGTGATTATAGCAGATTTTGGTCACTTTAACGAAGTGATAGCTCCTCAAATAAGTATTAGAAGTCAGTGCTTTTAATGATTGTTTTTAAATATCTCGGTTTTGGCTCTTCACAGATCGCAGAGATTGGTTTGTTAAGGTCCTGTGATGCATCGGTGCACATTCTGGCACATCAATCCTCATCATTACTTGGAGCACCTGTACAAAAATAGGAAGGACACGTTCTCTTTAACTGTGCAAGCCTATGTCACTGCTCGGACTGTTATCATTCAGCGGATGTGGCGTGGAAGCATGCATGGCAGCCTCATCTGGAAGGACTGCAATCTGCTTGGGAGCTTCGAGGGCACAAAACTGCCTAACGGCTGGCTGCAAGGTTCAGTTTTTCTTTAATACATACGATTACGTGAACACCACTTACTGTGCACAAATTGAAAACCCAAGCCTGGTTGCTTTCAGTGGATACCTGTAATATTCTTACACATAATTCTTATTCAACATTTATAGAACTAAATTGCAAGATAATTGAGAATGTTGAAAGCTGAAAGCCTGCAGCTTATGAATGAAACTCCAATAATCTGAGACTCAAAAGCTTGTGCTTTGAAACGAGCACAAATACTTTGATTCCTTAATGAGCTCTCGAGCTTGTGACTCCCTCTGTGGATCAAGTGCTCTGGAAGGAAATAGCAAGTGGGTGAAAATTGCCTGGCTGTTCACAACTTGCGAGGAGAAAGACTATTGAAGAAGCCTCAGATTACATAGGGCCAGTAACTGCATCTTTTACCTAATGTAGCTTTTTCTCTCTCAGTGCTGTTGCTTGTGTTTCAGCCGAACATGTTCACCACGATTGCATAGTGATATATATTTTTCTACAAATTGTACCTGACCTGAGTATGCATTGTTGATCTCTAAAGGTGACATTCAGTGTGTTTCAAAGCCACGGCTTCTCATGTCTTTGTCTGTGGCTAGCCTATTTCAGCAGCAGAGCGATGCAGCTAGCACACATGCAATCCAAGTCATGGAGCGCTCCTTTGGTGTTCTGTGCAGGACACAGCATATCCATCCGGCAAGACACTGGTATCAACAATTATGGTGAGTGTTGGTGGCACCTGTAGGAGCCCGTTGTGTTTGTTGCGTATGTATATTTCCCCTGATGAAGTGCATTTTTGAAAGGTTTTCTTCATTTAAATAATAGATGTCAGTAACAAGCACACTCATAATCCACAAGTTCTTTGTGTCTTCTAGACTGCCCATTTGCTCCTATATGCGGTATGGTGAGCTGGCTATGTTAGACAGCCTAAAGTTCTCAGCATTGGCTGTTGTGTTGTAATGCAGTCTAACCTTGTGTTTCTTAGTGAACTTATTTGTGGTCTACTTCTCGCACCTAGTGTAAAGTCGAAATAAAAGAAACTCTATTGGCTTTTTATGCCTGTCATAAGTTTCATGCCTTCATCTATAACATGTGGTTTTGCTCTTGTATCATAATAAATATATTTTCAGCCTTCACTGTTCGTGTGTGTGTGTGTGTTGAGGCTTGTCATTGGCTTCTGAAAATACAATATCTGTAAATATGAGATCATAATTGACAACTATACACTCTTGCATGTAGCATGGTTGTAACAATGATCTGTATTTTTCTAAGTTCCAGCAGTAACAAGGGGTTCGGTGCTCCACGTTCATGTACAGTGTATCAAGAACAAAGCACAGAAGACCAACAAGTATAACAGGGGACCTGCCAGTGAATGTTCTCCTGCCTCAAAGTTTACAACAGCAGAAAGAGCACATTGTGATGTCAGGAGCAGCAGTGCATTACTCTTTTCTTAGCATTTTCTTAGCAGTGCATTTCTTAGCAGTGCATTATTCAGCAGTTCCTTTGCTTGCATTCGAAATTATTTTAAATTTTGCATGGGAGATACCAAACTATGACACTAATTTAAAGGCTGCTGTCGTGTTAGTGGGCAACATATTTTTGAGCTGAAGTTTTTAACATGTGTGTTAAGTGCCCGCGTGCCTTCTACATTGCATGCCAGAAATCACAGCATCCATGGTCGCCAATGGTAACTGTGTTTGCATTCTTTGTAGTACAAGAAGTAAAGCCATGGATGCAGTAATCATGTACTTAGTCGATGTAATCCTTCAGTGTACACTCATTTGTATAGCACCAATGATGCCATGAGTGTATAAGCTCTGGGAAGTGAATCTATGTGAATTATTTTTTTGGAAGGAAGAGGATCATCACTACTCCTAGTATATCTTAACAGTAGATTTTAGTGCTTGGGTATTATCCCACTGCCTGGCCGTCCTTCAACAGTCTACTTATCTACTGTGTAAGTGTAACTTTTTAAATGTATACTTTGCTCGGATAGGTTTGTTCATAATGTAATGCAAGTGACTTATCATCTATGCAGCTCTACTCAGACTAAAAATAAAAGTATTTATTTTTATATGTAGCTATAGCATGCATTTACTTGTGTTTTTCTAGGTGCCTGTACAATTGTTTAGCCCTACAAAAGTGCTGGTATACTCTAATATTGAATCTGGCATCTTAAAATAGTTTGTTAGTAGAAGTAAGAATGTGTTTACAACCAATATTACTATCCTCAGATGAACTGTGAAACTCTGTGGAAATTTATTTACAGTTTTTGAACGTTGTGAAGGCAAATGTTATGTTCTTTTATTGTGGTCCCTGTTTCCTGCAAATGACACATAAAACATTGCAGTGGCATAGTATTAGTTGTTATTTTACACATATGTGTTGAGCACATCGCAGTTGAGGCCAGCAGCAAGACATACATGCAGTGCACTGGGGCATCATCTCACATAGTGTACAGTCTTTGCCCACCAGTAAACTCGATATTTTTCAAGCAGACTAATAGACAGCTGTATGGGAACTGTGTTGGTGTGCAAACTTTGAAGTCTTCTTGAGGAGTGTTTTTCATCATTTTTGTCCAAGTGAAGTAGCTACCCAAGGCCACAACTGGTGGGAATGTGGTGGTTTTCTTTCTCCAAAAGCACTCCTACCAGCTGCCTCAATGTTAGCATGGGGTGAATTCACGAACTGGAAAAATAATTGGTCTTTGTTTTCTTGGCCGAAAGAGTCACTTCCATCGTTGAGCCACCACGACGCGCCAGAATAGAAACTTTTTAGCTAAATAAAGTTGATTCTACTTTTGAGAAGTGTTTTGGGGAAACGAAATGGCACCTATAGCTGTCAATATAAACACTGTTTGCACCAAGGAGCTAGTAGCTTATAATTGTATTATTCATGTATTGTCTAGAATTTACTCGCGCTGTGCCACCTTTCAGCCCAAGTGTCCTAACTTGCTTTGTTAGTGGATTGTGAATGAGCCAAGCTATGTAAATAAACAGAGTGATATTGCAGACATGTACAAAATATTGATGCACAGCCCTTTTCTTAGCATGACATTGTCAAGGGCTTTATCTTGTGTTTTTTATAAAGAGTGCTTGTCACTGGGCTCAGCGGAAAGCTATGCATCAAGCTTTTGCGAGATGGTTCGAGAAACCACCGTTTTCAGACATACCAGTGCCGGTGGATTTCTCTCGTAAGTTACTTTTTGTAGTATATTCAAAATGAGTTTATTATTGTTGTTTTATAGCCACTCATTTTATTATTTACACCTGAGTGTGTGTATGTATGTATGTATGGGCGTACATAGTCTATGTGTGGTGCGTATAGATGTATGGATGATGTAGTATAGTATGTATATGTATGTATGGTATGTTGTATGTATGGATGTATTGTATGTATGTATGTATGTATGTCTGTATGTATGTATGTATGTATGTCTGTATGTATGTATGTATGTATGTCTGCATTGTATATGTATGTATGTCTGTATGTAGTATGTATGTATGTAGTATGTATGTATGTATGTATGTATGTATGTATGTATGTTTTAAATGAGAATCCGTTTATCATTGGTGAGTAACGTTTGGTAATAATATGGCTGAATTTGTTTCTAGTTATTTCTCTTTTGAGCCATTACATATTTCAATTTATTTTGTACTGCCATAAAAATAAATGTAAACTTACACAGAATATGTGTGTTCGAAGAAGTTGTTTCATTTACCAACCTACAGTCATGGGCAACAAATTGGGTAAATGGAACGAACCTGCAAAGATTAGTTTAGAGCATAGCTACTCTACCTGGCATATCTCGTACACATTGCGTTGGTTGAATATGTCGATTTCAACCTTTCAATTTTAATCAGAATAAGCAAGCTATCACCCGTGGTTGTATATGTGTGTGATATTTATGCATACTGTGATACCGGTTCGCAATTACAATTAAGGTCACAAACCTAGTCAAGCTGAATACACGAATTTTGTCCATGCCCCTTTCATCTGCACTGAAACTGTTGGTAATAAAAAATAAACTTCAGTTAGAAAGTTATTCTAGTAACCAAAAGCAGGGTATCTCTTTGTCACACAAATCAAATTGCCATTGTTCTGTTCCATTCTGGACAATAGGGGACCCTCTCAGCAGAACACGATTAACTGCTATAGTTCATTTTAACCATTTACAGCGACATTACACTGAAGCGTGCAGCATGGCAAATAGCGGGAGAAAAAGACACAAACTAATCACTCTGTTTCGCGTCAGCTCTAACTGTCCGTGCTCTTTGGTCTTGCTGCATGTGATGATGCCCAGCAAATTAGCACGAAAGCGTGTCCCTACAAAGGCAGTCAACTTGGGCTGCAAGCAGTTAGCTCACTGCATGTGTAGATTTTCTTCAAAACACCGTGAAAACTGATTGCTGGTCGAATATCCAAACACGTGAAAAGTAATATACCAGGTATAATATTGGTATTTCAGCACTGGACACTTTTGCGATATGAGAGAATGGAGGAAAAAATTATGAACCCTGAATTGTTTATTTTTGAAGGAGCACAGTACAGCGCTTTTGGGTCAAAAGAGGAGTGAAAGAAGCAAGTGCGAAAGCCTACTTCTCAAAAAATTAGTACCCGCCACCACGAATAATGTCAGGCCGGGCAACCTCTTGAAAAAAAAAGTGCTCAGTGATTCTGCGAATCGAACCAAGTTCCTCGTAGACTGTAGTTGAGCGCTGTAACCGCTCGTCCACTGCAGCAGTGCTTGCATTCGCCCTATTGCTGATATATCGTCATTCCTTCGAATGAAGCCAAATGCAAAAACGTCCGGTGAAACTTTGTCAAAAATAGAAAAAATAGTTAGAATGCGTTTGCCCAAGGTTACTAGAAGATAGAAACCGCCACGTGTGACTGTATAACCGTGCGCTATTTATTATTGTACACTACTGTCATGACGTTGGGATAGCCGGCTCTAACGTAGGCTACCTTCTCATAGTTTTCCAAATATAAATAAGAAAATAAAAATATAGAACAGCCTGTGACAACGCTAATCAACTATTATGAGTTCACTGTCACTAGTGTCACTGTCACTAGTGTCACTTTCACTAGATGAATGCTCGGTTTGCTTCCAATATCGTTATTTAGGAAAGTTTTGACTCATTAACTCAACTCTCCTAATTATCAATGATTCTCACATCTAAGGACAGTCACACTTCATCTCGCTTTCTGAGTGGCTGTCACTCCCATATAACGCGTACTCCTCTTTTTTATGCTCTCCGAGCATCTCACACTGCTTTGCGGAGACTTTCCCTGACGTCTGCTGGGCCAGAAAATTGTCTTTATTATCTATCAGTTTCAAGCTTTCGCGAAGCCGAAACGAGAGTCTCTCTCTCTCTTCATCCTTTTCGCACGTGTGATAACGTCTCTCGACCTCAAGACTCGTATACACGTCCCTTGCTTTGTTTGCGCACTCAAACAACGCTGGACGAAATATTTGCACCGTGTTTTGTGAAAAGCATTAGCACTGAGACACCTCCCGACGAGTCTCCCTCATTTTACGTAGACACATACCTAAGCGTAAGCGTATGCACGTTCTCGCATTCCGGCTTTATAAAAATGCTGCGGTGCATGGAACCAGCGAAATTGCGCTCACAGTTTCATTTGATTAATGCTGTTATCTATTTTAGCACAATTCGTCTGCAGGCACCAAAGTCGCTCATGTGTCTTGTAATAAGAATATTTTAACAAAGGCTATACCTTTGACTATAGGTACAAAACACCCTTACGTTCACCACTATACCATGCTAGATTGCACCGAATTAGTTAAGTAGCAGCGCAGCTTCAATAAAATGTAAGGTAAGTGGTCGCTTTAAATAAGGGAAGACATTCGAGGCACATTTTCAAACATTGCAAGCATCGATTTATGTGTGGTTTTATTTATGTGGTGCACCTGGAGTGTTGTTTACTTGTACTTGGCGAGATAGTGCATGGATTGCTCGGTGGCTTAAGGCCATCAACAATTATTTTTTTAGCTACAGTCTTTGATTAAAGGCGAGTGCTTGGCTTTGCACAGCCCACCAAAACGTCTATTACAACGTACGCGGCATCCCGTAAGCGCTGTAGCAGACGCCGCGGAACTGAAACTTAGATGCAGAAAATCATTGGCTATCATCGTATACTCTCGATGCTAGACGCTCTGCGTGCTACCTTGATATTATCGGCACACACTTCTTTCTTTCCGTGTCGTTTCATCGGCAATCGTCTGTCCTCCTTGCCCTCTTAAGTGCCGAATAGGTTAAATTCATACCCGCGCTATAGTAATCCCTCCAGATAAGAGAATTTTTGGCTAAGAAAATGCGTAGCCAAAGAGAAAGCTTTGTGAATTCGGGCCCTGTTTTCTCCACTCGTAATGAACCTATTCAAAAAATTTTTGTGGCAAAACGTTCATCAACGGACACCCGACAACTTCCACTGTTTAACTGAAATTCGGCATGGGGCCTGGTGAGTGGTCCTTTAAGGCTTTGGGTTTCCCCGAGGCGTTTATCGCTTCCGTTGCTGAGAATATCCTACGGACAAATAAGGCAGAGCAGAGGCAGTGACAGAATCCTAGCAAGACGGATACAGAGCGTGAAAGATAGCCGTGATTCCATACAAACACCAGACTTTACACAGGCTCAAAAAAATCGAAAAACGAGTAGGAGTTCTTGTCCTGTTCTGGGCACCGTTCAAATTATTCAGCCTCACCAAATCTACAAACACCCTGAAAACGCAGTTATCAACGAAATGCAGAGTTATACATTTCAAATTCGAAATGCAGTGTTATCAAATTCGGTTTCATAAAACAAACGCTACCCCAAGGAATTTCGGTCGCCACGCTAAGCCCCTAATTGACGACCACGTCACCTGTTTTATGGCAAACGTATGTTCCGATCACCCACGTCACTTGCAGGATGCCACGCGCCTGGATGCGACCTAACGCTCCATCTCCCCGGACCTCAAACCTGAGGTCAGCCTCAGTATGCCACCTTCTGGCTTCATACCGTGACATATTCGACATCGATAGCCATCCACTCGGCCAGATTTCACTCGTCAAGCACCGCATTAATACAGATGATTCTCATACCATTCATCGGTGACCATACCGGGTGTCTGCCCCCGAGTGTAAAGTGATTCAACAAGAAGTCACCAAGATGCTAACCAAACGAATATTTCAACTTTCATCGAGCCCTTGGGCGTTCCCCGTTGTGCTTGTTAAAAAGAAAGATGGCGCGTGGCGCTTCTGCATGGATAACCGCCATTTGAATAGAATCACGAAAAAGAAAGTTTACTCTATACCACACACTTCTACCAAATATGTTACGGAGAAGAAGAGACGTCGTATCGGTGAGGCTGGGGATCAGATGTATTTAAAACCAGCGGTAATGGTGTGACCGGCCCACCAGCGATCGAGAGGAGGCAACCCTTCGTCTTCCTCGTCAGGCACACACGCGGGTCACCCCATAGAGTATCACTATGCATGCATGTAGCAATATTAACGTATGTTGGGACCATTTTTATCATTTGACTAATGTAGATACTGCTTGTGAAGCTTTCATCATTTGTTTCATGGCAAAGTACAAAAGGCGTTTTTTCCCCTAAACGCTTGGGAAGGAGTGGAGGCTGCCGAAAACCATGGATGGCACAAGAAATTTTGGGCGCAATTGACAAAAAAGATTGTTTATTTAGGAAAGTTCTGCATGTGCATATTGAAACTGACCTGGTTGCATTTAAAGGGCTTTGAAATGCCGTAGATAAAGAAGTTAGAAACAGGAAAAACTGTATTTTTTTGATGTTTTTTCTTCCTTTTTAAACGAACAGATGTATTACGGATCAAATTAAACCGACTTATTGAATGGGACAAGGAAAAATAGTCGGTGACGGCAATTCAACATGCTGGAGAGACCATCAGGGGTAATTGCATGAAAAATGTGTTCAACTACTTTGTGTAGCGGGATTTTTACACCAGACCACGTGCATTTTACACAAGTATAAATCCTAATAATATAAAGACCCATTTTAAAAACAACTGTAAAAACATTTGCAGCATATGCACGGAGTGAATTATGGAGAGTGGGGCGAAACTTTCATCCGTCCATTTTTTTTGCTTCCATCCGTCCATGCGTCCATCTGTATGACCGTTCATGCGTCCATCCACCCGTCCGTGCGTGCGTATGTTCGTGCGTCCATCCCTGCGTTCGTCTATACATCCGCTCCTGCGTCTGTTCATTCGTCCATCCATGCATCTGTCTGTGTGTCCGTTCGTCAACTATTCAACTCTCCAAGTACCACCATTTCGCATCTTTTCATCATAAATTTCCCATATAGAAGCACCGCCATCCAGCGGACAATCTAAGGGCTATACTAGAGGTGGCACACACAGACTTTCTTACGGCTAGCGCTTCGGGTCTATTTCCCACCTTTAACCAGCTCGAGTTCATGGTATAAACTAGTTTACTGTATTCATGGCACTGCGGCCCAACGCTCGCTAAACCTTTCTAAAACCAAAAAGGTTACGCCCAGCGAGTATAATGTTGCAACCCTTTCTTGTTAGAGTGTGCTCAATGTACATGCCAATGGCTGCTAATGGGAAATGAGAGACTGGAGAATGCGGCTTTTACTTTCTTATGCCTAGTTCACACTGAAACATCCGCTTTCTACAGTGACCGAAATTCCCCTGCCGCCGAAACGCAGCGTTGTTCGCACTGGACGCGCCCCGCGCCGCCGAATATGCCATCTACTACGGGGCGAACGCGGGATGAACGCGCTGTCACCCGGTTGTTGTCGCGGCTTGCAAACGCTACTACGCTCTCCGGTGGTGTATACTTCGACGATTCTCGTACGCAAGAAGCAAGAAAAGACAGTACTGCTTACTTTGCTGGCAAGTGGCTGTCTTGTGACGCACGAAGAGCAGAAAAACCACCGACGCCAGCGGCGTTGGTGGGTTCGTTTTGCTCTGCAAGACCGCAACAAGCTCGGACACGCCAACAGCAAGCTCGGTCACCTCTTTCACGAAATACGGGGGCGAAGTAGGCACAGAGTATGTTAAACTCCCGTTGGTTTCAACATTCAGTTACGTGCACTGCGGCATAACAAGTGAGTAGGGCGTGGCCACCATTTTTCAAAATTCCTTGACTAGCGCTCCTATTGGTCCGCGGTGACCGATTCGGCGGCAGACGCCGCAAAAATCGGTACGAGAGCTATCGGCGCGGAGAGGGCCCTTTTGGCGGTACTCGCCACCGCCGAACCGGATTCGGAGCACTTTCGGCGGCTGGAGTGCTCAGTGTGAACGCGGCCTTACGACTGGCGCTTCGTATCTACTCCCTACCTTTAACCACTTCGAGCTCATTCATGGTATATACTAGTTCATTGTATTCATGGCACTGCGGCTAAACGCTTGCTGAACCTTTCTAAAGCTAAGGAGGTTACAGTCAGCGAGTATAACGTAGCAACGCTTTCTTGTCAGATAGTGCTCAACGTACATGCCAATGGCTGCTAATGGGGATCGCAGCGTGTGCGTTCACTGAAAGCCACATGCTCCTGTCTCTAATCTTCTATTAGCAGCCATTTGCATGTACATCAAGCACTATTTTTTAATGTTCGACAACGAGCAGAAGAAATATCTCACCAGCACCACCTTGGAGGTGAAATTGGTATACTTGTTACATACTACAACGGCCATGAGGGACGAATGGGTGCCGCTATAAAAAGCTTCGCCCTTAAAAATGAAGTTCTAGCAGTTTTCCTAGGATTTAAAAACAGTCGCAGTTGTGATGCGGATGACCTGCAGATAAGACCTGTAAAATACGTAATTGACAAAGTCTTCATTGCTGACAAATATATGTAACTTGTGGATTTGAACGGGCGTTTTCCCATTCAGAATGCAAATTGCTCGTGTGGTGGCGTGATGTAAGAAAACAGAAGAAACCAAACTCTCTTCAAGAGACCAGCGTCAATATTTCCGATATTTTCCAAAAGTCTCGAGAAAATTATTTATTAGCGACTATATTCTTTTTCGTTCGTTTTAACGAATTGTCAATGTTGAATCTTCAAAACACCATTCAACAAAACTTGCCCTTCTCGATCAGAAGGAGTGCATTAGAGAAATTGGGCGAAAAATGTTTGGTCCAAGGTATTTTTCGTCAATTTTTCGCGAGCCTTAAACTATGTAACCTACGAAGTTTTGTTTCAATAAACTCAATTACTGCGCAATTTGTGGCTATCCAACGCCACTAAAAGATACCTTTAAAAAAGATGTCAGTATTTCTTTCTGACCAAAACGGTACCATACAGAAAGAAAATTATTTAAGGAGTGCCACCTGGCAGTATTCTCGGACCTTTGATATTTCATTTGCATATAAATAATAAAATCTACATTTCATGGGATGTCATATTTTTATTACATGCTGATGACACCAGCATGTTGATTTCACTCCATGAGATGACTACTTCTTTCGCAAAGCTACCTCGTGTTAGAAGAACTAGCCCATGGGCAGCCAATAACCAACCAAAATATAAATACAAAAAAGACAAAGGCCGTGCTTTTCCATTCTATTGGCAAGCAGGAGGTCTGCAAAGACAGCCTCGTTTACCGTGGATTACAGATAGAGCTGGTTATATAATTAAAATGCTAGGTGTGCATTTTCTCAAAAATTACTGGAGCGGTATGATCACGCAAATGCTATATTACAATAATTTAGGTATGGTTTCTGGTATTGTGAGCCGAAAGCGCTAACTAAATATAAAAAACAGTGAGACTGTTAATTTATAAAGCCATTTTCGTGTCCTTTTCAAATTTCTCTGCCATTTGGTTTCTGGGACTACTGAAGAAGCGAACCTTTTGCGGCTATTAACTTATGCAAAAAAATACTTTGAGATTTATTGCAAATGTAACAATTGTGCATGCTTTTGAAAAAAAACGCTTAGAAGGTTCAAAATGATGAACTCACAAAGACATACACGAGTAGTATTGCTCCGTAAAAACCGAATACATTGCATAACCAGGATTCACTTTTTATGGCAACAGTAAAGTTGTGCTGAAAGAGCATCTTACAACATGAAAAACCGAGACACAGAATGTTCCACGTTGTCGGAATAATTACAATCGCCAAATGTATTGTATTAGGTTTCCCACTTTAATAAATGGTTTATCAATAGGCAAATTGATATTCGTGATTTCAAACTGTCTGACTTTACGATCTGTTGTCAATCTTGACTCTTTTTGTGAAATTGTTTCACTTAATATAAATGCAAACTAAAATGTCACTGCTAACTGGTACATGTTTGTGTAGACGTTTTAAAGTGTATTACTAGTGTTAAAAAGTCAAAATAATAAGAACGTGCCTAAAACTGAACTACTGTCTTTGCACTGGCGAAAGACTCCCTCAAACCATTCAAATGGACTTTTCCTTTCTCCTATCCCACTGTTTCGCGATGAAACAATAGGTTCAATTCAAAATAACAATACGGATGTATGCGCACTTGAGTCATTTGCCCGAGACGGGGGACGTCCTTCCCGTACAGACGCCAGAGTGAAGTTCTTGTCATGCTGAACGACTACGTAGGGTCCGCTGTAGGGTGTCTGGAAAGGCCAGCGGATGGTGCGGTTGCGGAAGAAAACGTGCTTGCACGATTCTTCCACCTTGAATATTAAAGATGTTGGCTTGCTGTGGCCGGCTGCAGGTGACAGGCTTAAGGCGGCGATAGTGCGCAGGAGCAGAGCAATGAAGTAGGGGTGGGGTGTGATGTTGTGCTAGATGGCAGAGCTGCGTGGAATTCACCAGAGGACGAAGCGGTTCCCCCTAGGCGAGTTTCGCTGGTGTAACGTGCATGTTCGGTTTGAAGGTGGCGCGAAGACCGAGCTTGACAGCTGGAATAGTCTCGAGCCAGGCTGACACCAGCTGTCACTTAATGGCTTCCTTGAACAGTCGGAGGAAATGCTCGACCATTTCATTTGCGCAGGGGGTGGTAACTTGCGGTGCTGAAGCGTTCGAAACCGATTGTCAGTTTGAGGAACCCGAATAAATGTTACTTGAACATTCGTCCTTAGTCCGTGGTTACACAGTCGGGGGGTGCAGGAACCAGCAACCTAGCCGGTAAAGAAGGCAGAGGCGACGCCTTTTGCGGGGATTCACTCTAGGGGTCATGCCTCGGGTCATCGAGTGTATCGGTCGAAGACGATGAGGCAGTAGTGGTAGGGTGCAGCCAAGGGAAAATGTTTCATGAAGTCCAGGTGGGCGTGCTTGAAGAACCAGAGAGCTGAAGGAATGTTCCGGGTGGAGACGTGACGTGCCTGGTCATTCTAGCGCGTTTGCAGTGAATGTGGAAGTGCGCCCACGTGCGACAATCGCCCTGCATTGAGGGCCAGACAATCGCGGTCAGCCACAAAGCGCATAGAGCGCATATTTTAAACGGCTGAGGCTGTGGAGCTAGTCGAAAAAACACGCCGATGGGACAGGGGCAGCATGAGGTATGCTTCTTTCCCGTCTGCGTGTTGCAAGCAGGCTGTGGTTGCCGAACCTGGAATGGGTACTTTTTTGCACACTGTAGTGGGGTCGTGCTGTTGAGAAGTTGTTGCAGTTTGGCATCCATGGTCTCAGCCTCGGTGAGGGCGTGCAATATTACCTGTACTGAGCTTGATGGATTGATTTGTAGGGTTTAATGTCCCAAAACGATGAGAGACGCCGTAGTGGAAGACTGCGGCAATTTCGACCACCTGGTGTTCTTTAACGTGCGCCCAAATCTGAGCAAACGGGCCTACAGTATTCTCGCCTCCACCAAAAATGCAGCCACTGCAGCCGGGACTCCATCCCGTTACCTGCAAGCCAGCAGCCGAGTTCCTCATCCACTAGAACCCCCACTGCGAACTACCTGTATCGAGCTGATGGTGGGCCTACATGTCCAAGCGAGTCGGCGACCACCTCGTCTTTCCCGTTGACATTTTTGATGTCGGTGCGAACTTTGTGATGGATGAGAGTTGGGTTCTGCTGAACAGGCAGGGAGTTTGTCGCAGTTTTGCGAGAAGACATAGGTAAGACGCTTGTTGTCGGTATAGATGGTGCAGTTCTGTGTTTAGAGAATATGGCGAAAGTGTTGCGCTGCCTTGTGTATCGCAGAAGTTCTCTCAAGTAGGCTGCCAAATTTGTCAGGTAGTGGTCGTGGTTTTGTCGGTGAAGCTGGCGGATGTTCCGGTCGTTTCAATGTTGCAAGTTTTTTTTCCGAGAAGGCCAAGACGTGATGGTATTGTCCACGCGTTGCATCATGATTGGCACCAATAGCGAAGCAAGGTGTGTTCGTGAAAAGACACAAGGGAACGCCTGGCACGGGATAGGTTAGGGAGCGTGGCAGTGCGGAGGGTGCCTTTGCATTCTTCGAAAGTTTTCGCTAACTTCGGTGTCCACGTGGCGGGTTGGTTTCTTCGTAGCCCAGCTAAAGCATCGTGAAGTGACACTGGTGTTCTGCAGCACATGTAAAGAAAGCATGCCGAGGAAACAGCGAAGCTCTTTAGTTGTGGTTGATTGAGAGTAACTTTGCATGTCCGAGATGCGTTGGGTATAGGGCCGACTTCCTCAGATGAAACTTTGTGGCAAAGGAAGCGGATGACGGAAGCTAAGGTTTAGCGTGCTTTTTTTGATATTGACGAGTAGGCTATGGTCATCGATGAGTTCGAGCAGCCGACGAAGGTTCCCGTGGAGGTCTTCAGGGTCGTGGGATAACACCAGTGTGTCGTCAAAATAAGCGAAGCAGAAGTCTAGGCCAAGGATGACTTCGTCCATGATGTGCTGAAAGCTTTGTGGAGCGTTCCGCAGGCCGAAGCTCATGAAGGGAAACTCAAGCAACCCAAAGATGTGACGATAGCCGTCTTCGGGACATCAACCAGATTCATGTTTATCTGTGTGTGGGGCCTTCACCAGAATGCGATGGGTGAAGTCCTGTATGTGGTGGACGGGGTATCTGTTGGGGAGAGTGCGCGTTGAGGAAGCTGTAAGCCCCACAGGGCCACCAGCATTCGGGCTTCAGAGCAAGGTGGCGTGGCACAGCTCATTTACCGTCAGAGTAGTGGGTGATTCCTTCGTGGAGTATGGCCTTGAAGTCTGCTTTGGCTACGTGCATGCGGTCCGGGGCAACGTGACGGCCACGCCATAATACTGGGGGCCTGAAGTGGTCCGAAGGTAGTGCGCTGTGGTGTGCTGCACTTTGCGTTGCAGTTCGCCGGGGTGCGTCAAGCCGTGAAATTTGGCGAGGCAGGCATGGTACGGTAAGTGATTGTCAACACTGAGTACCTTGATGCCTGGTTGTCGGGTGGGTCGTTCACTGACCTGGTGTGAAAAGTTCCGTTGTCTGTGATGAGCTCGTTATCGCAGCAGTCCAGAAGAAAATTGTAGTGAACCCGAAAGTGCCAGCCGATAATGGGCTCGGCAACGTCGGTGATGACAATGTTACAGTGAAGTGGGCGGCGTCGTTTCTTGAGCTGAAGTGCAGGCACAGCGAGCTGTACTTCTGATTGTAGACTGGTTGTGCACGCTGAGCTTGAAAGATGTCAATGGGCGGGGATCTTGAAGATGGGTTCATAGATATCAGCAGGTGTCGGAATTGGTGTCGACAAGGAACGACTGTGTTGTGATTTCGTCACTTACGAATATGCGGTGGCCTTAAAGTTGCAGCTTGTGGACTTTTCTACCAGCTGCCGTTGGAATTTTTCGTTGGTGGAGCAGGGTGGTCCGCATTGCCGGGCTCTGCCACCAAAGTGCAAATGGTAGTTGCACCATCCGTGCTCAACAGGTTGCTGTGACGAGGTGGTGTTACGGTGACTCCTTTGCAGTTGGCATCATTGACGTTTAAAGTCGCTCAGCAAGGCATTCCTGAATGGAGCCGAGTTGTCAAAGGATAATGTCAATGCGGGGCGCAAGCTCTGTGGTGTTCAGCGGTGCGGCAACAGCCTGGATGGTGGGTAATGACTGCGGCAAGAAGACCTCGGTGATGCGGTCACCGATCTCGGCAAGGTCGTTGAGAGGAACAGGGGCTGAGCCTGCAAAAATGCTTGGATGTGCGGCGGAAGTCGTTAGAGCAAATCACCCTGCACGAAAGAATCCGAGACTTTCATTCTGCCCGTGAGAATGCGCATGTGGTAGAGCAGCTGCGAAGGTTTGCGTTGGGAAAGCTCTGGGTATAGAAGTTTTCGCAATTACTGTTGATCTGAATATGACAGGTGGCGTACGAGTTTGGTCTTGAGGGTTTCCTACCAGTTGGCCGCTGGTAGGCTTAAGTGATTATCTCAAACCTCATTGGCGTATCGTGCGTCAAACTGGGCGACGATGTACTTGTAACGGGTCTGGTCATGAGTAATGCGTGCCAAGAAAAAACTGAGCCTTGACAAGGGTGCACCATACTTTGGGCACCTTCGCTCAAAACAGTGGTACTTTGGGCGCTACTTGGTAGACGCCCCAGGTTCACAAAGACCGCACTAGTACCAGTGCCTGTGTTGAGAGTGACCTCTGGAACGGAGCCTTGAAGGACGTGGTGTGAAGCGCGGTATTATTGTACCGTATTGTCGTCCAAATACGGTTCAATTCCTTTGTGCTGCTGCTCCGCTGTGGTGCTCTAATGGCTGAGGTACACGGCTTGCTGACCCGCAGGTCGTGGGATTGAGTACCGAATGCGGCGGCTGCATTTTAGGTTGGAGACTAAAATGCTTAGGCTCGTGTGCTGATCTGGGTGCACGTTAGAGAACCCCAGGTGGACGAAATTTCCGGAGCCCTCCTCTACGGCGTCTCTCATAATCATATAGTGCTTTTGGGATGTTAAACCACACATATCAATGAAGGTTTTCTGCGGCTGCTGAAGCGCCTGTTCTGGGCCTGCAGTTGCGGGATTAAGTTGTTGCACATGCCGGTGAAGAGCGGCAAATGCTTCCGGGTCGGCATTCGTGGTGTTGTTTGTTCGCTTTCCAGGTAAGCAGATCTTGGACGCCGTGATGATAGAAGGACGCTTCCCCAACATAAAATGTACAATACTTTATTAACGTGGCAGCAGCAGTGGGGCGAGCATGTTGACGGCTGCTATCGAACGGTTAGAGAAGCAAGCATGAAACTGAACTTGGGAGCTTGGGTTTTATAGCCACCAGTAATGACGTAAGCCACCGGTGAAGCTGTGCTGGCAGTGTGTTACAGTAAGTGCACTCTAAGAAAAAAAAGGTCAATTCGGGGAGTATAGTTCTGCTACTGAAGAATAATCATCATGTGACTTGCTCACGTTTCTTTTCCGGAAAACCCCGCACTGGCCACTTTTCCGTCGGGAATACTATGTCACACTGATAACGCGTGCGGAGTTCGTGACGGCGAACTACCCGAACAGTGGCGACAACGTGAGGAGTGTACTGGAAGTAGATGGCGTATATTGTTGGGTAGGAGGAACACTCCCTAAGCACTCTATTTTTTAGAGTGTGGCTGTGTTACGCCGGGCTCACTTGTGACTAGACAGAGGCTGCGCAAGTTTGTGCGCAGTATTCGCCACAAATGCCTTTCCAAAAGGTCTGTATTAGGCGCTATAGCCGAGAATTCACCAGCGAATGATGTTTTTGTCAATGCGCGGCATTAAGGATGGTAGGGTAGCTGAGTTCCGAGCCTGAAGGTGAACTTTCCACTAGGTAAAGATGTGGCCTCAGACCAGGAGTTTCTCGTACGTTAAGCAGCCCTTTCTGGCTTCAGGGTGAGTCCGGAGTTATTGGCTGTTTGAAATGTAGCTCCTGTGCGCTAGAGGCGTTCGTTGAATTTTGAAACAAACGGAATGACTCCATCCAAATACACGAAACACGTCTGTTTCCTCGAGCCGGCCAATACGTTATCATTGATGCGTGAGAAAGTGGCTGTTGCCTGGCAAAGACCTAAGCGCAAGACTTTCAGCTCAGACAGTTGTTATGGTTTTATAAGGACAATCTTATCTCGGTCTCTCTCGTCGATTTAGATTTTGAAATAGCCGGTCTTTAAATTTATCGAGGGTAAGTACTTTGCGTTGTGAAGATGATCCACGACATCTATGCTTGCGAGAGGGCATGGATAGACGAAGCCCTTTCCGACAGAAATAACGCAAGCCACGATATTGAATGCAGAAACGTAGGATGTTACCTTTCTTGTTCACGAACACGATGACAGACACCCACGCAGTTTAACACCAATGGATGATGCCATCGCGTAGCAATTTGTTGACTTGTTTTTAACGGCTTGCCGTTCTTGGGTTGGAACTCAACTCTGACTCGAGAATTTCATTCCATTATGATACGGTACTTAACAAAGGGCGTTTGTTAGATCCGCTCTAATGACGAGCAATAATCCACACATTCTTGCAAAAAACATCAGGGTTGTTGCTATTGGTGAGCGGGAAGACGTTGGTTTGTGCCGAAGATTGGCTCAGGTATTGAGCTCGTCGTTGAAGCTTCGTCCGAATAGGAATGAGCTTACGCATCTTTCACTAGAAATTCGTTTGATGTGAGGAATCGTCGCACTCGCGTTCAGAAGGTGTCTGTATTTTTTGGCGCATGTTTGTTAACGTTCCACTTCGTTTTCTTCCATGCAGCACGATGAAAGCCCACAAAAATGAAGAGCTTAGCTGCTTGTTGATCGCAATTGTCTATTGCGAAATAACCACGAGACAACCAATTTCTCTTGATCTTTCAAGCACGCAAGCAAACATGGCGCATAAAGGAATTATTTAGTACTAGCGGGTAGCAGCTTCACAATGCCGCATAAAGGGTATTATAAGCGTCGGAAAAGGAGGCAGATGCCCGGCATGCCTCTTCATCACACCGCCAATGCCCTGGCCCGATGTTGCTTTTATCAGTTCTGCCACCCAGCAAACCGTGTGCCGTATTTCGTTTGCACCTAATCTTCGGGAATTGAAAATGCTTCACCACCGTGGTATTTATGTGCTATGAAGGATAATATGGTGCATTGTTATACTATTCCATCTACACACTGCCGTTTTTCTATGAATTGATTGATATGTGGGGTTTAACGTCCCAAAACCACTATATGATGTATGAGAGACGCCGTAGTGGAGGACTCCAGAAATTTAGACCACCTGGGGGTCTTTAACGTGCACCCAAATCTGAGCACACGGGCCTACAACATTTCCGCCCTCCATCGGAAATGCAGCCGCCGCAGCCGGGATACGAACCCGCGCCCTGCGGGTCAGCAGCCGAGTACCTTAGCCACTAGACCACCGCGGCGGGGCGGGGCGTTTTCTATGAATTGGTGGGAGCTCAGTTAAATTTCAATTTGTGCGGTCACTGATTGATAGTGATGGTATGCGCATACACACGTATTATTGTTTTATTTTTAATAGCTGTCGATCGATAAATATCTCGCTGTGTTTTCTACCCGGAAGTTCATTCTTCATTTTTGCCCGTTTGAGCACAAATTGACCGATGATTTTTTTTTACACGCCAGCTTCTTTTGGCTCAGC
>WOVY01003157.1:0-12500 GCA_013436015.1 Rhipicephalus annulatus
AAAAAAACGTGTTTCAGGGCCTCTTTAAGGCGTCGTCAAAACTTACTCCTATTGCCAGTGTGCCGAATGAGATGGTCGCATAGCAACGACGCGTTGAAGGAGGAAATCGCGGAGGTAACGGTCATGACGCTTCACTTCACTTTACCACTCCCTGAGGGCGACACCATCCTGCCGACCAACAGCAACTGTGAGAGGACAGTGCCAGATATAAAAGGCACTTTTGTAAAGCTGTCAGTGTGTGGGAGCGTGGTGCAATGAATAGCGTGGCCAGCAGCTGTTGTCGTTGACCGAGAGATGGTGGGTTCTACTCCCTTTGGTAAAACTTTCTTTGCCATGTGATCAGACCTATTGTATCGACTTGACAATACGATGACGTGAAAATGTCATTGTATCGTCATTGTATCCCCTTCCATGACGTAAATACGTCAGTGAAGTATCGGTGGACCGTTCGTGTTTAATACACATAGAAAGGTGAGTCTGACAGCACGAACGTCTCTTAAATAACACCGAGTTGTGGAAATATCCGGAGCTCATAATTGTACCGTGATTTTGGCACCTGAAACTTTAGAAATTATTTAATGTGAAATGACTGTGAAAGTAATGACGCTATAGTTCGGTTTACCGCTCCCACAGGCTGACACCATCCTGGCGACCAAGCAGTTGTGAGAGGACAGCGCTGGCTATAAAATACGCGTTGGCAAAGCTGTCAGTGTGTGAGTGTGGCGCAATGAATAGCGTGCCCGCGCCAGCTCTTGTCGCCGACTAAGTGGTCGTGGGTTTGACTCCCGTTGATGGAACTTTGTTTCTTAGCCATCTAAACAGAATTTGATCGTGCGCATTTCATCGACATCCCATCCGTGACGAGAATACGTCTGTGAATTCTCGGTGGACCTTGGCATATAGAACACTTTCGTGTTAAAAATATACATGAGAAAGGTGAGCCAGACAGCACGAGCGTCTCTTTTGCGCATCGAAGAACACCGAATGGTCGAAATATTTGGGACCTCAATATTATGTCGTGGTTTTGGCACGTAAAACCCCAGAAAACACTGAATGCAAAATGTTTACAAAACTTTCGTTCGTTTCAGCATACATGGGGAAAAGTGACTCTAATTCGGTGTCGACAATTCACAAATGACATGGCAGCACGAAGTACACTCCTGAGAAAAAAAAAAACACTTGCCTGATAATGTGAGGGCAATGTCTCCTTTAGAAACCTGTACCTTTATATGTGTACACAAAATGACATACTCTGACAACCGATACTATCCGACACTATTGTTTGAAACGGCAAGGACTTCATATGGGGAAAACACACACACACACACACACACACACACACACACACACACACACACACACACACACACACACACACACACACACACACACACACACACACACACACACACACGCGCGCGCGCGCGAGAGAGAGAGAGAGAGAGAGAGAGAGAGAAAGAGAAAAAGAGAGAGGAATATTAGTATTATTGTGAAGTAAGCTGCACTGGACACCGGGAATGAAATGCCTTTTTAGTTCTGACAATCGTGGTTCTTCAACAGAAAACAAGAAAATCAGCACAGCGGCGACATGTTGGTCCTTTTAACTGTTTTACGACCGATATTAAGAGACAGACAAGCGAAAAGTACGCGCCATCAGTGAAATGCCACGCCGGGTACGCCAAGGATCGGCATCGTATCCAAGTCGTCAGAATCAGTGATCTCGTTTTCGAGAGGAACCTCGCGAGGGTGGATCGGAGCAACCACCACACTGACACGCTAAGCTCCTTACTGATAGCAGTGACGACCCGTCCTATTTTATCTGTGAGCCCCGAAGGCTGCACGGGCAGACGTATAGTGATAGTACGAGCGACGCTCAACATGCATGGGAATGAAAACGTCAGCGACGAAATCTGAATGAGTCACTCGTAAGGATTAAATACGGTTGCTCAATCAATGTGCTACCACTTTGCCTGCGTGAAGACGCGTGTTGCTTTTGGAGTGATTTAGACGTTCAACAAACCAGCTCCGAAAAACACAATATCTCGCTTAGTAATTTATTCCTTCGACCATGGCGTCTATTATAATGTACATTAAGCTCCCCCCGCCACTTTATACACAGCGACAGGGGTTTCGTTTTAATGCTTCAAAATACACCACTGCTTTTTAAATAGCGACATAGGTTTTCGTGGACACGAACGGACGGCGTGCATTCAAGGATGTGTCCCATTTTCAACTCCGCTGTAGTATGAGTGCAGGTTGCACCCGTAACCTCGAGCTCATCAGCGCAACTTGCAATGTTGCCCAGCTTAATTTTGTGTTTAGGAAATCACTACTTATAGAGGGTTGTACAAATATTCCTTTCACCCTTCGAATGTCACTGAGACAGGCATGTTTCTATACTTTATTAATACGTGCAATAATATGCCGTGTTTCTGATTATAACCTGCTTGTCCACTCCATCAAGAAGTTTGATCCGCAGTGCGCCTAATTGTATAAGAAATGAATGATATTGTAATGATGTAGGTATAACAAGCTGTATCAAAAGTACTTTCTTAAACAACAAACATTCCTTCTAAACGTACTTGGTCTTCCGAAAGGCATGCACAACTGTAGTGGTTCGCTGATATCCACTTTAATAAAACACTTGTGCCGTTTTTTTTATTCGAACTGGACTCACGAGCAAGCAATGCGCATGAGATTGTTCACATTGTGCGTGCTTTTGCGCCACACACGGAGCAATATATATCTGGAATCATAGCACATGATTACAGTTTGTTCGTGGAACAGAGAGAGAGAGAGAGAGAGATAAATGAGCAAGCAATAATAATAATAAAAAACCGTTCGCGTTAGCGCTGAGCGCTTACACACTTCCTGCTTCGAGTGAGCCCGCGACCGCTAATGCCGTCGTTAAATGTGTTACCCAAATATAGCCGACTGCGACCGCCAGCACAGAAAAGGGTGTACCCCGCAGTGAGCGTGCTCGCTTCTACGAAGTAAAAAAAAACAACAAAAAACTGCTATATATATATTTTTTCTGCTGGTGCTTTGAGGTTGGTGGGACACCAATATGCCACAGACACTCCTCTCCATTCCGTTGTCCCATCTCTAGGCGGTCGTTGTATTTTGCCCAAAATGGCTATACATATGGAGGAACAGGTCACTGCTGAGTCGTCTAGCTCGAAAGACAAAAATGCAGAAAGTTATATACCTGCAAATTTGGAAAGTTTTACAGGTTAATCCATTTTTATGGTGCTGTACAAAAAGAAAAAAAAGAGGAAGAACGAGTGCAATCCGAGCCACAATTATCCTGTTGGAGCCGCCGTAAGAGAATCTGTTGCGTAATCTGAAGGTTGCAGGTTCGATTTCTGGCGGTAGCAGCTTGTATTTCCGCCAAGTAGGCTGTCAATATAACAATACTACACTACACTTCGAACAGCCCAATTAACGTTCCCTTTACCTTCTTTGGCTTGATTATCTGCTGATTTTCAATTATTTTCCTTCGTTCATAGTAACGCTAGCTAGGTCTCGTAGACATAAGCTTATACACTATGTTATCACGCATTGATCGCTGAATGTTTATCTAAAGAAATAGACGGATCTGTCAAGCAAAGCCCTACTGCTTAGCCATCTAATAGATGTACTGAAGCTACGGCCCAAGCAGCTTCGCTTCCACCAACACAGGAAGTTGTCCTTCCCGAATATACCGGTAAGCAGTTGACACACTTCTTTCTGCAGTAGGCAGAATTTTTTTATGATGCGAGAATTCGGCGTAGGGCATACTATATTTCGAAAGTCGATGGAGCTAAACGCTTTTACGACAGATTAGTGTAGGGGAAGCCAACAATATGGACAAGTGTTTCCGATAACGACTAAGTGCGATCCACTTACTTGACGCACGAAACTACAAAAAAAATTGATACTGATTTTGAAGAAATAAAGTAATCTTGATTATAATTACACGGAACCAACGTGTTGTCGTGATTGTTTCTCAGTGATTGTAGTAAACCGGGAGGATAGCAAAACGCGACACAAGGGTGAATTGATTGAAAACACGAACTTCAGACCAGGAAAAATGTTACGTCAACTGGGAAGCTGTCCTAAACAACGAACTATGCAAAGGAAACATGTACGAGAAGAGAACGAGGATGAGCGCATGATTTGCGTTTTTTTTTTGCGCAGCGCCCTTTTTTAATGATTTACGACCGACTCACCCATGGTAATATGCAATATTGGGAGACTTTCCTTCTGAGACGGCTGTATATATTTCTTTTTCTAGTTTGGTGCTTCGTTCCGGCCCTGCATGGCGTTTTTTTTTCTCCGGCGATAAGCACTCCTTCGTACAAACGTCGCATATGCATTCTGTAGAGATTCAAAGGCTGATAAAGCTTATGACTAAAGTTTGTCTTAAGAAGAATATTATAGATGTTATAGAGGATGCGGGCTTGCTGACTCGGCGCAATCTGGCACCTTTTCCCGACGGGCGAAATGTGTTCTAGCAGAAGGCGAGCAGCCGCTTGCAATAAAAGCAAAAGTGCATCCACTCGTGTTATTACTGCTGGGAGAGGCACGCGCTCCTTATAATCTGTGGCAAAGCTCTTCACCCCATCCTGATCCCAGACGGTGCTTTTTTTTAATAACTAGAAACTAGACACAACTCATAGAACACGCAAATACCTATACTAGCGCACAGTGCTGCGTAGCACAAACACAACGTGATACCGCATTCATACAGCTAATCGTCGCGTTATAGCCTTGCTTTCCGGTGCGGCAACGTGTCGTATGAAATTTGAGATCTTAACGCAACTTATGTGTCTCGTGAAGAATATCGAGCCGCGACTGCACACGCAGCAACCGAAGGACCGAACTTGTCGTCGTAAGCCTCCCGCAATAATCAATAACAGACGCCACAGTGTTTCAGTGCTTTTGCTGACGTAAACTAAAGAACCGAATACCGAAAGCTCAACATATCAAAAGAAGGCGATTGCGCGGCGATTTACGTGTGCAGTATAGACCTCGTAACAATATGGACTCTACAGCATCCAAGCTTTATCAGCGATGTCAATGAACTAGAATACCATCAAGCGAAAGAACACGATACTATTGATAAAGCGGTAATAATAATTGCTGCAGTTTTACGTCCCAACACCCGGGCAAGATTACGAGTCACGCCGTATAGTGGAGGGTTCCGGAAATGTCGACCATTCTTGTTGCTCTTCAACGCGCACCTAAATGTAAGTGTACGGGACTCCGGCGTTACGCCTCCCCTATACACTGCATATGTTTGGCCATAGAAAAGACAAGTGAAGCATGACATTGCACGTTAGCACATAGGTATAGCGCGCATGAGATGTAAGAGCAATATTGCAGGTGAATTGGCTTCCGCATACCGTATTCGGTTGTAGGTGTCAGAAGAATTGGCTATTGGTTTGATAAGTTTACGAAACACATACATAGGCACAGGATTGATCGCAAGCTTATTCGACGAGCAACCGCACCCATGCGGGAAATGGGCGTGATCGGCGCGGTCATGCATGGGCTTCGTGATGTGTACTCACCCACACGACGAGGTTCACGATAAAGAGGCAGTACTTGAGGCAGGTGAATCCGCACGAGTTTCCACCGCCGCCGCCTTTCTTTCCGACGTAAACGGGCCGCGAGCGCGAAGGCTGTTTCGAACCCGGGGGCGGTGGTCCCGGGGCTGCCGAGAGCCGGGGGTCCGGTTCGCCGCCGCCGTTGTTTCCTCGGTCGGCCATGTTGTTTCTTTCTTTGCGAACACCTACACCTCCTCGCGTATATTCTTTCGCGAGAGTTGTTCGTTGCAACGGCCGCCGCTGCCTTATCGGGAGCCGCGGCTGCACGTTTGTCTCCTTATCGCCTCAGCAGTGGTGGGGGCGCCCCCGAGAGAACCTTTGGTCAACGCGCGCGCCAGGCGCGAGAATTCCTGCACGCACACGAACGACGCGTCGTTTTTTTGCTCGGCGCACCACTCCTTTTGTTCTGCTCTGTTTTGCTGTAGTGAGGTTGAGGTCAATACTATCTCGGCTACTCCATATCGATAAGTTGTTTGATGCACGCTTTCTACGGCGGGATTGTGTTTAGAGCCCGCCCGGAAGCGACACCACACGGACGTGTTTGCGGGAGTAGTTTCACAAACGCGCTTACTGTCAAGAGGATTGGATATGTGGGGTGTAACGTCCCAAACCACCACCTGGGGTTCCTTAACGTGCACCCAAATCTGAGTACGCTTACCTACAGCATTTTCGCCTCCATCGAAAATGCAGTTGCCGCGGCCGGAATTCGATCCAGCGACCTGTGGTTCAGACACCTTAGCCACTAGACCACCGTGGTGGGGCTTGTCAAGAGGATTATGCGTCGATCTAGATAAGGGGTGGTGCGTATACGTCCCAACAACGTTTGCTAAACTTTATAGTTTTTATGATAGTACTGTTGATGATTGTTGGGTTTTAACGTCGCAAAAGCGCACCATGACGCAACCGGGTGGGTATATTTTCAATTATTATCTATCAACAAGGCGTATAATCCTTGGTTTACTGACGGAACGGCACAGACGACCGAACACTGCAAAGACCGTTTAAACGAATGTCTTGTCATTCTTTCTTTTTCTTTCTCAATTAAGTGCGGCTATCTTGAACATGCATGGTAAAAGGACAAATAAGCGCGCCTGGAAGAATTCATAGCCATTGGGTCCATGACATCACGCGAGGTTACTATATATATTCTGACATGAAATAATAGATAGTGGGAAATTTGCACGGCACTGGCTATTCAATGTCGCTCTTTTCCGCAGACGTTTCCATCACCTTGGCCGTGCTTGAAGGTCAGATTCGCCGAACCAGCTGTTTTGTGGGTTTAGACCTGGAAAAGCAGAGCTATGGCCCGAAAGATGGAAAAACAGAACTTTTCACGCTTATAGCACAATGTAACTTCATACGTGTAACAGTGCTGAAACAGTCAGCATTTGAACGAAGAAGTTCTGTGGGTGAGTTCGGAAAGGATAAAATAACAAAGCTATCTATACACAGACACAAATATTTTCCATAGTGAAGTCCTGCAGTCACTGGATGACTCGCCTGGGGTCGGCTTGCAGGGAAGCGGGACATTCCTTTCGTACGCATTTGAATCTACGGTGTTTATTCATTATGGTTTCGAAGACCACATTTTTCAGTATTTCAGAACCAAGTGAATCTGAAACTGCGCCATCGTATTATCTGTCTGCAGGAGCCTCTGCAATAGGCGTCCACAGCCAAAATGAGGAATTTGAAACCTCACCATCGTATTCGTGATGTCATACAGAGAGCATTGACGATGATTGGTGCGGTAGCACCTGATGTACATTATGTTTTTTCATGTTTTACAGAATCGCCGCTTTCCGGGACGTATGTTCAGCTAATTGGCTAAATAGTCATGCAGTTAGGCCAGATACTGTGCGTACCTTGCGTACGTAGACGGGCGCTTTGCGAGAAAATGTTCAGGGTCGAGATTTAGCTGAGAGCCTCTAATATTTTAGCGTGTTCAGCTTATATAAGCACATGTATTTGTAAAAATATTGATGCTTTGTAGAGGCGATTTTTACTTGCGTGCACGAATGGCTTCCCACTCTCCTGTCCCCTCTTTTTGACCATCAAAAAAGAAAAAAAAACTAACAGAGAAAACAAAAGGAAAAGAAACAGTAAATGAAAATAAATACGAAAGAAATAGAAAAAGGAAAGAAACAGTAAAGAAAGAAGAAGAAGAATGAGCCAAGCAAATGCAGGTCAGAACTCAAATGACGGGTGTGTGGTGACAACCACCAAACAAATGACTGCAAAGTTAAAGAAGAGAAATGTTGTCTCTGCAACGAACACTGTGCAGGTATAGTCCTGATTGCTCAGCTAAGGCTCAATAAATACAAATTCTTGAAATTATAGGGCGTATGCGCTGTTCTCGACGAGAAGCCATAGAGGAAATACAGGCCAGAACTCAGGGGTATGCCAGTGTTGCAGCACGACATATCTCGCAAACAAAAGGGTCGATTTCCCTGAATATCGCGGAGGTCGTAGAAAAGGCTCTAGAAAAAGCAATGAAACGACTGGCTTTTAATCTTTGTGATTCTCTATCTCAAATTTTGGCTAACCAGATGACTCGCATATTTGGTACAACGGGAGAGTCAGGCCTAGTATCCCGACATGTTGAGAGTTCACGACCAATAATTGACAGGGAATCTGAAACTGCACCATCGTATTATCCGTCTGCAGGAGCCTCTGCAATATGCGTTCACAGCCAAAATAAGGTATTTGAAACCGCACCATCGTATTCTCCATCTGCAGCACCCTCTGCAGTAGATATACAGAGTCAAAGGGGGGACAAAGATGCAGATACAATAGATTCAGATGACATGTATTTGGACCCTAGGTCGTTGAAGCGATCTAGATCCTTTCTGTCAAGGAAAACTAACTCACCAAAACAGACAAAGAACAAAAAGTATCTGAAGGAAAAGGAGAGCCTTTCAAAGAGAAATTTCTAGAAAGAAAGCATTCTAGGTAAAGCTGTAGCGGAAGCAGCTCTTTCGAAACCATAGGGTCGCATAAGATTCTCCATTGGAATTGCCGATCAATTTATTCTACATCTACAGATTTGGTATAATTGACTTCTAAATTCGCTCCTGATATTATAGCAATACAAGAGACATGGATATATCTGTACATAATTTGTTCCAGTTAAATAACTTCAGGTCTTTTCGACTGGACCGTCCATCGAGAGGTGGGGGTCTAGCTTTCTTTATTAATAATAGAATTAGTATGAAAGTAAAATGTTCATACAAACATATGTCGCCAGAATGCAAAATTTTGGTAGTAGACGTTACATTACCCAACTGCAGTCCTTTCACCCTAGTTAATATGTATTTTCCGAATGGAGTTCAAGACACACGAAGTTTGGATCTAGCTACAAATTCGTGGTGCAAGGACAAAGTTTTAGTTGGCGACTTTAATTCCCACCACACGAGTTGAGGTTTTAGAACTGATTTGAGTGGAAAACCCTTGTGAGAGTGGACAATGGCTAATGACCTGACGTGCCTCAACGTTAGAACCCCCACATTTATTCGTAATCTCACCAGGTCTGCCTTAGATTTAAGTTTTGTCAGTTCGGTCATTACTACTACTTCTTGGAAAGCGCTGAACTGTGGCACCAACAGTGACCACTTACCGATAAGTTTTGAAATTTCTTGCCCGATAATTCCATCTTCTTCAAATGTAAGAGTATTCGTAAATTACACTAAATTTAAGAATGATCTGAAGTCAACATTGGCTTTTCACTTGGAAGAGAGCGATGATAAAAAAGCACTGAAAATAAACGCAGTCATTAAAAGATCCTACAAAAGGGCCGAATTTACTGTTGAATCCACAAAAAGAGTATATAGCCGTTGGTGGAATGAAGATTGTACAAGAGAGCACCGACGACGTCAAGCAGCTTGGAAGCAGCTCTTACATGATCAATCTCCCCAAAACTGGGCTGATTATAAATTCATTGCAGCGGGCTTCAAGAGAACGGTAGCTCAAGCTAAACAAGAGTATGACGGAACACATTTTGAATACCTGTCGATCGAAGCCTAAACATATTAAAGCACTGTATGAGAGCTCGGAAAATCTTGCCATCACCAGTTAATGCATCTTGTGATAATCTGTTGGCGCAAGAACTGACCACTACCTTAGAGGCAATCAGTAAAGGTCTGGACAGCAGATTTACTTCGGTAGTGCCAAAAAACTGGCACAAGTCTACGACAAAGTCTGACTTTGACGAAGTGACACAGACTGAAGTATCCAACGTGATTAAACATTTACCCTGTGCGTCTCCTGGCCCAGATAAAATCACAGTACCCATGATTAAAATTCTATTCAATTTATCGCCTAGTGACCTCGCCAGTGTTATTAACTCCTCCTTGAAAACCTCATGGGTGCCGCAGGATTGGAGGATAGAAAAGGTCAATCCTATACTAAAAAACCCGGGTGTAGGATTAACAGTCGATAATATCAGACCAATCTCTCTAACATCTAACACGGTCAAGCTAGTAGAGAGGGTCCTACATAGCCGAGTAAGTATCTGGATGGCAGACAATTTAGTAATAAAAGCGAACCAAATTGGCTTTCGTAGTGATTTCTCCATTTGGTGTGCCCATGCTGATTTAGAGATCCGAATACAGCTCGCTGGAAAAATAAAGCAATACGCAGCTTTAGTAACGCTTGACATAGCCAAGGCGTATGACAGTGTGGAGCACTTCATTTTGTTAAATACGCTGAAGAGATTGAATTTCCCACAATATATTATTGAGTGGGTGGCAGAATTTTTAAACTCAAGAGAATTCTACTGCGTCAAGGATGTTCCTCATCTAGATTTAAACAAACGCGCTGAGTTCCCCAAGGAGCAGTCTTATCTCCAGTATTATTTAATGCTTTAATGAGCATAATTCCAACAAATCAAAATATTACTGTCTACATTTATGCTGACGACATCGCATTCTTTGCTGCTGACTGTGATATTTACTCACTACAACTTAAATTACAAAGATATATTAACATTTTAGAAACTTGGTTGCAGTCAATTTTATTATCGTTAAATGTCAACAAAAGTGCGCTCTTGGTGTTTCCGCTTGCATAACCAATTTCAATTTCAATTCTATATAAACAGGAACCCATCCAGCAAGTAGGCTCTATAAAATATTTGGGAATCATTTATAATGACAAACTTAGCTGGAGTCCACACATAGAGTATATAACTACCAAAGCACAACGGGCTTCAGGCGTTCTGCACAAGCTAAGTAACCGGAAATATGGGTTATGGTGGCACACCTTAACAACGTTGTACAAGACGTATATGCGCCCCATCATGGAATTCGGCTGCATAATATTCTCGGGTGGCCCTGCTTATAAAACGAAACCTCTAGTTGTCTTGGAGCGAGAAGCGCTGCGAATGTGTCTGGGACTCCCTAGGTTTGTGGCTATCAACGTACTGTACCAGGAAGCGCGCCTGCCTACACTACTTCGTCGATTTCGCATTTTGACTGTACCAGCATTTTTAAAATTTTATAGCTTACCGGCAAGAAGAACTCAATACGCTTTTATCGCAAACCCAGACGCCTTCTTTCTTGCTCATTGGCCACGGTTTCACACACCTCAGATAATGTCTGTACAAAAGAACATACAAAGTATAAATGTGAACATTAGAAATGTAATTGAGTATAATGACTCGAAATGTCATGTTTTAATTGAGTATGATGACATATTACCCCAAAACGCCAAGTTACAATCTCTCACATTTTAAAATAACATATTATTAGATTACTTGGAGCGTGCAGAGACTAAACATATAATAGCCACAGATGCTTCAGTAAATAATCAAAAGGCAGGTGTAGGCATTGCCTTTGATTCGCTTGACTGGTTCTTTTTAGTGAGACTGCCTGATTTTACTCCAGTTTTTGAAGCGGAGCTCGTGGCGATTATTTTAGCTCTTCGAAAATTTCCGTCAAATCAAAACAACGCAGTCATAATGACGGATTCTCTTTCAGTTTGTGCAGCTCTGACAGCTTCAGAGAACTCTCGAATTCTAAGGACATTCAAAACATTAGTACCCCCGCAGTTGAGACTCCTGATTACTATGGGTTCCGGGACACTGTGGATTAAGATATAAATGGATCGGCCGATTCCTTAGGTCGAGCTGCACTTGATGGCCCAGTTTTATCCATATTGCCAGATGTTGAATATATTACAGCAATAAGATATCGAAAATCAGCCATCTCCACTGACGATAGAAAAAGTAACTACATGGACAGAATATAACCACCTCAAGTTTCCATGGAGACCCCACTGGAGCCAGTCCAGAAAGCTCGAAGTTTTAATTACTAAATTTCGATGTCGTGTCCCCCCCCCCCCCCCTAAACCTGTATCTACGCAGAGCTGGTCAGACAATATCACCCCTCTGCGCATTCTGCGGAGAAATGGAATCACTAGAACATTATTTTTTGTATTGTCGCCGATTTGCTACACTTCGAAAAAGGTTACTAGTTAATCCATTTCTGAAAATAGGCGTTAGATTGACGGAGGGAACAGCATTAAGCTTTGCTGCCTAAGTTTCGGGACATTGCACAGGGATGCTTTCAATGCCGTTTGCGATTATATTCAGGCATCCAAACGTATATCTTTGTGATCTTCAATCAAATAATTATTATTTATTACTCCCCCACCAAAAAAAAATTTTAAATGGCAAAGCGAAGTAAACGCAGCTGAGTGGTAATCACAACACCTGAAATCTCAAAATTTCTCAACTTGACTTTTCTATTTTTTTCTCGTTTGCTCTCTTTTTACGTTGAGTCAGCGAAGCTGAAAAACTTTTTTTAGGTTAGTTGATGTTCTATATCTGCATATATATTCTTTAAGGCGGCTTTGCATGGTCACAATGTACGTGCTAACCGACTTCACAGAGGTTGCTTTCTCTTTTTGTTTCCGGCC
>WOVY01003157.1:17500-247500 GCA_013436015.1 Rhipicephalus annulatus
TCCACCACGCCATTACCCATCGCAAGTCTCAGTTGGCTAAGATACGGCCGCCCATCTACCCTTGTGTCGCATCAACGTGTTGATCCTTACTGCCGCTCCATAATAGCACGCTTAGAAGGCACATCCGCTACTCCCAACGCCCGACTTCGTCGACAACTGAAACAATTCAAGCTTCACGATGGTGTTTTACATCGCTATATTCACCACGTTGAAGGAAACAAATGGGTCCCCGTTATACCGCGTTGTCTACAACGTTAGGTTCTTGAGACATGCCACGATGATTCTGCTGTTGGGCGTCTCGGCTATCACAAAACGTACGACAAAATACGCAGTCGGTTCACCTGGCCTGGCCTCTCATCCGCGATTTCCAAATATGTTTCTTCGTGTGCCTTATGTCAACGGTGGAAACGACCCACAACTGCTCCTTCTGGCTTTCTCCGACCTCTTCCTTGTCCCGCTTTGTCATTCGAAATCGTCGGGATAAACTTGTACGGCCCTCTTCACGTGACCTTCAATGAAAATCGTTCGATTGTGACTGCTGTTGACCACCTCACTCGTTACCGGAAATAGCCTCGCTGCATGCTGGTACAGCCACTGAAGTAGCCGATATTTTTTTCTGCGTAACATATTTTTCACGCCATGGAGCTTCACGTGTTCTGCTCAGCGCCGCTGAGCAGAACACGCGAAGAAAAAAGAAACCTTGTTGCGGTGACCGCAACAAGGTTTCTTTCCTCTATTGTTGCTGAGGTTCTACGCGCCGCCAGCACCATCCACAAGACAACTTCTACTTATCATACACAAACAAATGGCTTGACGGAACGCTTTCATCGTACCCTCTCGGACATGATTGCCATGTACGTCAACCCTGACCACACGAACTGGGACGACATTTTGTCATTCGTAACGTTCGCCTACAATACGGCTACGCAACGCACCACCGGCTTTTCTCCCTATTTTCTGGTTCATGGCCGCTCTCCAAGTGTAACTCTGGACGTCTCCTTCCTTTCGGCCCATGCTATCTCAACAGGCCCTTTATCCGCAGAATTTTTGTCTCGCCTCGAGCACTGCCGTCGTCTGGCTCGAATCAGCACCGGCATATCTCGGGAAGCTCGCAAGTCTCGATACGACTCAACTCACCATGCTGTCACCTTTTCCCCAGGAGACGAAGTTCCTCTCTGGACTTCCGTGCGTGTGCCCGGCTTATGTGAAAAATTCCTCACTCGTTTTATAGGACCTTATATGGTGATTGGACAAAAGTCCCCCGTTAATTACCGTATCTCACCATTTAACGCTCCCTCCGACCACCGTTGCCGTGGGAGAGAAATTGTGTACGTTTCTCGACTGAAACTGTATACCCGACGCAATTCCTAATATGGTCTCTCGCTCGGCCAGGAGGCCGCTTCCAGCGTGACGGAGAATTAGTGTGAGCGCAGTCACCGACGCTTCTTTATCAATCAATTGGACGTGTCATCATCATTTGTATAATTTCCTCATCTGTTGATATCATCATCAGTGTGTGCCAGCTCGGACTCGTCTCGAATAAAGCTCTTCCGCGTAATATATATATATATATATATATATATATATATATATATATATATATATATATATATATATATATATATATATATATATATATATATATATATATATATATATATATATATATATATATATATGTATATATGTTGCTTGTTCTCTACTATTATTAGGAGAGAGGAGACGACAAAAGGGCAGGAAAAAAGACATCTAAACACAAAAGTACTACATTTCAGTGTGCGTCAATATCCAGGCTTTATTGAAGGAGAACAAAGAACGCTACAGTTGATTGTAACCTTTTTCTAAATCAGGCAGTGGAAGGTATACCTAGACAAGGAGAGCTAATCGCTGATGTACAAGTGAACTTTTTTCTTCTTTTTGGGACGAGTTGGCTGGCATTTACGAAGATCGCAGAGAAACACGAAGGTAACACCGTGAATGTACATAACACGTGTAACAAGCGTACAAACAATTCAATGAGACGCGCGCGTTGATCCGGACATCTGGAGCAGCCTACGACAATAACATAAGTTTTGGGCAGCACGGCAAGGATACATACGCACTCAACGGTACAAACGTATATCACAACACGACAATTGTACTGGACAGCGTTACAATGACAGGTGACGGAATTCTAGTCACAGTGTGTGCTGCTCGCAGAAACCGGCTGCAAGTATGAAGTACTTCTTCCTTCCCTTCAGATACAAATAACCGAAACACCGATAAATGAAGCCAGTTTTAGAAAATCTGTTATTTGGGTTCACACGATCAGAACATGTGTCATCCTGCAGGCTGAAATCGCAACAGCCATCTTCACTGGCACAACACTTTGGCGACGGAATTCGCAGCGTTCATATATTTCGTTCAGTGTTTAGAGTGGCTTAAACCTGTATGTAAATACGTATTCACATATTTTAGTGACTGCTTTCTGTTACATCATTTATGCCATGCGTAGGGCAGAGTGTGTGCTGGCTGCGTAGGCTGTTGAGCTAGACTACATAGGGCACGTAGCATTATGAGCAGTCGTCGGGGGTGCTACAAGATTTTAAAAATCTTGCGTTGTAACAGAGTGTGATTTTGGGGCGTGCGCGGATACATAATTAACGCTTTTTTGCAACTGTCTTAAAACCGATGAGTGCAACTGGGGTGCTATTCTGGAACAAAATTTTCAAGATGTGTCAAGGAAGGAAGGAAGGAAGATAGGAGGAACAAAACGGCAGGGAGGTTAAGCAGCCTATAGGCAGCCAGTTTGCTACCCTGCGCAGTGGGAGGGGGATGGGAGTCAAGCATTTCTAACAGCTTAACGAAGACAGGGAGAGGGTGCGTGTGTGTCTTACATTTGTAGGTATATTATTTGCAATATGATTGCGCTTGTATTTTTGTTTTTGCCTTAAAGTTAGTCAGGTGGCTTACGATAGCATTAAATATAAACAAAATGATAAAATAAAAACTGAAATTTCTCATTTCCATGGTATGTGGCAGGTGCACACCTCCATTAATCTCACCAATGTTTCCACCAGTTCGCAGGGTAATTTCTTTGTAACATTAGTTCTTCATTGCAGCCATACTTTGGTAGTAAGCTCTATCTACGTTGTATGTTTTCGACGTTATTACGGCGTGGAAATACTTTACTGCTTCTTGTTGTCTGTCAGGCCGTACCGTGGCCACCATACGTGAAGGATGCGGCGGGACAAGAACGGTCCTTCTAGCGTACTCATAGCTACCTAGCCTAGCAACTCTGAGCGCAACTGCATTTTTTTTATGGTAGCGTATAGTGCAGATTAAGTGCGCTGAACGATTCTGGGAAAACATGTACTGTCCTTTTGTGAAGTAATAGCAGACTACCTAGTTGTGGCCAAGATTGATTCTGGTAACCATGAGCACTGACGTCCAGACCTATAACTAGGAGGGACGAAAAGTGTACCCTGTCTCTACGAGAAATGACAAACTTTGGCAACTGCAATGCGCACTTTGGCAAGCAACTACTGGTTAAAAAACGCTGCGCCAGTTTCTAAAAAAATATGCGCCAAAGTCATCTGGAAGGTGTATATTCAAGTCTACGGTAAGGGCTTGAGAAAGGTCTGCATGAGATCACAGAGAGCAGGAGGGCTTGTTGTTGGACTGGTCGGTACTTGACGCTGAACTATAGGTAACACACGAACAGAAACAGTGCAATAAACGGGACAAGAAGTGTCAACGCCGCCCTGTCTCACTCGCTGCGCTGTTTTTGATCTCGAAGGACGACACAATGTGCATGGGAGTCCCGGTTTTCACGCTGAGTCAGCGTTTCTAGTTCGCAATTACTTCAGCATGATTAGGTATCTTGTTTTTACTTAATAGCTGTACTTAAATGTATTGTCGTCGGTGGGAGATCGTGCTTTCAATTATTCTTTGAAAGAAGAAAGTCCGATTTCTCGGCGAGAACGTATCGCAACCGTGATGCAAGCAGACTAATATATGTGACACATCCGAATCGAAGAACCCCCTGCCGTAAGACAAAACCCAATCCGTACTATAGACACATTTCTCGCATGAGACACGTTCATTCACACTCTCAGTGTTTGCGACGCCATCGAATCAGATGTACTGACGCAGAGGAATCGACAGCTGGGCTAGTTGGTCACGGTTCTTGAACATCTTGAAAACTTTGCAAAAATCCTTCAATCTTTTCTTGTCCGTCTCGTTTCTTTTCTTTTCTTTATCTGCGCTGTTTTCAGAATGTTAAAGAGTGCACTGACGATAAGATGTTCTGTCTCTTCATCATTCTCTGTACACTAAGGTCTGTAGACGTTTTCCGCATTAGACTTAGATTGCGAAACCCTGTAACCACAACGTAGCGATAAGAGTAGGTGCCGGAAGTCGCTATATACACTGCAGTTTACAGATACATAGGTGAAGTGCTGGCGAACAGATGGCGTTACATTTGTTACACGGACACTGCGTGGTGTGCTACGGATGAAACGACAGTCAATGACACTATGAATCCGCACGAAGTATACGTGAAACAGCGGGTAAGTTTAGCACGTGTTCTTATATTCCAGAAAGTGTCGGCGTTCAGACACTGCAGCTGTACAGTACAAGCACTTTTTAGAGAGAACATTGGCGGCAGTTTTTGGCAGCAAAGCACAATTATTGTGTTCTTTAGGCGACAAAGCATGAACTGTACAACGATACGATATTCGAGACGACCTAGAGCTTGAGGACCAGGTTTTATACGGTATACGACGACGAAATGTGCTAATCACCTCGCATTGTTTATAAACGTTATTTCGCGCAGCAACAGTCAGCGATATGCACTTGATCGACGTACTTGCACTTAAAACAATTGTGTGGAAGTTGCCAGCTTATGTACTGTTGTCGCCCCTGCTTCGTCGCTGAAGGATCACCTGGCTTTGCTGAAAAATAGTACACACACAAAAAAACTGGGAAGCAATACAAGGGAACGCTTAATAATTGGGGGTGGAGGTACAATGACATTGGCTTCGATGAACGAGGAGATAAACTGCAAGTATGTTCGCCTGAACAAAAATAAACCCATGCGTTGATATTTTTGTCTTGGAAGGAAATGTTTGCATTTTCGACAATCACTTATGCACAAGCATTGTACACATCGAAACAAAGCAGAGGAACGCAGAGAAATAGAGAAGAAGCAATCAAAGTTCGTCGCCAAATAAGGAACAAAACGTCCAGTCAACATCAAGGACGACACGTCTTTAACCACTGTTGATCAGCCGTGCAGCTATACATGCTAACTAATAATAATCGCTTTTAAATTCTGCTCGCAAAAAGTACAGCCTCCCCAGCAAAAGTTTCCGAGTCGGGACATTTTCGAAGAAGCTATTTTACCACTTTGTCTGGCAACATAGGCTCGAATAAATTATAGCAGTCTGTAGCAACATGCTAAATTAAAAGCGTTATGCGCTGGCGGGGTAAAATTTTCCTTTGCAGTGAAACCCACTTCCCGTGAACTTTCACTGCCGGGTGCGCTGTCATATCTTGCGTCATGCACGTGTTGTTCGTAAAGTGTAATCACGCAGCAGTAAGCGCACGAAAAGGTCTAAATTTTCGGCGGATGTCTTGTAAATTAATTCGATAAGTCAAAAGGTTTCAAGGAAAGCAAGATATACTGAAGACCTTTCATGTTCTTTTGTGGCTAAATAGCGACATAAAAACTGAGAAGTTGAAGCGAAGCGGCTTCGCAGATAACAGAAAGCGACTTATACATTTGTTACACAGGCAGACTAAACCGTGGTTATGTGTAACCACAGTTCGCTTATGTTACATGGTATACGGAGAACCGCGATTACGTCGCTAACCACGGTTGTGGAAAACCGAACTTGGCAAACCTCGGTTCGGTGGTTAACCGAGCAAATGGCGGTGTCCGTGTAGCAAGGTCAAACCGCCTTAACTGAGGACGCTTTTGCGCTTTGTGGCATCAGCGAACCGTTGTTGGCGCTAACAGTGATTGGTCGAAACGGTGGTTAACTTGCCTGTGTAACAAGGGCATTAAACGCGTACGCAGTGATTTACACTGCACACCTGTAAGCATGGTACTTACCCATTAATCAAACCGAACACTGAAAGACAACAAAACTGCGAATCCAGCGTTCCACGTGGGGCACAAATTGAATGCCGCTGAGAAAGACAAATATAAGCTGTCGTCACAGTATACACGTCACAAAACATGCAGATATTACAGATAATGCGTTGTTCATAACTTAACATTGTTCCTGCAAAACTTGACCCTGAAGCACGATATGAGATACACAAAGCCCCAAGAGCAAAGGAAAAAGCAGAGCTCTTCGCGAACGCCTGTGTAAAGAGCAGCGTTTATCAGCAAGCTTTAATGTCAATTTTAGTATCATTGGCCTATAATTTGTCACCAATAACAAATGTAATTCCCTGCCATCAATAGTGAAACCTCGCTGATTTTATTCTATATGCATACATTTTATTTATGGAGTATTCGTTTTTCCGTTATTTTTCAAGGCGACGTGTCGTAGCAGCAGTAAATTTTCGCATGGCTAATGCGGGTCGCGTTTTCGATCGTACGTAATGCGATCCGTCTGCTAAGGTCGACATTAATACGGAGTCCTCCGTTGTGGAGTCCCTCATACTTATGTCTTCGCTTTGACTTGTAATATCACATAATTTATTCATAAAAGAATTGAGCACTACGGACAAAAAAACTACCGCGGTAAATTGCCGATAATCACTTTGCGCATGACAATCGCCCACCGATTTTCATTCCCAGCGCAGACGTAACCACGTAGTTCGCAAATTCAGTCATTAGAATCGCGACGTCAATCTTGAAACTACTCAGATCAACAGGGCCACGAAATGACACCATGGTCGTCAAACTCCGCTCTTGCCTTTGCGTACTCTTGGGCTGGCGTAATGCGTAATAAGTGAGGCGTAATCTATTTACAGCAAATCAAGAAACCTCGACGAGTCGATTCGCAGCTTCCACGGAACTGGCACACACGCGCACACGCAAAGTCTCGAGCTTCTATTCCCGCCCACGTGGCTGACTACGAACAGAGAGCGAACCCCGTCGTTTCCATTTCTGCGCAAACACGGGCGTCCTCTCTCTCCTCTGGTCGAGCAAGCACCGAGGAAGCGTTCAGGTGGGCATTCTAGAGGCGGCCGCGAGCAACAGAGGCAGCAGCAGAAGCGCGGCCGTTGTCCGAAGCTGCTGGGGCGCCGCGTTACAGTAGTCCGAGTCGCAGATGCAGCGCACCGTGGTCCAGGCCCGGCTCGTCTCGGTCAGGCAACCCTTGTGCGGAGGGTTGCTCGGAGCGCAGTTGCGTCGGACGTGCTCGAAGTCACCTGCGCGACCAAGGGATTTCCTTTGTTGTTGCTTCGTATACAGTTGCACGCATACGACAAAGTAGACGCTACGTTAGATACGGCTGCACGCTATAGTGCATAGTTAAAACAATAACGTTTCGACAGCTCATTTCTCCGTATATACAGTTCACACGAAGTAAACGACATACTAAATCTACAAACGCATGAAAAAGAAAGACGAAAACCAAAACAAGCGATCAATATAGATCAGCTTTATAGTTCACGTAAAAGTTATCTGAAACACTGCAATACGAGAAAACAAAGGTTCTTCTCGACGCACTCCAAGACAAAACAACAACAACAACAAAAAAAAAAAACAACAGCCACATGCATGACTATTCTCTATGAATCCTGACTTGTGTCCTATATGACATCCATGTCAACTCTGCTTTGAGTCCAACGACTCCCCGAAGATAGTATAAGTCTCCAACGGGCATTCGCGTTTCCCCTTAAAGAAAGTCATATACGCGGCAAGTCAGAATTGAACGAAATAAAGGAAAAAGGATAATTTTTCTTAGAGCGTGCTTTCATAAAGTAATTCGAAACTTTAAAAAGTATTTTAATTGCAATAAATAAACTACTGCCTACAAGAAAATTTCATGAGGCGTTAGAAGGGCACGATTGTGTCCGTGTCATTGCAGATGTATAGGCGTGCTAACACTAACACAAGTAGGGAACCAAAGAAAAAAAAGTGATAACACGAACACCGACCGTCAACCAACTGGCGAAAAAGAGCGAGGCGCAAAGCTCATCTAAGCGTGCTGATGTGAAGGCAGCGTCAATCCCTCATTGACACAAGCGAGCGCTCGCGAGAGTTAAATGTTTAAGCATGACAATTTCTTTTCATGCAAGATGATGGAGGGTTGGTCGTTTTCCACACGTGCTGCCATTATTAAGGACACGTCATAATTAAAACGCACGCCTATTCATTCCTATGTTTCAACAGGACTATACAGGGTGTCCCACATAACATGAGCCAAGAATTTGAAAATGAAAGACACTTTAGTGGCGAATTCAACCAAATGCGTACTACTCACACTAGCCTGTAGGTACTCAGGCTATCTTTTTATTTCTCGCCATACTAATTAATATGTAATTTTTAATTACCTACTTTTAAATATGGGCTGAACAACCTAAAATATGAACTCTGATATGTAGAGCACTTTCAGAAACCACCGACTAAATTGTTTCCTGTACGATACGCCTAGCACTGTTATTTTTTATGGGTTGCGAAGAAAGCCCATAGCACCACTATAGCAGTGCGCTCGCGGTCCATCACACGGCTTTTTTTCCCCGCTGCGCGGCCTTTTTTTTACAATGCAAAAAAAAATAACAGCGCGAGACGTATCGTACAGGAAACAATTTAGTCGGTGGTTTCTGAAAATGCTCTACATCTCAGTGTTGATATTTTGCGTTTCCAGCACATAATTATAAATTAGGTAATTAAGAATCATTATTATTGGTATGGCGAGATATAAAAAGTAGCCTGGGAATCTACTGGCAAGTGCGAGTAGTATTCGTTTGGTTCAATTCGCCTCCTAAGTGCCTTTCACTTTCAAGTTCGTGGCTCAAGTTATGTGGGACACCCTGTATACATTACTTCGGTTTCCCTCGCAATTCTTGCTGATTTAACACGCGACGCTGCCGTAATGTATAGCACAACATAATTAAACAGCACTATATTCTAAATATAGCATATCTCTTCGCGCACCTCGAATCGGTGCACGCCCAGTTATACTATACTCCGGCTATTTATTGTCACTTAGTAAATAAGCGAAAGAAAGTATTAAAAAAGTAAATGAAAAATATGGCCACCAAATACGCCACACAGAGCAACAGAGCAACGTAAAGAGCATAACGCAATGCAAGCAGTCTTTGTTGAGCTTTGTGTCTTGTACATTTGTCCAAAAAATGATGAAGCACACCACAGACACGGGTGCACATATAGACGAAAACATTTTGAACGCTCTGTGACGAACTGAACAATAAATTTCGTATATAAATACACAGAACGAAAGGTCATAATGATAACATAAGACTTGACTTTCTGAGAACATAACAAGCATAGACTTACGTTAGTCGACTCTCTTTGACCTTTTTCAGAACACGGGGCAAGGTGAAAATACAATTGAGCCTAACCGAAAACGAGAGCATTCTGCCATGCTTCACGCCCACCTATCGCGCGGGTAGTCGTTTCTGACATTCTCACCGTTCAGGTCGTTCTGAGAAAAGAACTCGCATCCCTGCGGACATTCGTGGGCGAAGTTCTTTTCCGGATTGAAGTTCGCGTGTGTGCAGAAGTCTGTCCGGTTTGCCTGGTTCCTCGGGGACCAGCTGCATATGTAGCACTGGACGGCGTCACCTACGCAGATGGAGAAGCGAGATTACGGATGAGGCAGAATGCTCAGTATTAAAAAAAAAGATATTTCTCTCTTTCAACATGCTCGCGGATATCACCACTTCGTTACACTGCACTGCTTAGCCAAAGGCGTTACACATTCACGCGCGTCAACATTATACTTCGGCGTTACAAAAGATGCATAAATGCGCGTCACATAAAAGAGGGCATCCACGTCTTCGTCGATATTTATCTTTCCTTTTCCGGCTTGTCGTTCTTAGCGGGCACATAGATGGTCATATAAGGAATATTAATCAAGGTACATAAATTATTTTTATCAATGACTCGCTTTTTTATTTGTTATAAACAGCCTAATGAAACCACCTCCCCGTGAGGCCAATTCGCAAAAGAGAGTCTTCCTCACTGACCGCATTGGCTTCGAGCGGCGCTGGCTAACACTCCCAGGCTACGTCAGATAAAGTACGCAAGAGGTCGACCGCAGCTGTGTAGCTCAATCGGTAGAGCCTTGGACGCGTTATTGGAAGGTTGTAGGATGCGTCTCGACAATCGTATAGAAACGATACTAATAAGCACGACCATCCTACCACGGACATGTCGCAATTTCTTCCATTTTAATTTCTTTACATTTATAGCATAATCACTACACTACACTTCAAAGGCAATGAATTAGGCCCCCCTACACCTTCTTTGGCTTCGTTGTTAACATTAATCGATTGTGTATGACAGTTCAAATGACTTTCGTGAGACGTTACCCTAAACTTTTCTTAAAGCACCTGTGCCGAAACAGCAAGTAAGGAAAGCAACACGGACAATAATAAGAATGAAGGCGGGTTACACGGGGCACACAAGCTTCCTTATTTTCAGGACGTATACACGTACACCACGTAGCCCAAACACCTGCAACTATCGATCATTCTTCGTCTTTAGTATGACGTCATTTGCGAGGCTTTAGTGCGTACTATCTCACTCACCCGCCGCCTTGCCTTCTGCAGTGTACCTGCTTCGCGAACGCGTCCAGACAGCGTGAAAGTGAAAGTGGCTTAGGAAGTAGGAGGGAGAGGACTTCATTCAAGGCCGAACACAGCGTTGCGTCATCGAAGAGGGCACCTGTTTTCTGTCACGCGAATTGACGGCCCCGGGCGGCCCTGCCGAGTCCGCCGCCGAGGGAGACCGCACGCTGGGAAACCATTCGACGTGGGTGTGCCCGCGCTGAATATTGCCTTCGCGTGGCCCGGCGTGCAAGGTGGGAAACGCCCATTCCGGGGCCCGAAACTGGGCCTCACGGGCTTTCTTCTTGCGACCGTGCCCGTTTCGTGCGCTATTAAAGAATTAACGCGATGTCACGGCAGCTGTGCGCTCATGGGGAGTCGCTGAAGAATTCGCGGGCAACAGCAGTTAGCGATGGCAGCACTTTGCTATATAGTAGTAATAGTAGTTGTAGGTAGCCACCTCCATGGCCGGACTAGAGGAGCAGCACGCGCGCACCCTTTTGAATTGAGGAGGAAACCCGCGCACGTTAATCATAAATAAAAAGATAGTTGTTTCTGATGAAATAGCCTACAGAGAGGAGTACCGGTGACTTAATCTGTAATAAAATTTGCGTAGAATTCGATGCTTACTAAAAGAAAGCTAGTAACAGAAGACGCACTTTGAGCACTACCTGCCCAGAAAAGGTTCCCTAGTTAAACTCGCTGGGCGTAACCTCCTTAGCTTTTACATGGTTTAGCGAGAGTTGGGCCGCAGTGCCATGAACTAGCGGCGGTGAAAGATGGGAAACAGACACGAAGCGCAGGTTGTAAGAGAGTGCGCGCTCTAGTTTAGTCCTTGGAATGCTCGCTGGACGGCGGTACTTCTATGTGATGAATATATGATGAAAATATGCGAGATGGCGGCACTTGGAGTGTTCACTAGATGGACGGACGGATGGACGGAGAGACAGACAGATGCACGGACGGACAGACGCCCGGATGGACTTATGCACAGACGTACGCATGGATGGATGGACGGGACGGACGGACGCATGGACTAAAGGTTGCACGCACAGACGGACGCACGGACGGATGCCTCGACCCACTTAACATCATGCACTCCGCGGATATGCTGCGATTTTTTTTCATGTTTCTCGTTCTTACTTCTGCTAAGGAGTATCAGGAGCTGCGCTTTTCGAAGGCACCCGAGATAATCATTAACTACCATGCTCTACGTTTGGCTTCCCCGCTCAGTTGAGTACATTGCTAGGAAGAGGCTTCTCAGGCCGCGCGCAACCAGTTCGTGAATCACCTCGTATTTATACCCGTCGTGTGTTATTGCTGAAATGCCCATGATACTCCTACCGCTTCATTAATGGGTGATTTTTTGACAATTGACTAAGCTACGTCTGCAGTTTTGAGACTAGGGGAGGCCAGTGACGGGACGAAAATGGAGAACGGAGGGGTGGCTTGTGGAACTCGTCGGCTTCGTGTTCTGCTAGCCGCACACTCTGGGGACGTGGAAATAACGAGCAAATAAACTCCTTCCCCACAAAATAAATAGCGTCCATTCACTCCGTCCCATCCTCCATTTCCCTCCCAAGAGTGTCGAAGAGGTGTCCAATCCCAAAGCTAGGCGATGATCCAGGCTAGGTGACCCGAGCTACTCCCCCCCTCCCCCCCGCCCCGTCAGTAAAACACCATGGTACCACCCTTGGCGAAGTGCACCTCGCACTCTTAGAAATGCCAGTTCGAACAGAATAGAGCAAACTGTCGTTCACGTTATGCCGCTCTCGCTCACCAAGTGAATGGGTCGAACTCCGTTGTCCCGCCTTGTATGACAAAGCTTGTTTTGTGCTGAAATAGATGGTCATCTCACAGGCTGTTTGCACCGGAGCAGATTCGTTTGTCTTTGAGATTGCTTTCCCACGCTGCGGGCCTTTTACGCCCTCCCTTTATAGCACCAACAACGTTCGTCGTCGTATTAGGTGGGATGCGCTGGTTTATTACTTTGTTCAGTGTGCCGTGCGGCCGTTCCTGCTGAACTACGTCCACACCTAAAGTAAATAACTCAACCGATTCCATAATACTCGTTTTTCATTGTTTTACGATCATGCAGAAAGGAGCCAGAAGTTTCTCAAAACGTCAGTTATTATCTATGCGTCCTTTCTATCTCAAATCTATTTACCCGTATCAAAAGACAGCGGGTTACGGCTAACGCCCTTTCGCTGTTTTCAAAACACGCCCTCTCTTTCGCAGAGTACGTTTCCTCGGGCCAAGAAACGCCGGCAACGACGCAACCACAGCCACTTGGTTGCGCTCAGCCGTGAACCGACGTTAAGATGCTCATCGATCAGCAGCTCTTTTACGGCGTTCAAGGAAAAAAAAAAAGGAAGAAAAGAAAACATCAGTGTCCCGTTTCGCGGCTATTACTCAGTGACCACGTAAAATGCTATGCAAGCGACAGCCGGTTGTAGCACCCTATATGCATATACAGATACAATTCTAGCAGCGCCAGTACGTCGTTCGAAAGGTTTTGAAAACCTTGCGGACGTGGCCACGTGGTGTGGAAGAGTGGGCTGGAAAATAGAAGCGTCGTAGAGCACGGGGGGTTTGGGTAGAGGAGGAGGGAGGAGGTTTGTAGGCCTGGGCGTGAGTGTTGAGACTGGTGCCTTGGGCTCTCACGAGGGACACGTTTTTAACGCGGTGCGGTGACAGATTGCTCCCGGTTCTGCTGTGCGCCACTAGCCCTATTTTCCCGAAGCCCATTTTCCCTTCCTTTTTTTTTCTCCTCGTCTACACTTTTTTACTCGTAGTTTTGTCTTTTTTTGTATCTCGTTCTTTCGGTCAAAAGCAGTGGTCGTGGACCTCACCCCGGTCGCTATGCCCGGCGGCGCTAAGCTACCACAATACCCAGGAATAATAAAAATAAAAAAGAGAATAAAATCAAATAGCGTAAAAAAGGGAGGGATTTTCGACAGACAGTTTTCATCTCCATCCTGTTTTTGTTTATTTTGTCTCTTTAAGTGGTGCGTATGGCGCCTTTCCTCCTGTGGGGCGGCTCTGCTAAAGCCCTCTTGATCTCGGGGCTGGCACCACGGTTCTATAGGGGGCGCGCACGCGTCTCCGTGCCGGAACAATTTAAGGAACGCAGCGCCCCGAGCAAGGTCCTCGCTCTTGATCTTTCTCCTATCCTCCCCCTCTCGCTCTCTCCACCTTCTTCCTGTCTTTTATTCCCTCCTGTGTCGCTCAGAACCGTGCAGCAGAGTTTGGAGGGTATAGGAGGCTGCGTCAGCTTTGGCCGTCCAATCAGTGAGAACAGTTGCGACGGCTCCAAAAAGAAGCGAAGGTGCTTTCTCATTCAAAAAATCACCAGTTTAACGAACAAACTTATGACATCTCTGAGCTGTAAGTTACATAAGGGAACTTTATAATTGCATATACCTGGCCCTACCTCGTCCTCTCAACATATCACCCTTGTATACACTCTTATTTCCCGACTCTATTACAGTTATACACTCTTATTTCACTACTATATCTGCACCACCTACGCGCATGCACCAACTGGCAGTAAATGACGTCGCGAACATGTTTTACGACGAAACATAGCTTCAACATATCATGGAGCCACTCGGCTGAACATTTTCTCTCCTCTGCAGTGACAACTCACTCATAAACTAGCTTTAGTGACGCTTCCAGTCAGCCAAGGCTACCGAAGATGTAACAGCAAGGCGAACGGCTCACCTCGAGAGCGTCATCCTGAAAGGAACGGCATGTATGCGTTCCCTACAACTACCGCAGTGGTGCGTGGTTTTAGCCCCCTTACAAAGTTCGTACACCCGCCTCACACATCATGCTGCGGCAAGGTACAGTCGTGCGCGTCAAGCGGCAGGCAGCCTGTGTAAACACGGAGGAGAGCACTTGGCAATCTAGAAGACGCATCGGACGTGCATTCGCGCACCTTCACTTTGTACTTATTTTTCTCGGCATCTATACGACTCGGAGAAGAGATGCGCCTGAACGCGTTTCGTCGCTTTTTAAAGCAATAAGGCGCGGCGATGTCTTTATCCGTAAAAAGAACGCCTTAAAGTTTTTTTGGAACTTTCTGCCGGGTGAGATTCGCGGAACCCCTTTAGGAAGAAAGTTTGGAGTTGGCGGATCCTTTATAGGATTGACGATGAACGACTTTGCCTTCGTGCAGACTTGAGCTTCTGTCGGTTCAATGAAATATTCAGGATCAGTTTACATTTTTTTATATCTCAAAACAGAAAAAAAAAACTATTTCGCATGTCTTTTTCTCTTATTTTTCCTGCGCCCTAAGCAAAAAAAAAAGTGTCCTTTGGCTCTTTTTTTGCTACGAACGGGACTCACACTCTTGAGAGAAACTCATGGACTACCTAAGGACAGTCCTGGGAAGCACAAAATTCCTTTAGGTTAGCGTGTCTCCCTAAATATAGGTGTGCACCAGATTTTTCTTCAGATTGGGGGCGGGGAGGTGTGGAAGAAAGTTCGTCACCGCCCCCCCCCCCTCTCCCATCAAGTCAATGTATTGGGCAGACTTTACGCCCCCGTCTCAGGTGACTAAGAAAGAAAATCCGCTCTCTTGCTCCCCCCACCCCCCTTTTTGTGCGCATGCTTGTGTTCTTACAGATACAGTTCTCCAATACCGAGTTAGCATGTTTCTATAAAAAGATTTACAAATGTAAAAGTCACACGCAGACCAAAAGTGCCAAATGACTTCTTTTTTTTTACTTAGAGTGTATTGCAGCCCGTAAATATACAAATGCATCGTTAGTTCAAGTTTTCTAGACGTTATTCGATAAAAAGTGCGCGCGCTAGCGCCAAGGATAAGTCTTCTTGCTCATGTTCTTTGAGCGCCTTGATGATGATAACAAGGGTGGCGCCCTTTAAGGGCCCGGGTTGTAGTATGCTTTAGTCGCTTGGCGTAACGCAGGTAAAATAACGTATAAAAATAGTAAGTTAGAAATAGAATAGACAGAATAGAAAATATTACGCAGAAAAATAGGGATAGATAGAAATATATAAAAAAAGCTAGAGGAAGAAAAACTGGCAAATAGAAGAAAAGCAATAAAGCGGGAAGGAGAGAAAAATAAAACCGAAGAGGAACAAGGATGGCTGCCAAGTTCAGCACTTCGTCAGGCTTAACGCCACTAGTTTGAAGATGGTATTTTTTTATTATTTCTTGTCTTCTGCGGAAGCGTGGGATCAGTCGTCGCATACGTAACGCTGCATAAAATATGACGCTTCACGTAGGCGGGGGACGGTTGAATGATACGGAAACACGTCGTGCTCGGAAATTCGAAACGAGAAAAATTGTTAGCTGTTCGTGTTACATGAAACTGGATTTCGACGTCAGCGCGCATTGGCAGTTGTGCACACGAGGCCGCGGAGGTAGTAATAATAAATTGGGCGTGCTTAATGTATTGATTCAGGTCGAAAATGCCGCTCGAATCGAAGGACACGATAAACAAAGGAGCTTGATATGTGCCTTGACTCCTTTTCGATTTGTACTACATTTTCAACACATTTTTGATATGTGGGGTTTAACGTCCCAAAACCACCATATGATTATGAGAGGCGCCGTAGTGGAGGGCTCCGGAAATTTGGACCACCTGGGGTTCAAAACACATTTTTAAAGACAAAACTACGAACAGGACTAGCGTGAACTTCATTAAAGATTATATGGACCTGTCTTTCGATGGTGTCTAATAGTAGCGTGGCTCGGGCTCGAATACTTTTTGATTGGATGTGTTTTCATAGACGGGGTGAACCGAGTACCGCCTGTTTACCCAAATTACAAGCACAAACTATACGCGCCCAAGCTTATGGACTCAACTAATTAGCCTCGCGATGATAAGGCACGCGATTAATTAACCTCATATTTGTTCGCGCTGATGCGCGTTGCTAGCTTCATTAGCCTCGCATCTTCAAAGCGTTCGAGAGAGTTTGAGGGTTTGTCGAACGTGAAACGCTGAGGTGTACTTGGAGGCTGCCGGGCGCCAAGCAGTTCATTTTCTTTAAAGTGTCTCTTTTATATTTCACGTGCTTCAGAGCGAGACCTTCTTTAATCAAGGCTTCACCGTCGCGCCAGACCGTGCCGACCTGAGAGCGAAAAAAAAGAAACAGAAGAAAAAAGCAAGTAATTTGCACAGAAGGCGGCGAATTAATTTGTTTCTGGGAGCTGTACGCGACGGCTATCTGTGTAGTGAAGACGTCAAGGCTTGTACTTTGGTTTGTGCCACCTTCCGGTCACTCCTTTGAAATTTTACGATTTGCATTTGTTAGTACGAGAAAAACCGAAACCTGCGCCGGTAAATAAGCGTGAAAGAAAGCTTTTTTTTATATCGCGTTAAGTGGAGTGCTGCTGCTGCTACTACTACTACTACTACTACTACTACTACTACTACTACTACTACAACAACTACTACTACTACTACTACTGCTACTACTACTACTGCTGCTGCTGCTGCTTTATTACTAGTACTACTACTACCGCCACCACTACTACAAATAATAATAATAAAATCGCTGGGAGAAACGATGCAGTTGGTTTGATTATACGTGCGACACGTATTACAGCCACGTGAACGAAGCAGTAAAAGGACAAACGAACGAGCCACTAAACGACAATTGATTTAAACATCTTCAAATGCGTTGGTCCTGCGTGGACGTCTTTTGCTGGACCACGGTAATCGACATGCGTAAAACTGCGAACCAGTAAGTGAATATACCACACGTATAGGAAGACCCTGCCGTCAATATTTTCCGCTTCTTGTCCTCTCATCAGCTCGAGTTCGTTGGAATTCGTGCGGAGGCTCGTACGGCGTTATTGAAACCACTTCGTGCCGCTTTCGCAGCGCCGTATCGAGCAGCGCTCTTTTCGAGAAGAAAAAAGAAAGAATAATTATAATAATAATAAAAAAAAAGTCTCGTCCTCTGTCGCTCGGCCTAGTCGCACTTCGCCGTGCTTGCGCGCTAGCCGGTCTGCATAAAAAGAGCATTCCCGGTGCCATCAATAACCCGGACGACGCAAACGGTGGTGGAGGGCTTCTTCCTTCGGCGCCCTATGTGGCGTCCCGCAGACGATCCCATATCTAAAGCCCGCTTCTTTTTTCCCCATTCCTCGTTTCCTAAACGAAAGCTCAGCGGGGTGGCGCGGGATCGCTTTTGTCGCGCACACGCCACCGCCACCACCGCGCACAGCCCTTATTTCCCGACAGTGAAGAGTTGTCGCGACGACTTTTTAGGGGACCTGTACCCTGCGGGCGACCCAGCCCCCGTGGCGAGGCCATCTATATCCCTACGTCCTGCCGAGAGCCCTCAAAAGTGTCCCGACCGCAGGTACTTCTCATTTATAGGGAGACAACACTTTGCGCGAGTGCTCCGTTGAACGTCGCTAATTCCACGCAGCGATAACGGTGCGCCAATGGGTCTGTGAAGGCTTACGCTGCGTTCCGTGTAGGACAAGAGAGCCTTTCTGTGACTCTATATAATGTCGTGGCGAGGACTCCTTTCATTGATGCGCGCTCAGGGAACGTCCTCACAGATACGATCGGACAGTTATTCATTTTTGAGGTTCAGAGCAAATTGCGGCTGCCGCAAAGGCAGGCGCAAATGCGTTGAATGAATGTGTGAATGAATGAATGAACGAACGAACGAACGAACGAACAAACGAACGAACGAACGAACAAACGAACGAACAAACGAACGAACAAACGAACGAACGAACGAACGAACGAATGAATGAATGAATGAATGAATGAATGAATGAATGAATGAATGAATAAAGCTCTCAACAGAGGCGTGCTGTCATTTGGTATATAAAATTTGCATTGACCGGCTGAACTAGGCAGCTTTTTAGAGTATCCTGCAGCGTAATGTTTAGGTGCTTTTGTGTGTAACCCTGTCGTGCTTGCCTATGTGTGCGATCGTTATGAAAGTAGAGTGACATAGGAACGCGTGATCGTTCATAAGGGTTCCCATTTCTTTTTCTTTTTCTCGTTCTTTTTAATTGTATAGACTGCAGGACATGCGAGATTAGGAAAAAAAATGCACGATGCCAAGATGTACAGTTAGATCTTTAAAGAACCACCTGCGCAAATACTAAAGACCATTCACTATTTGCTGTGGTTTCTCATAATCCACGTGAGTAACCCTCAATTTTGCAAGTGTTTAGGTGCTGTATATCTCTTACGTCAATGTGATATAAAAATGTATCATGTTCTGCCAGTCTTTAATGTTTTTTTTTTCATTCTAATTTCTTAAATGCATGACAGGTGCACTACTTTCCCATGTGAACTTCTATAAGAACCGTGCGAAGCTTTGGAGGTTTTGATAAAAACTCTTATGACTCAATTGCTTTATAATGCTACTATATACTCAATACAAAATAGTTTTGAACGTGAAAGCCATAAATTGACTACAGCAAAATAAACAGTGTTTGGCACACAGGAGCAGTGCGTTTGCCTCGTTTATCCATTCGGTATACTATGCTTTGTCTGTCTCTCGATGAAACAACATTCTTTACTCTACTTCTTTTATCACAATACAATGCAATCATTTCACGTTCTTCCATCGTAAATGATCTGAAAAATTTTCAATGAATAATTTGAACAGGAGGACAATTCTGTTGCAAATAACGGAGGCGACGTTTGCAGTATTTCAACTTCCCGTATCACGAGACTGATCTCCGTAGCATTCGCTTCACTGCACGGAATTAAACGCGCAATATGCTATGGCTTTTAAGTCCGTCTCATCCCGTGCCTCTCCTTCTCTCCCTTACCCTATTGGATCGGTTTTTCATTTTTTAGAGCAGTAAAAATTTCGCTTCCCAAGAGCAGTAAATTTGGTAGTATGCGTCAGAGATCAAAGCCCCCCTTTTAAAGTTCATTTTCTCTCTTTTTCGCCGAGTGTTCAGATTGAAATAAATGGTCCCACTGGTCGGGTTTGACATTATGAACTTCGCAGTTGGTTTAAAGAGCAAAAAAAGAAGTAAAAACTCACGTGGCGTGCGCAAACAAAAAGTATGCAGCCGACGTAAAAGCGTAACTTACTGGGGAGCTCCCTGGCTTTTGGAGGCTGCCCATGCGAGGCGGCGATAAATTTCTCGTCTGGTGATGTTTACAGGCCACCGTACAAACTAAGTAGTGTCAGAGTTCACCGCAAGCATGATTTGCAGCTCCTACAACATTTACGTCTCGACATGCGCCTCACACTTCAAGGCCTGGACTGGGCTAAGGTCATCTCAGATATCTCTCAATACATCGCTGAAACACACGTACATCTGCTCTCACACTTAGCCTTGGAGAGTACCATAATTGCCGGCAATTTTTCTTTGGTCATGTTTCAGTCACAATTGTTCTGGATTTTTTGCCTGAAATTGTGTTTACATAATATTATGACTCCCATTGATGAGATTAACATTGCTTCTTGCGCAAATCGCTGACCTTTTCTGAGGCTAAACTACTACAGCTTCGCACTCACCACCTCTGAATGACTGATCCGCCGGAAACGATAGCTCACCTGTTGTGAAGAGGAGGAAGAAGAGCGACGAGGCGAAAAGCGCCGTGGCCAATGTTGACGTTTGCGTCATCCTCGGGCTTCCACTGGCTCAGCCTCTTGCCTTAATACCTAAAAAAAGAAAATAGGAAGGATGAAAACAATGTTAATTGGTAGATTAAATTGTGCAATTACACGCGCCGAAATCAAGATATAATTATTGAGCGCAGTAGTGGCAGACAGCGGGCTAATTAGCATTTCGGTTCGTGCACTGCCGCAGTTCGGCGGCAGTGCAGGAACCGGACGGAACGTAACAAATCTTCTGCTTTCGCAGCTTGCTGGCTTCAACTTGGCTCACGGATACCGCCCTTATCGCCTTGATAGACGGACGCGTCACCACCACTTTGGTCATCGTGGTCCTGCGCATGCGCTTGGAGTCTCACGTGACCTAGACGTTTCACGTGACCTGGACCTGGAAAACGCTTAAAAAGACGGCATCGCCGAGTGGACCACGCAGTTCGGCGGCAGTGCACGAACCGGACGGAACGTAACAAATATTCTGCTTTCGCAGGTGAGAAACGGTGTTACTCACGTCTAAGTCTGCTCCTGTGCACTGCTGCCGAACACAGCGTGAAGTGTATTTGCTTTGAGTGAAGTGTTCTTGCTTTGCTATAGGGAAGGATTCCGCAAAAAGAGCGGGGAAAGACGCGGAAAAGGACGCAGCAGATGTAAAGGATTTAAAAGAGCTGTCGAAGGCATTTGAAAATTTCAAACGCGATTTCAGAAGTGAGATTCGGGAAATTAAAGACAGCATAGCCTTTTGCTCTAACATCTGCAGTGAGGTGAAAGATGTAGCCACTGATATTAGGAATATGAGAGCTGAAATGCAAGAGCTCATAAGACAAAACATGGAATTGAAAGCGGAAAATAAGAAACTGTCACAAAAATGCGATGAGCTCGAACAGTATCAGCGCCTAAACAATCTTGAGATAAAGGGTGCGCCGGTCGGGAATGATCCAGTGGATGTTGTAAGAAAGATAAGCGAAGCTGTCGGCACGGCAGCTGATCTGTCTGATATTGACACATGCCACTGGATTCCCACTCCTAAGCCTGGTGTGAAGAAAATAATCGTTCGCTTTGTAAAAAGAACAAAACGTGACGACATACTGGCGAAATGTAGAAAGAAGAGGCTCGATAGTTCTATGCTTGGGGATGACAAAAAAACGCCCATTTTTGTAAATGAGCATTTGACGCAGAAGGGCAAGGCATTGCTTGCAGCGGCAATACAAAAAAAAAAGAAAGAAGCCGCATGGAAATTTGTCTGGACATCCGGTGGCAAAGTCCTTGCACGCAAAGATGAAGGATCACGAGCGATACACATTGCGGATGAGACAAGCCTGGCTAAAATTAGAAATTAGATGTGGCATGTGTCATAACAAATTGAAAAACATCCCACTATGACTGATCTTGTAAATAACCAAAAGTATTACAGTGTTGAAGACTTTAATAGGGTATTCAATCCGGAAAAGGCTTGTTTAAAGCATTGCATATAAATTGTAGAAGCATAAAAAGAAAGGTCGACGACATTGCTAATTTTATATGGTCTATAGCTATCGGATTTGATGTGCTAGTTTACTCCGAGACATGGATTACTTATAAAGAAGATGCGCCGTTCTTTCCAGGCTATAGTCATGAACTTCTCGGTCGTAACCAGCAAAAAGGTGGAGGACTTGCTATTTATTTTAAGGATACGCTTTCGAGTGAACTGCTTGATAAGTATACTGTTATGAACAATGATGTTGAATGCATTACAATGTGTGTTGGCCCATTCACAGTAATTGGTGTATATAGGCCACCACATGGCCACAAAAAGAAATTTATTGAGTTCAAGTTCTTAATGTTGTGTTATCAACTGTTCGCGGGAATACTCCTTGCATAGTCATGGGTGACATAAACATTGAGCTCTGTTCCAACGATCCTTATGCCAAAGATTTTGAAACGCCCTTACTTACATATGGAAGTACAAATTTTATACGTTCACCTACTACAATTACATAAACAAGTGCTACGCTTCTTGATATATGCGCCTCAAATTTAAGTTCACAGAATATAAAATCTGGGGTATTTGCGTATGACATAAGTGATCATATGCCCATCTTTTTTCTTGCACGATTTACTTCTCAAATTGGTCAGAAAACAGAGACATCTTTCCACCGAATTAAAACAGCAAAACTCAGGAACATTTTTTTCAGCTAGTTCAGAACATATATTGGAACACTGTTTATAGACAAGAAAATCCTGATGATGCTTATAACACATTCATGAGGTTATTGAGTGCTAGCTATGATGCGGCATTTCCACTTCAGAAGCGCTCACGTGGCAGAAATAAGAAATGCAGAAAGCCTTGGATAAATCGTGATCTTTACCGGCGCATAAAAATAAAGAATAAATTGTATCATGATTTCATCCGTTCGCGGAACACAGACGCCTTAGCTGAGTACAAGAAATACAGAAACGTTTTAAATTCAGAAATACGGAAGGCTAAACAGAACTACTATGAAAAATTATTTGAAAGCATTTACAATGACCAGAGGAAGCTATGTGAGGTCATAAATGGGCTTACGAACACAAATAAGCGTTGTAATAGGACACAGGACCTAACAATTAATGGTCAGATTTTCAGTGGCGAAAGGTTGGCCAATGTTATGAATGAACATTTCATAAATGCGGGTTCCTTTATTTTAACGGATGAAAAGCGAGATAATGCTCCAACTCCTGATAAGTCTCCTTTGCCGTATTCTATTTTTTTCGCACCCACAGATCCGGTTGAAGTAGAAAGATTAATCAGAAAACTTAAAAACAATGTTGCATCAAGGATTGATGAGATAGGTTGTGTTGAGTTAAAAATGGTGTCACCATTGATATCTAATGTCTTGGCCTATATTATCAACCTCACCCTCACTAAAGGTGTATTTCCAGAGCAGTTAAAAGTGGCAAAAGTCACTGCAGTACATAAAGGTGGTGATATCAATACTTTAGCGAACTATCGACCTATATCCGTGCTTCCAACAATATCGAAAATAATTGAAGGGGTTATTTGAGATAGACTTGCATCCTTTTTTGATAAGCATCAAATAATAACAAAAAGTCAGTATGATTTTCAAAAAATAAATCAACAGAACAAGCTCTACTGTATATCAAAGACAAGATAATCGAAAATATAGGAAACAAAAAATATACTCTTGGGCTCTTCTTTGATCTTCAGAAGGCATTTGACTCCATACAATTCAAGTCATTGATTCATAAATTATCAAGTTATGGGGTGCGTGGAGTTGCATTACAACTGTTTAGAAGTTACCTTGAAGATCGTTATCAATATGTACAACTGAGTAACACTATTTCTGCAAAGATAAAATTAAACCAAGGAGTCCCCCAAGGGTCTATACTGGGGCCATTATTGTTCCTTGCCTATATAAATGATATTGTCGATATACCTCATTCTCCTGAACTTATAATGTACGCTGACGATACGAATGTTTTCTTTTCATCAGACAATCTAATATCACTTGAGGTCAGTGTAAATAATTATCTAAGCAATCTTTCAAATTGGTTAAGGCAAAATGGACTGCGCTTGAAGGCAAAAAAAAAAACCTATAGGATATTCCGACCTATAAACAAACCTATTAGTAACATAGCTGTAAAATTGGAAGGAAATTGCATCGCACATGTTAGGGAACAACAGTTTCTTGGTGTATGGTTTCAGGAGGAATTAAACTGGAACACACATGTAAATCATCTGATCACCGAATTAGCGCGAATAGTTGGTTGTTTTTTAGAACAATGCACTTAATCCCATTGAGGTTAAAAATAAGTATGTACTATGCACTCTTCCATTCTAAAGTAACTTATGGGATGTTAGTCTGGGGAACGACATCACAAGGGAATTACCATAAGTTAATAACTATACAAAAGAAAATATTGCGCTGCTTTGAAAAATACAGGGGGAATCTACAAGACTTGCGCACTGCTCCGCTATTCATTAAACATTCCATACTCAGAAATGATCAATTATATCATTTTAAATTGCTTCAGTTAATACAAAAGACTAAGCTATATGAAGAAAGTTGCACCGAAAGATCACACTACGGTCTGCGAGAACAAAAGAAACGAGCTCCTAGAACAAGAACCAAGTATGGAAAACAAAGTGTTGCTTACCAGGTACCTCAGGTTTTAAATCCCTTGCAGATCAATTGAACTTTAGGGCTAGTAGTGCGACTTTCAAGAAACAAATAAAGAACTTATTCATAACCACCGGTCTACACTATCGAAACTACGTAATGGAGTCTCATGCCTGTGCAAATGCTTAAATTGTTCATAAATTTTTATGTCAATTATACGAGTGTATACACCGCAATTCATTGTATCCGCATGCATTTTGTGTCTGTTTTTGAGATGTTTCATTGATATCGTTTAGTTGTGAATTTTTACGAGAGTGACCTCTAATTCTTGAAATGTGTTATGTAAACTTCTTATGCTATTTATGTTTGAGTTTTGTGTGTACAATTGCAGGTTGCTTGAAACCAATGTATTGAATATATATATTGTTTGTCAGTGCTGATGTCTAAGCTTTGCACTGTCACATACTGCGGAAGGACAAGGGCCTTTGTCAGGCTGTTCGCCTTTAGCCCTATGCCCCTGCAGGGAGCTCTGTATCCGGCTTACTGTAAATAAAAAGTACTACTACTAACCTTTGGTTTAACTAAGGCGCACTTAAATAAAGGTGCACAGGCCCTTTCGTACCCCCCCCCCCCCTCCTGTTATTATGCGACAGCAGTGACCAGAAATTGACTTAGTGCATATCAAGTTTGCGCCATAATAAAAGGAAATGACGTCAAATGAGACAAACACACACACACACACACACACACACACACACACACACACACACACACACACACACACACACACACACACACACACACACACACACACACACACACACACACACACACATCGCAAAGCGTCAGCAGAGACGCGAACCCACCCCCTCACGCTCAGGCACCGTGCAGTGGCAACTAAGACACCCCGTAGGTGGCATTACATGGCCACCAACAGAGCCTTATAGGGCTGGCAGTACGGAAAGAAGCAGTAATTGGACCAACAGCTAAATATGCCCCAATAGGATCAAACGCAAACTTAAAGAAGATCTTGGACGGTGCGATTATTTTTTGTCAGGCCGTCTTTCGACGCTCAGGACACGAGCGCTTTACGCAATCTATACTAGAGTACCGGATGTTATGCAACGCTCGAAGACACGTGGTGTATAATATATGCAAACATTGAGCCAACCAGTGTATCGTGGCGTTAATGAAATGCTAATGAGTCGCGAACCTCATTTGCATTATAGATGCCGCAAGCTGAAGAAATGAATATTTCCAGCAACAGTAGCGTGCATACTATACGTAGAACTCTGACGGCAGTATTGAAGTTGCCGTGTTTGAAATTAAAGCTTTACGCTGTTTGCGGAGAGATTAGCGTCACAAATGAAAGAGAACTTTAGACTTGGGCCTTGTGCAACGTAGCTGTTTAAATCAGAGAGGGAGAAAGGAAGTCTGAAAGAGAAGGAGCAAAAGTGAAGAGAAAGAGAGACAAACCATATGTTTTGTACAATAAAGAAGTGCAGAGGAAGATGGTGGTTTGAAATTAAAAGAACTGTTCAAAAGGGAATTTTGATACTGCGTTGATGCCCTGACGAAAAAAAAAGAACCTTGTTGTGTCGGAAAACTGCATCTAGTTACATTGTTTTTGCGCTTAATTACCACAAAATTGATGGCCAGTCCGTTATAAAAATGAACCTTGAGCTTATGAAAATTAACGCTTAGTGCTAGATGTAACGAATTACATTTTGCACTAGACAAAGAGCGTTGATTCAACGAACTTGAAGAAATAAGCGAGACTCGCGACCTTATTTCTTCACACAAACAGACCAACCCTTAGGCTTGCTGCTTAGTACCACGAGCGCAATCTTTTTAAATATTTGGTGTAACCGCTGATTTATACGCACTGAGAATTTTGCTATGAAGATGTTCGGCTTCGAAGGTGCACACAAAGCACAGTATCCCCCCCCCCTGCCTTTTTTTGATATAGAATATTACCATGTACTTCAACTTAGCCAAACAGTTTGTTCATTGCGTTTGTTTGCAATAGTTAACTTTGATGGAACGCACGATCGAGCAATTTCGCTGTATCCGGTTTGGGGTACTGGGCTTGCTGCGTCCCGCCCGTATACTCAAAGCAAAACAGGCAGATGCTTGTCAGGACATGTAAACAACCAATTCAATGGCGAGCGGCCAAACTCACTCGAACTTGGCAAACGAGAATACGAGGCCTGTGGAACGAAGATGACGAAGAAAGGCCAAGTGTCACGTGGTATGTTGCATGTTCCTCATACACATAACGCGAAGATGCAGCGCGCATCGCAGCGGTGCCTCCACCTTGCCCGAGCGAGAGTGCGCACAGCTGCTGTGCACGACTTGGTGAAAGAGCACCCTCACGCACGCCGTTCCCACACAACCTCTGCGTTGTTGAGTACATAGAGCGAGGCGGATGCTATGTGCCAGATTACAAAAACTGGACGGCTGGTCGATATCCGAGCGATACAAATAAGCAAGAATAGAGAGAACAAAATGAAAGATATGAACGACAAAGAGAGAGGTCGGCGCGCACCCATACGTTTTAAACGCAGATAAAACATTTGCTGTCTTCTTGTAGTCAGTGGACGTTCTAGATAGTACGATAGTTATAGCGGGAGAACAGAACGATGGCAAAGAGAGAAGAAGGACACGAGCGCTCTTTGGCGTCGTTCTGTTCTCGCGCTATAACTATCGTAATGTCATACCAACTAGCCCAAACTGCCACACTTCTAAGTTCGAGATCGATTGCGACCGGTACATGTTCGGCGTCAGAATTTTCTTCACCAATTTCACATTTTTTGTCTACTGATTCCTGCGATTTGCTCTCTCTTTCTAGGCCTCTTATTTCCCGCTTTGCAAGACAACGGCTTTGTTTTGTCTTTGTCATCACCGTTCCCATCTTTCCTCTGCTTATGCCTCTGTTTACAGTCGCTCCCGCAATCGAAAACAAGACGCCCGCGGAACAAGAAACTCGACCGTGTGCCGCGCCAAGGATTCTTCGAGCACAAGCGCAGACAACGTTGACGTCGAGTATCCTATATTTCGTTCGCTGCTGCGACGCTCGAAAGGGCTCCCACAAAGGCACGCCACCACCAGAGTGAAAGCTCGGGCCGGCTTTTCATTCGGATCTCCTTTGTGTGCTCGTGCAGAGCGATGAGAGTGCTCGGTCAATCTGGGTCAAGTCGCAGCCATAGCCGGAGAATGGCTTGTCTGATTCCAGGTTTTTATTGTACTCAGAAAAGGGTCTTCCATGCAGCCTCTGGAAGGGCAAGGTTGGTCAGCAACAAACAAACAGACAAACGACAAAAATATTGCGAGCGAGGCCGCAGCAAGCGGCGGTGCTTTGAGGTCTTATGGATTGCAATCTCAAGAGTGCCTCGGTGAGACCACACAACGGCCGAGGTAAAAATAAAGGGCAGCGGGAAAGGCAACATCAGCGTCAATTGCTTTTCACTGAACTGATATTACTTTCCCATTGTTTTCGTTTTTCGGTCATGAAGACGCGGAGTGGTTCTGAAATATTTTTTCTGATGAAATAAAACGGAATATAGAGGTTCGATCGCTCGGAGAAAATCGCATTTGTCGTCCGAGAAGATTGAACGTCGGATGCTAAAGAAAGCGGTCGAAACAATACAGCACCATCGAAAACAGAAGCATGTCGTGAAATACAAATAACGAAATGAGCAAGGTAGTGAAATTATCGCGAACAGAATTTGCCTTTGTTGTGGTCCAGAAGCCTCCCGCGTTCTTATTGGTTCGGTAATCCGGCGCTAACCTCTATTATAATCACTACATCACTGTCAGGCATTGGCATGGAGCACATCTGAAAAAGAACGTTTGTTAAAGCTCCAATAATAATATACGAATCTATGTTATGTAGTATGAACGCCGCTGTTAATAAAATGCGTGGCGTCAGGACATGCACATGAGTTGGTTTGGGACGTCGCGACATCAGTTATTGCAAGCACGCGGGGGAGGAGCGTGTCGCTTAATAGACCAGCTCGCATAGGTATTATGAACGACGTTACGAAAACAAGGCACCTTGGGCCCTTCTTTCGGTGCGAGGTCCTTGACTTTATATATATATATATATATATATATATATATATATATATATATATATATATATATATATATATATATATATATATATAATTTTATACACGACATTAAACAGACCTAACAGACAATAATGCTAACAAGGAATGTATAGGGGAAGTTATTAGACCAATGGTAATGTATATGCGAAGAAAGAAAAGAAGAAAAGTGGGTAAAAAGATAACTTCCCGTGAGCAGAAATCGAACCTGCGACCTTCGAATAACACGTTCGATGTTCTACCACTGAGCTACCACGGCGGCTATCACCCCAGCCGCTTTATTGGGTTTATATACGAGTTTAAACGTGGAAGTGTCAGTCAGCGCCGCCTGTAGCCATGGAGGCGAGTGTGGCACACTCTTAATGAGCCTGTTTGGCGTCATGTAGCACGTCAGCTGGCAGGTGACCAGTAGTCCCTCATGTACCATCTAATGGCACCAAGTCTGCCAGTACGAGACCCTTGTTAATAAATAAGGGAAAGAAGTGTCTACTTAAGGGCTCGTTTTTCCGTGTTTTGACACACTATCATCATCATCATCATCCTGACTATGCCCACTGCAGGACAAAGGCCTCTCCCATGTTCCGCCAGTCAACTCTGTCTTGTGCTTGCTTCTGACACTTTGTACCCGCAAACTCCCTAATCTCATCTGCCCACCTAACTTTCTGTTTCCCCCAAACCCGCTTGCCTTCTCTGGGAATCCAGTCAGTTACCCTTAACGACCAGTGGTTATCCTGCCTACGCGTTACATGCCCGGCGCATGTCCATTTCCTCTTCTTCATTTCAACATGCGATATCCTTAGCCCCAGTTTGTTCCCCGATCCACTCTTCTCTTTTATTCTCCCTTAAGGTTACACCCATCATTTTCCTTTCCATCGCTCGCTGCGTCGTCCTCAATTTAAGCGGAACCATCTTTGTAAGTTTCCATGTTCGTACTCTATAGCTAAGTACCGACAAGACGCAGCTGTTATATACCTTCCTCTTGAGGCATAGTGACAATCTACGAGACATGATTTGAGAGTGCTTGCCGAACGTGCTCCACCCCGTTCTTATTCTTCTAGTTACTTCAATCTCATTGTTCGGCTTCGCAGTTATTGCCTGTCCTAAATAGACGTAGTCCTTTACAACTTCAAGTGCTCTGTTACCTATCTCGAAGCGCTGTTCTCTTCCAAGGTTGTTGCAGTTACTTTAGTTTTCTGCAGATTGATTTTAAGACACACCTTTCTACTCTCCTGGTCTAACTTGTAAGTTGTAATTTGTCTCCTGAGTTACTCAGCAATGCAATGTCATCAGCAAAGCGCAGGTGCTCATATTTAACTCTTATTTCTAACGCTTCCTACTCTAGGCACCTGAAAACCTCCTGTAAGCACGCGGTAAATAGCATTGGCGAGATTGTATCCCCCTGCCTTACACCCTTCTTGATTGGTTGTTGCTTTCTTTATGGAGCACTATGGTGGCAGTTGATCCCCCGTATATTTCCTCCAGGATGTTTATATATGCTCCGTAGACGCTCTGATTTTGCAGTGTATACATGACTGCTGATATTTTTACCGAATCAAATGCCTTCTCGTAATCTATGAAGGATATGTATAGTGGTTGGTTATATTCTGAGCATTTCTCTATTACCTGATTGATAGTATGAATGTGGTCAATTGTTGAGTAGCCTGTTCGAAATTCTGCTTGTTCCTTTGGTTGATGTTTTTTTTACTCTGTTAGCAATTACCTTTGTAAATAGCTTGTATACTACAGAGAGCCAGCTGATCGGCCTGTAATTCTTCAAGTCCTTGTCATCTCCTTTCTTATGTATTAAGATGATGTTAGCGTTCTTCAAAGACTCTGGTACTCTTCCCGTCAGGAGACACCTCGTAAACAGGGTGGCTAGTTTTTCTAGCACAACATGTCCTCTGTCTTTCAGCAGGTTTGATGTTACCTGGTCCTCACCAGCAGCTTTGCCTCTTTGCATTCCTTAAAAAGCTATTCTAACTTCCTTATCATTACTGGTGGGATGCCATCTGGGATACTGCTAGTTCTTATATTAAGGACGTGGCTGTGCCAGCTACTGTACAGATATCTGTAAAACTCCTCCGCTATTTTAATATCCTATCCATGCTAGTAGTTGCATTGCCTTCTTTGTCTCTTAGTGCATACATCTGGTTTTTGCCTATATACTAAGTTTCCTCTTCACTGCTCGGACGCTTCCCCCGTTCTTCAGAGTGTGTTTAATTTTCTCCATGTTATACATTCTTACTTTGGTTACCTTACGCTTATTAATCAACTTCATAAGCTCTGCCAATTCTGTTTTGTTTATTGTATTTGAGGTTTTCATGCTTTGGCATTTCTTAATGAGGTTCTTCGTCTCCTGGGACAGCTTACCAGTTTCCTGTCTAAGTACCATACCTTCAACTTCCTCAGCACACTCCGTAATAATACTCGTCAGATTACCATTCATTGCGCCAACACTAAGGCTGTTTATCTCGATAAGAGCCGTGTACCTGTTCTGAAGGGAGACTCTGAATTCCTGTACTTTCCCTCTCAGTGATAGCTCATTGATTGGCTTCTTGCGTATCAGTTTCTGTTGTTCCTTCTTCAAGTTTAGCCGAATTCGAGACCGTACGATTCTATGATAACTTCATCGTACTTTGCCAAGCACTTCTACATCCTGCACAATGCCTGGGTGTGCACTCGGTATAAAATCTATTTCGTTCTTACTTTCGCCATTAGGGCTCCTCCATGTCCCCTTACGTTTCCCTCGCTTTCGGTAGAAAGTGATCCAGATCCGTAAATTACTACGTTCTGGGAGTGCCATAATCTCCTACTGCCTGGTCTCCAGCTTGCCTCTTCCCTTCCTTGGCATTGAAGTCTCCCATCGGTATACTATACTGTGTTTTTACCTTATTAATTGCCAATTTCACGTCTTCATGGAAGCTTTCAACTGACGTGTCATCATGGCTGAATATAGGCGCGTAAGCCTGTACCACCTTCATCTGGTATCTCTTATTGAGTTTAACTACAATACCTACCACCAAATTGGTAGGTATCGTAACCACTGCGCCATCGTAGCAGCGATGGCGTGGAGGTTAGAGGTTCCGCCTCGCGTGCAAGAATTCGGTGGTTCGAATTTTGATGCCGCGCATTTCCAAACCGGCTAGAAAAAAATCCGCGTGGTGATGGAACTGCATAAAGAGGCGTGGGGTGCGGCCTCACCGGTAACCACCGCCGGTAACGCACTCCAACATGGAACAAGGATTGGCCACCCTGGTGCAGTATCTGGCCACTACCTCCCAGGTGCACACGTCGAATAACTCACGGCCCTCAGTCCCCAGCAGCTGCGAAGCAACTGACCACGGTGGCGGTCGGATCTGCAACGTAGCAGAGGGTGCTAAGAATCTCTGGGTGCGGACAAGCCGCCATTGGAATCTGAACTTGGCAACGTTTAACGCTAGAACCTTATCTTGTGAGGGAAGTCTAGCTGTACTATTCGAGGAGCTAGAGGGTGTTAAATGGGATATAATAGGGATCAGTGAGGTTAGGAGGACAGATGAGGCCTATACGGTGCTACAGAATGGGCACGTCCTTTTCTATCGTGGACTGGCTGACTGAAAAGAACTGGGCGTGGGATTTGTTATCCACAGAAATATAGCTGGCAACATCGAGAAATACTATAGCAAAGTACAAAACATTACACTGAATTGTGCAACATAATTTCTGAACACGTGATTTGATTTACAAGGCCAGGGACAGGTTACTACTGTGCAGTGATCAACTAAGTATAGTGCTCTGAATTTTCTCTATCTTATTGCAAGATCATGCGTTCGCTCATTCTACCAGCAGCCTGCTGTAGCAGAAAAGTGGAACATAAATCATTATCAGGGGCGTGCGCGTGGTTTATTTTTTTTTCGAAAATAGAGTGGTGGAGCACCCAGCGTTGGCAGGCAATTGGGTAGATGACGTCAAATTATAGCTCGATTATAAGTGAAATGAATATTTAGTGGAATGAAATTAACTAGGCTTGAACAGACGCTGCTAACAAAAGCAAAACAAAGCAACACAACAATAACGTGCACGGTCAGCTATAGTATGGGCACTTCAAGACAGCATCGCCTCCGCGCTTTCATTTTTATATCCTTTTTTTACTTGGCGGGCTTCAATCCGGTCATTTCGATGGAGGTACAATACTTGATGCGCCAGCACTGTAAAAGACCAGATGGTCGAAATTCTCAGAGTCTTACTCTACGGCGTGCCTCATAAGCATATCGTGGTTTTGGGACGCGACACCTCCGTATATCACTTTCTTTTTTGTTTACGCTGCCTCATCCTACAACTAGCTTACCTTAATCCCGTGTTCCTGTATTAAAGATGCGTAATTTATTAATGGAGCGTAACTAACTCTTTATTCTCATTCTTCTAAGAGCTGTTACTAAGTCACAAAGATGAGCATGCGTGTACGGTCTTTGCGAAATTCCTCAAGCAAACGAAAAGACTGTAATGCTGTTGTGCATTTTTGAAGTCAGGCTTTAACCTATAAAAAAGCGATGAAAATTCTGAAAGGCATCTTGGCTTAGTGCTCTAAAAAGAAACGTTCTCAACAAAGGTTGGTAGAACGTTTGGGTCGCCGTGGTAACCGATAGGCAGCCTTTTCAAAAAGTTTCGAAGAACCTAAAGCAAACGCATACATACTTGTCTAATATCATACTTGAGAATTGATTAAATATTCGCATGTGGCTGACGAGACTTGCCTTCATCTAACACGGTTATGTATGTACGTCCCTATCGGCTTTCATGATGGGGGCTTTTGTCTTGAAAGCTCGTACGCTGACCCTGCCTTAGACAATTTCGACATTGACGAATGATCGCTGTACTGGAGCATTTTACGGCTGACGCGAATCACCGATAGACTCATTAGTGAGATTTAGTACTGCGGAATGGTGCTACGTACGCATCACGCAAGCGCCTTGCGTTACGTGGCGTCGTTTGCCACTAATCGGCTTTTAGTACGCCGTAGTACCCGCGTACGTAACGAGCGTGAAGCGTGTTGCGTCATCTGGTAGATCGAAATAGAAGCACGTGTTGTTGACAGCCAATGTGAGCCAATCCAAGTGTTATAGCCAGATTATGGCCATATTTTAAGCCACAGAGCCGGTCGATGCTTGCCTTCGATGCCGCCATTTTGCAAAACGAAGTCTCGCGCTGTCGCGAACTTGTTCGGGAGCGGCACGATCAGCTCATACGTACGCACGCACGCATCTCATGCGTGCGTACGTAGCGGCTGCGTACGTAACGCGATACGTGCGCGTTGCGGTCTGCGCATGCGCACTACGCAGAACGTGGCGTCCTTACGTACGCAACGCTGCCACGTACGCAGCGTACGCAGTACTAAAACTCTCTATTGTCTAGACGACAACGAACTCGGGGATCTCCGCAGAGCATGTACATAGAAAAAAAAAGGAGCTATACAGATGGCTCATTCATTCAGCAGCACCCTTAGAGTTACGGTCTAAAGACTTCTGCATGAGTGATTCGTTTGGCCCACGAGGGCACATGAATTGAAACAGAGACTAGTTCAAAGCGGGTACCTTCTATAAGGTAACTCCGACACGACCGCGAACTTGTCCGCAAACGCAAGACAACGTAATCTTCTTGTACGCATCCTTGTCAGGGACGTCGCCTAGCCATCGATGCACGCAAGTGCAGAACCCGGAAGGGCGGGATGATTCTGTCTTCGGAGAGGGACAGCGCGCGCGCGTCCTCACTTCCTAACTCGTGTCAAGAGTGTATGAAGGGGGGGGGGGGGTCAGAGTAGACGCTCCAGTCTGCGCCGAGGGCTTAGATCGATAAGCAGCGTCCATCGGCCTTGTTTTCTGGGTCACAAGACACTGAAAGTGAAGTGGGTGGTAGAGGACCAGGAGTGAGGGGGAGCGTAGGGTGTTTGCTAACCTCGGCGCTGGGTCTGCCGCCACTCTGCGGCCCTTTCTTATTCCCTTTTCTCTTATTCTGAAATGCCGAAGAGGCCACCTTTGTTGCCTGCCAGTGGCATCAGCCCCATCTTGCCTCTAATGATTGCCATTTAGGCGGTTCGCTCTGCTTCTTGACCTTATTTTTTGTAGCTTTATTTTAACGTCTTCTCTCGACTTTCGCGCCTCCTTTATGTATGAAGCTCGCGCAATAATGTGCGACCGGCCATTTAGCACCGCACACGCCCCGCTCGTCATTGGCTGGCTCCTTTTGTTCGAGCCACTCCATAATCATCAAGCGTCTCGCAGCGTCTCATTCTTTCTCTCTTTGCTAACAAAGAGTGTCACGGTGTTCAGAGTTTGCCTTCCTCGGTTAGGTGAAGCGATAGTGTACAAGAACGACCAGAGCATAAAGAAGACGGCGCTGAATTTTGTTCTTGACGACAACTTCGCAATGTGAAACTTGTTTTAAGGGTCTCGGCACTTAGCCAGTGGAGCTCTTTATTAATTTTTTGTGGGTCTCGGCACTTAGGCGAGTCTGGGAACCATGGCTGAAAACGTGACCAAACGGCGCTGCTGTAGGAACGACGAAGAGGCTCTTTCAAGTTGCGACAATGATCGGCAAAGTTCAGCTACTGATGGCACAAATCGTTAGTTCACTTATACTCAAGCCACGAGTCAATAGGCTCGATAGCCTTGAAAATAAATCTAGTGACATCTCATGTGCAGTGACGTACAGTAGAAACAATGCAGACATGGGAAAAGCGCTGAAAGATCGCAAGAAGCTGAGAAATGGGAACGGACGCGCGTTGAACGTTTAAGTATTCTCCGACCATTCATTCTCGAGTGCTGATGGGTTAGTGCTGGACATATCTCTTTTCTCGATTGCGTAAATATCAAAGAGTTGAAAATGTCGCAAGGAAATACAAAAGGAACGAATGTGTTGTTTTGCAATAGTTGGAGAGGTGAACCAATGGCGGTCAAGTGGGGCGCCAACCGTGAAGAAACCCGCAAGATGCGTACACATCACACAGTATTCAAAGAATAAAAACTTCACATGCATTACGCCTACATATGTGTGTTTAATAAACAAATAGAAGGAATAAATAAATAAATAAATAAATAAATAAATATAGGAATGAGTGAAATTCTTTATTTTTCTAAAGACCATTCTGGCTAAGGCGGAGGCCACCAGGGCCTTTAGAACTTTTGCTATTTTGCGAGCGGTTACGTACCGAATAAAAAAAAGCCAGAGTGTCGAGATGAGCATGTGCCAACAGAGGCATCGACGTCATTTTAGGTTTTTCTCTTTTCCGCATGCACCTATAAACCATAAAATATTAACTGAAAAATGAACCATTGTAAGGATGAATGCAGTGGGTCATGCAAATCTCGGCAAACACATTGTTAGTGCTAAGCACGGGACGCTCGGCCCGGACTGTCGCTGATTTCGCTAGCTGGGCCTACGCTCCTACATGGTCTCGAATAACAGTTTTGACTGTCTCAGTTCTTTATTATAATTGGTGGAGTTTGCGGGGTCTCCTTGCTATCCTGGAGTTGCGAAGCCGGACTCTACCTGCTGTCATGACTACTGCATCTGCCACAAGCCCTCCTCCTATGGCTTCCCAGGCCATCGTGTGCTCCGGCGCGGTCCGTCAGCGGGATCCTCCCATATTCAGCGGCACTGACGATCACGACGTCGACGACTGGCTGGCTACTTACGAACTCGTGAGTGTCTTGAACAAATGGGACGAAGCCACGAGACTGGCCACTGTCGGCATTTACCTCAGTGGCATTGCCCACTTATGGCTTCGGAACCATGAGACTGACGTTTTCACCTGGACAGCATTCAAGGCAAAGTTCAGCGAAGTCTTCGGTCGTCCTTCTGTCCGCAAACTTCGTGCAGAACCGCGCCTTCAGTCGAGATCTCAACTGCCTGGTGAGAACTTTACAAGTTACATAGAAGACGTCATTGACTTGTGCAAACGCGTCGATGTGAACACGACAGAGGTGGACCGCATCAAGCATATTTTTAAGGGCATTGACGAGGACGCGTTCCAGATGCTCATTTCAAAAAGCCCTGCTACTGTCGCCCACGTTACCGAGCTCTGCCAAAGCTATGATGAGCTCCACGGGCAACGTCTCGTCGCCCGCCGTGCTGTCCCACATCAGGAATCGATGTCCGGCTTAACTCCCTCGCAAGACCCTGTCCTCCTCTCGCAGATCAAAGATTTCGTGCGCGAAGAAGTTGCCCGCCAACTCTCGCTCATCTCTGGCCTACCGGAGCGTAGTGCGCCGCTTAGCCCTACTGTACGGACTATTATACGAGATCAAGTGTTTGAGGTCTTTCCTCCGCAGCTGGTGCCACCAGTCAATGCAATACGTACGCCGAAGCAGCAGCACGACCACGACCACAGACGTTCCAAGCGCCGCTTCCACTGCCTGCTCCTGTTTATGCCCCCCAGCCGCCACGACCTCCACTTCGCCGAGTCCCTAATCCATGGCGCACTGCCGACAACCGACCGATCTGCTTTTCGTGTGGTCTACCTGGGCACGTCGCACGTCTGTGCCGCTGCCGCCCACTCCACTCACGTGAAGACCCACGTCCATATGAGAACGATTACACGTACACTCAATAAACTCCAGACCCCGAATTGTACGCTCCTCGACCAAGCCACCGACCAGCTCCTGATCGCCGATCTCCTTCTCCACGTCGACGCTCGCCCTCCCCGATGCGCCGACGTCCCCCTACAATCGACGCGGAAAACTAAATGACGCAGTTCCCGAGGCAAGAACTGCGTCCTCGTCGCAAAGCACAAGCCCTCTTCGTTCGCCGCCGAATGTAATTAATGCCGTTCTTGAAGGTGTACCAGTGCTTGCCCTTATTGATACTGGTGCCGCAATTTCTGTCATCGCCGAAAAAGTTTGCCGTTCAATTCGAAAAGTGACAACGCCTTACTTGGGTTCATGTCTTCATACTGCCACTGCACAGCCTGTGGAGTCTGTGGTCGCGTGTACTGCCAGACTTGTAATTCAAGGAGTGCCCTACACAGTGCAGTTCGTAGTACTCCCACACTGTTCTCATGACATCATTTTAGGCTGGGATTTTCTCTCCCATCACCAAGCCGTCATTGATTGCGCCCGTGCCGAAGTCTCCTTTTGTCCCCTTGGTGATGCGCTACCAGTGCACGATAGCCCTTCCTACGCGAAGTTTGTTCATTAGTGACGACACCCAGATCTCTCCACGCGCTAGTCTTCGCACCTGTGTCGTGTTCCGCCGTCGTCGACGCTACCGCATTCTTCACGCCTTCCGCTGCGTTCGTTCATCGCCACTTATCACCGCTCCCAACCGCTCTCCTTACTCTTCAAGGTGGTGCAACCAACGTGCCTGTGGAGAATCGAATCTGTTCACATTCACGATTACGCTGCTTCGAGGCGAATGTATCGGTTCGATAGAATCATTCGAAACCATCACTACACTTGACGTTCCTGATGAATCATCGGAAGTCAGCGCCCTCTCCTGTAGTTCCGTGAATGACCCTTCCACTACCGACATTTTCAACCGTGTCATCGACGAAGGCCTAAACCCACAACAGAGGTGTGAGCTTTTGAGCCTCCTTGGCAAGTTTCGGCCATCTTTTGACAGTCACAGCGCTACTTTAGGTCGAACATCTACCGTATGCCACCAGATCGACACAGGTAATCACCCACCAGTACGGCAGCGACCATACCGCGTTTCGCCGACTGAACGCCGTGTCATCGATGAACAAGTAGGTGACATGCTAAAGCGAGGCGTCGTTCAACCATCAAACAGTCCTTGGGCGGCGCCGGTTGTTTTAGTTAAAAAGAAGGATGGCAAGATACGCTTTTGCGTAGATTATCGTCGCCTAAACAAAATAACCTGAAAGGATGTTTATCCTTTGCCTCGAATTGATGACGCCCTCGACTTTTTACAAGGCGCAGAGTTCTTTTCCTCCCTTGATCTACGCTCTGGGTACTGGCAAGTGCCCATGAATCCTGATGATATGCCAAAAACTGCCTTTGTTACACCAGAAGGCTTATACAAATTTAACGTGATGCCATTCGGCCTATGCAATGCGCCGGCAACATTTGAGCGCATGATGGACACTATCCTACGAGGCCTCAAATGGAACACGTCTTTGTGCTACTTAGACGATGTAGTGGTATTCTCGCCCGATTTTCCCACGCACCTTCGTCGCTTGGAACAGGTTCTACGCTGCCTCTCTGCAGCAGGCCTTTAACTAAACTTGAAGAAGTGTCCCTTTGGAGCGCGCAAGCTGACCATTCTCGGACACGTCGTGTCAAAGGATGGCGTTCTTCCTGACCCCGCTAAGCTACGCGCTGTTCGCGAGTTCCCGAAGCCCGCGTCTCTCAAGCAGCTGCGTAGTTTCATTGGGCTTTGCTCATATTTCAGCCGCTTCGTCCGGGATTTCGCCTCGATCATGGCGCCTCTGACAGACCTACTTCAGGGAGACCGCAATCTATCTGCGTGGTCTCCAGCCTGCGACAGTGCCTTTGCGAAGCTCCGTGAACTGCTTACAACACCACCCATACTGCGTCATTTCGATTCAAGCGCTCCCACAGAAATCCACACAGATGCTAGTGGTGTCGGTCTTGGCGTTGTACTCGCCCACCGAAAGAAAGCCTGGTTACCAAGAATATGTTGTTGCGTACGCGAGCCGCGCTCTTACAAGAACAGAAGCAAATTATTCGGTAACTGAGAAAGAATGCCTAGCGACTATCTGGGCCATTACGAAATTTCGGCCTTATCTGTATGGCCGCCTTTTCGATGTTGTTACCGACCACCACGCGCTGTGCTGGTTATCCTCCCTCAAAGATCCCTCAGGACGCTTGGCACGATGGGCTTTACGGCTACAAGAGTACGACATCCGTGTCATTTATCGCTCAGGCCAGAAGCACGCCGATGCCGACGCTCTTTCGCGTTCGCCTGTTTCTACTGATATTGCGAGTGTCTCCATCCAAGACAACTTCTTTCCACTATCAGGACCCATCAACATGTGTGCGGAGCAGCGCAAAGACTCGTGGATTGCGTCTCTGATGGATTACCTATCTGAAACACTCGCCCACCCGCCATCTCGAGCGCTACACCGACAAGCCTCTCACTTCGCCATCCGTGATGGAATACTTTATCGCCGCAACTACCACCCTGTTGCAAATGGCTACTCGTCATGCCCAGGCATCTCCGTGCCAGCATATGTGCTGCTTTCCATGCCGATCCGCAGTGTGCGCACGCCGGTTTGTTTAAAACCTACGCCAGGCTACGTTTTCGGTTTTATTGGCGCGGCATGTACACATTCGTTCAAAAGTACATTCGATCTTGCACAGAGTGCCAACGCCGCAAGCACGATCCTAGCCGTCCTACTGCACCAACGCAGCCGTTATACCGTGTCCAGTGCGACCATTCGACCGGGTTGGAATAGACCTTTATGGTCCTCTACCATATACATCAGCTGAGAATCGCAGGATTATTGTAGCGATCGACCATCTCACGAGATATGCAGAAACGACCGCTCTACCAGCCGCGACGGCACGTGACGTTGCGTCTTTCCTACTGCAACGTTTTGTTCTGCGTCACGGCGCTCCACGTGAACTTTTGAGCGACCGAGGCCGCGTCTTTCTCGCGGATGTTATTCAACAACTTCTTGCAGAATGCCATGTGATTCACCGCTGTACTACCGCATATCGCCCACAAACAAATGTCTTGACCGAGCGTTTCAACCGTACTCTTGGCGACATGCTTTCTATGTATGTCGCCTCCGACCACACCAACTGGGATCTTATCCTTCCCTACGTAACGTACGCTTACAACACGGCACCTTAAGCGACGACAGGCTTTTCTCCATTCTTTTTACTTTATGGTCGAGAACCATCATCTCCAATTGACACCATTCTCCCCTACCGACCCGACGCATCCGAAGGCACACCAGTTTCCGAAGCCGCGCGGTATGCGGCAATTAGCTCGCACCCTTACAGCACAAGAACAAGAGCTACAGAAATTTCGTCACGACGATAGACGGTCCAACTACCAATTTTCGCCCAACTCTCTTGTTTGGCTGTGGGTGCCCCCCAGTGCTGCTCCTGGCACTCTACAAAGTTTGTCAGCAGGTACCATGGACCTTATCACGTCATAGAACAAACTTCCGGTGTTAACTACCTCATCGAACCCCTCACGGCCACTGTGGACCTGCGTCGCCGAGGCCGCGAAATCGTACAAGTGGATCGCCTCAAACCATATCACGAACCACTTGTCCTCACGACACCTTAGAACACTTGGCACCATCTTCAGCGAGGGGGAAATATGTAATGATGAATGTAGTGGGTCATGCAAATCTCTGCAAACACATTGTCAGTGCTAAGCACGAGACGCTCGGCCCGGACTGTCGCTGATTTCGCTAGCTAGGCCTACGCTCCTACCTGGTCTCGAATAACAGTTTTGACTGTCTCAGTTCTTTATTATACCATATACATCGTCGCATTATCAACGGAGAGGTAGCTAATTGCAGTCTCGAATCGTCAGAAACCTCTCTTCATGTTTCATTCTGCCAAGTGTGTCTCTTGCCTACAGCAATCAATATTTTTCGGCAGAGGCCCATGTTTCTCGTTTAGAGCTACATGTTTATTTCCTAAGTTGCTCGTTGGCGTACTTGTAATTCTTGCGTCACATTCGTCATCCCACTCGTTCCCATACATTTCCCGCTCTATGTATCTCCCCTCCCTCCGCATAACGCAAGCAAAGAAAAAAGGGATTCAATGACAGAACTCGGAAACGTCGCAACACACACGCGGCCAAACAGACATCGAGGAGTGACCGTGTCTTAAACAAGCAAAAAAAAAGCATCTGGGTAGTTCAATTCCCCGTGTATATTCGGTCGCCCACGAGGTAGCTGCTTCGTAGGCGGATCGCTGAAAAAACGGACGCTTGCTCTGTGAATTGTGTGCTCCGTATAAGATCGCCACTGTTGGTCGTTACGAAAACGTGCCCCCACTGGCACGCCACGCCGAGTGTTTCTGTAGGCGTGTATACGAACGTTTTGTGTGGGAGTAGAATAAGGCCAGGGGACTATAAGCTTCGGGCCAAGACGGAAGCAAGTCTCTTGCTCTTCCACCCCTCCTGTGTAGAGAAGGAGAAGAAGAAAGTTCGATCTGTTTGAGTGCCTCCCGTTCGCGTAATCTCTTTTTGAACGTCCGGATGTCTTGCGCCAGGAAGATTAAGATGAATGGGAGTTTAAATGTTCTTCCTCGTTCTCTGCAGGATGCGAGGGGAAACGTGTTGTTGAGAAATGTCTCGCGATAAGGCATTCCGTGTTGAGGACATGAAATGGTGGGCGTTTGTGAAGCGAAGAGAATCGATAATGCTGAACGTTCACGTGATGTAATGTGCTCGGTTTGTGTCTCTTACAACAACGCTCGCTTATGAAAGCTAGAGGAGTGCAAGAAAAAAGAAAAAAATATTATAAAAAGAATGAAACTGTGATTGAGTTGAATGCGATGGCTCGGTGGGAAACGCGTGAACTGGGGCTCTGAAAGCAGAACCCGGTTGCATTTACAGATACGCCCAAAGTGCTATACCCGACCTTAGAATGAATCGTCAGAGCGAATATAATTGGATTTGTGATCTATGACACGTTAAAGTAAGAATAATGGCGCGAACAGAAATCAACGCACGTGTTAACTCGTTGCTGCAAGAAACCTGTTTCAAAAATGTACCTAAAAGAAGAATGCCGTTAAAGGGGCCCTCTAACGCTTTCCACGACTTTGTAGCTTTACATGTTTTTTTTGCTGGTTGCGTACACTGACAGCTTAAGAGATAAGTGCCGCAAGAACGGCAGCGATAGGGACACGTCGTGCGAAGTTATTCAGCGGAGAGATATCAAAATACAATGAAATGAATTCTTACCCTCAACTCGATTTTCGGGGGCTCACATAACCATGTTTTCCTCGCCCTCTGACGTGGAAGGCTGCCCAATGAAATGAACTGAAAGCCCCACCGTACAGGAAGCTTGCATGACATATTGCGTGTTACGTCCAGCGTATTAAGGACGCCGTTGCGATGGTAACTAACAATGTGGTATAATTAAACAGGGAATGACACGTGTGAAACGAGCCAGCTCGCGAACGCTTCTATAATATTTTGTTGCTTTACTGATCTTCCTTTTTGAAATGATGTATACATATCAACGCTCTTACATTTTTTCTCTTTTAGTTTCTTCAAATTACGGTGACCGGGGCGTCGCCGGCGCGTTTCCTCCAACACATGGCGTTCGGCGCGTTTTTTTGACCAGCTTTGCAGTTTTCAAGCTGAAAAATTTGGATAGCTTTATTTCCTGTCGTTTTGAGCGAAAAATTATACCGCGATCACATTTAACATTACATTTATCCAATCATATGGCGGCAACATTCCGGCGTCATTTCCGCTCGAAGTAGTTCTAGCGAGTGCCACTACGAGTTGTTATTAAGTGTTAGAGGGCCCAAGTGTTAGAGCACGCGCACGTTCGAGGAGGTTAATAATAATGCTTACTGACACATTAAACGTGCGCTAACGAAGAGGTCACCTGTGGTGTTTAATTGAACAAGTTTCTGCGAGAAGAGACGAATAGAGGGACACTATGATTCTCACTGTAGCTCCGTCATATCCAATTAAAAAGAAGTGTTGTCTTTGAGTCCGTTTACTTTTTCTTTTTTATTCATTGTTTTTCTCATGTTTCAAAGCACAACTAACATCCCGTCGCCAGAACTTCCGGGCTGCTGAGAAAAGATCTTTAATTAAAACTCCGTTTCATCTGTCCACGACGCCCTTCGGGAAACAATGACACCTTTCATAACGCCGTATTCCCGGCTGGTGCTGAAACGTCGCGGAGCGAATTTAATTTCGAGCCACTCCGATTTCGTATATCTAAAGCGCCACTAGAGAAGCGCAATCCGCGGGACGCACCTGGAAATTCTCCGCCTACGTCACGCCAGCATAACTTCCAAATCTACTATATATTTTTTCCTAGCTTCTGTTTAGGCATCATGGCGCTCGTTTATTGTATTTACTTTGTTCTATAGCCTCGGTATTCCGTTTCACGCGTCGGTCTTTGCTCCGCAACCGCAGCCGGTGTGGGTAGAAAGGGCGCGAGAACGTGGTCGCCGGCGCGTTCCCAAGCGATGCACAGGTGCGCGTGTAGACATCGAGACTCGGCTGCCGAGAAAGAGACTGACACCGGCGCTGTTGCTGAGCAAAGCGCTCCTATTCGATTCTTTTGTTGGTTTCTTTCCTACGATTTTCTCAGACGAATGGTGTGTGACGCTCCTTCCTTCTGTGTTCGTAGCCTAGAGCAGCGCCATAGACGGGAGCACAAGGCAGAGAAAGCCACAGTATAGGGCGCTGAAATAATAACTGACAATTACTGATTCGGTGCATCGTTATGTAGTTTTTCGTGTCTTGCCAGCTGTTAGTTCTGTGCTTTCTTTTAGGGGCGAAGCTCCTTAGGGCGTGGGCTGTGCGTCCCCTGTAGCCTGTATGTAGCCACCTCTAGTTTAGTTCTTTCAGTGTTCACTAGATGGCGGTACCGTCCCCTGTATAACATTACAAAAACATAACATTACAAATAACATAACATTACAAATGGGATACGAAACTGAAAATATGAGCATGGAATCAAAGTCTGGCAGCTCGTATTTAAATGACAAACAAATAATAAATATAGCCGCAAGAGTCGAGGAAGAAGTAGGCGAAATACCAGGCAAGGACTGGGAGTATAGTGAGCTGTTACATCTAATGACGAAGGAGATAGGGAAAGAGAAGAAAACTGTTTGCTGGAAAGGAAAAAGGAAGCCAAAAAGTTGGTGGAACAAGGAAATCCGGGAGGCGATCGAGAAGCGACGCGAAGCATCACGGGAGCATAGAAAGGCAAAAAAGGAGAAGCGGCCGCAGGACGAAGTCAAAAAAATATGGGAAATATATTTAGAGAAAAAATCCCTTGTACAGAAATTGGTAGAGGCAAAAATTAAAGGTGAAAGTGAACGCTGGATGACAGAGATACACGAAAAAAAGGAGGCCGCGCCTAGGATTTTTTGGAGCCACATAAAGGCGCTAGGTAGGAAGTCTGTCACAACGCAACAACATATTCTAGATGAAGGAGGAAATCAATTGGAAGGGTACGAAGCGCTAGGTTACATCCAAAAGGTAACAGCCGATTCGTTTCAAAAGAGCGTCCAGGGGATCTCCCCGGTGAGTAAAAGTGTGGCGGAGAAAGCAACAGAGGAAGAGCTAGTACTTGATAATTTCAACTGGAAAAAGGCCGAAGGAAAAATTCCAAAGCGCACTGCCGCGGGTTTAGATGGGATTCCCGTTAGCCTCATTAACGAACTAGGACATAACACTAAAGAAGCATTGTTAAAAGCAGTAGAAAAAAGCTTAAAGGACGGACAAATACCGGACAGTTGGCGACAAAGTAGAATGAACTTAATCTATAAAGGCAAGGGAGAAAAGGACAAGATTCGCTCGTATAGACCACTAACCATTACATCGGTACTATACAGGTTGGCGATGCAAGCAGTAAAAATGAAAATAGAAACATGGGCCGAACATAACGATATTTTGGGAGAACTTCAGAACGGATTTCGAGTCGACAGGCGGTTAGACGATAACCTGTTTGTTCTCACTCAGTGTATAGAAATATCTAAAATAGAGAATAGGCCCTTGTACGTGGCTTTTCTAGACATCACTGGGGCATACGACAACGTTAATCAGGAAATTTTGTGGGATATATTGAAAGGAATGGGCATGGGCGACGACTGTATACAGCTTTTGAGGGAGATATACCGAGAAAATACAGTTTGCATAGAGTGGGAAGGAATGCGTAGCAAAGGGAACGTTGAGGTTAGCAAGGGTCTGAGACAGGGATGTCCTTTGTCCCCGCTGTTATTCATGCTGTACATGGTGAGTATGGAAAAAGCGCTAGAAGGTAGCAACATTGGTTTTAATCTGTCACACAAACAGGGCGGCATGATGATTGAGCAGAAGCTTCCAGGTTTATTTTATGCGGACGATATCGTCTTATTTGCGGACAGTCGAGATGATATACAGCAGCTGGCGAATATATGCGGAAGGGAAGGTGAAGCTCTTGGACTGGGATTCAGTGTAACGAAGTGTGGATTGATGGTATTCAATGATCCCTGTGATCAGACGGTGTCCATACAAGGCCAAGAAATACCGAGGGTAAGCGAATACAAGTACCTTGGAGTATGGGTAAATGAGAGTGATAGATACATGGAGGTACAGGAAAAAGCCTCGGCAGCAAAAGGAAAGAGGAATGCGGCAATAATGAAGCACAGAGCGTTGTGGGGATACAATAGGTATGAGGTGCTTCGAGGTCTGTGGAAGGGTGTAATGGTTCCAGGGCTTACTTTTGGGAACTCAGTGGTGTGCATGAGGGCAGAGGTGCAATCGGGAATGGATGTAAATCAAAGGACTGTGGGACGCCTCGCGTTGGGTGCTCACGGGAAGACGACAAACGAGGCTGTAAAGGGCGATATGGGGTGGGCAGGTTTTGAGGCGAGGGAAGCGCAGAGCAAAATAAGGTTCGAAGAAAGGCTAAGAAATATGAAGGAGAGTAGATGGGCAGAGAAGGTGTTCTGTTATTTGTATAGGAAGAGCGTGGACACACAGTGGAGAAAAAGAACTAGAAGACTCACTAGTAAATATACGGCTGGTATTGTAAGCCATATGTCAACAAAGAGCGTTAAGGGAAAAGTCAGGGAGGCGGAGAGGATTTACTGGATGGCAGCTATGGAGAAAAAACCGGCTTTGAGTAACTACCGAAAGGGCAAAAATGAAATAAGGAGGGAGGCATTTTACGATAATTCAAGGGGAAGCGCTTTACTGTTTGAAGCGAGATCGGGTTGCCTTAGAACGCGTAGTTATAAAGCAAGATTCAGTAAAGAAGAAGAACAATGCACATGCTGCGGGAAAGATAAGGAAACGGCGGAGCATGTTCTGATTCAATGTGGAGATATCCACCCAGGTGTACGTTTGGGCATGAGCCTACAGGAAGCCTTGGGTTTTAGGGACAACAATGGAAAGCTGAACACACCCGCGATTGAAATAAGTAAGAGACGGTTAGAGTATTGGTGGCAGAAAATTAGAGAGAAAGGACAAAAATAAATATTAGAAAAATAAAATATGGACAGTGTGCCGTAAATGGCAGAGAACTTAAGCTGAAAATTTACCTTTTTTCCATTAAGATAGAATTTATCGAAGTAGAGGCATTAGGCCAACATCAAAAAAGAAAAAAGGTTTTTTTTTTGTCGAGCCTGGTGGCATACTTGTCACCACCCCGTTATAAAGGGGACGCTCATAGCATCCATCCATCCATGTAGCCACCTCTAGTTTAGTTCTTGCAGTGTTCACTAGATGGCGGTACCGTCTCCTGTATGTAGCCACCTCTCGTTTAGTTCTTGTAGTGTTTACTAGATGGTGGTACTTGTAGCTGATGATGAAAAGATGCAAGATGTTATAAACTAGAAAGCGGTACTTGTAGTTGATGAAAGACGCGAGATCTTATAAAATAGGAATGATGTCACATATGGCGCGTGTCATTGGTTGAAGGCAATCGTTCGATTTAGTGCGGCGACGTACGCTAGGGGGAGCGATGTAATAAAATCGAGTGGGCGAAATGTACAGAGGATTCATGGTTTACCAGGTTTACCTCCGGAGCTTCGCCCACTCATCATCATTCACTTCGTGGATATGGCGGAATTTTTTTTACCTATCTTGTGTTTCCGTCTTTCGCGCTCCTTTAATCTGCGAACCTTAACCAACTAGCCTAGCCTTACATTCTTTTTCATTTCCTTCTGTGAAACTATACAGCGTGTTGATGATGATATATGGTGTTTTTTGGCGCAAGGGCCATTTGATGGCCAAAGAGCGCCAGTTCATGGGACAAGGAATGGGGACAATTATTGTGATTAGCGGCTGTATAAGGGCCATAAAATTCCTCGCAGTAAGACGGGTAAGAACATACAAGTAATAAAATCATGACCATGCCGTGAAAGTTGTGTGTGGTGTGAATAGATGACAAAAGTTGGTGATAATGTAAAACGATGGTGGACATGTATGGCATTAGCACAAGTACCTCACTCGTTCATACCCTTGCGTCCAAGGGGTGAGGCAAGTGCTTTCTTGTGTAGCCACCGCAGCAGAAACCTCCCTGGAGAGGTCGTGCTACGGAATGCCCGGGTATATATATGAAAACTATGAATTTCTTTTAAAAACGCTAACAATATTTTATGACTAAAAAGCGGTTCCCTACCGACGAACATTGCAGGGTGTATATACAGGGTGTTCTCTGAACAACTTTGAACACGCATATTCTCGGCTAGTACCACTTTCGCGTCGAACAAAGGCACGCGATATGTGAAGTGATTGAGTGAGTGATGGTAACCGTGAGGGAAATTTAGTTTGCTGCCGTGCACTGGACTATGTAGAAATATTACGATACAGGAGATAGATAGATAGATAGATAGATAGATAGATAGATAGATGGATGGATGGATAGCACACACGTGATAACCGCTGGAGCTCAAGCTCACGTGCTGTATAACAACACAAGGATAGACACGTAGAATATTATGTAAAACCACCCAATTCTTCAACCTGAACGTGCGAGCACCAACCACACTGTCGGTAAGTGGCGTTTAACGAAGGACAGCGGCGCAATGACCGACGATCCATACATGTATGCAATGAAGCTCTGCAGCTGTCTTCTACAAGGCCGTTCAGAGAATCGGACACCAGGCCACCCGGAACAGGCGCTTACAGACACGGTGGTCGATGCTTGCGCGTTTAGGTTGAAAAAAAAAATGGACGGCTGTACGTATAATGTAAATAAACAAGACTTTGACGGCTACAATCTATATTTTTTTTTAATTTAAAGTGACACAAGCCATGTAGCAGTATGGGAAGCCAAACATGAGACCTTAGTGTGAAAAGATTTACAGCGAACATGACATTCGCAGAAAACGTCGTAAAGGAACCAATCATAGCAGATAGGAGGGTAAAAAGAGAGGCCAGTGTGAGCGTGCGTAAACACCTTTTATTAATAGCCAGTGTAGAGGTCCTGCTCAACGCCAGCCTCACGACCCGTGCCTAAAGATGGACCTGGGCTCGCAAAAAGGACCCAGCGCCCGCAGAGACGTGGCAAATCCTTCGTCCCAGGAACAAGGATAAACTGAGATCTGTCGGATTACGACGACGCGTCTGTTACGGGGATAAAGATCGACCATTCGTATCAATTTCAGGCGCCAGGCCACTGCGGCAGGATCGTCAAGCCTTCCTTGAACCAGGAGGATAAAATTGCACGTAAGAAAGGTGAATAAACGAGACAACTCAGTGGTATCATCCATTGACCCGCTACAAATTGATCCCGCGATCGTGAGGGAGGCAACAATGCAAACAGGGCAACCGAAAGAGAACGAGCAAGCGAAAATGTCCTTCAGTGACCACGGAAATGAAACGTACACCGTTCTTTAAAATATTTTAACTTCGTCACCTATTTATCACAACGTGTATCTGATAAGTTATTGTATAGGTTAGAACCCGAAAAGAAATACCAGCCGCGTTTAATACCAAATCCATTTCTATTTGAACGTTTTATTCGCGTAAAGATGAAAAGTGACAGAAAAATGACAAGGACGCAACGTAGACACCGCATGCACTTGAGAAATGAATTGGAGCCCGACAAGCGTCTTCAAACAGTTCTCAATGCCCGTGCACTGTCAGGTAGTATGCAGAGAAGCCTCACGCCACCTTATTGGATGTTGCTTTGCTTTCTTGTGAGGACGATCGAACGTTGAACACCTGCCATGTGACAATGTAAGAACCTCAGGAAAATGGACTACAATCTAACGACGAACCCCAAAAACACTTGTGAATTACGCGAGTGGCCTGTTTAGAGTGGCGTAGAAGTCGTCGATCATCTCGTACGAGAGAGAGTCCATTGGTCATCTATAGTAGACAGATGCAATCCTACGCATTCCATAACTTAACAGGCACTGATACCCGTTTAATATGCTTAAGCTGTTTGCCCAACAATCCCTTCGCCAACCGCTCCCAAACGGCGGCCGAGAGCCGTCCTTTTCCACGAAATAAAGGGCCAATTATTTCATTGATTCCTAATAATTGGTGTCCTGTTATCGTGCGTCCTCTATAGAATGCCAAACGGGTGCCGTGGAGCAAAGAAGGGGACAAAAACAATGAGAGGTTGGATCTTATCATCGGTGATCGCCACTTTGATTGGATCTCATCCTCATTCATAATCAGCTGTTTTTCACCTGTGTACGTTACGCGGTCATAACGCAGTAGCATGACCACAAAGTTTATAATGTTTTTGTGCATTGGTTGGAAATTGCGATAGTAGTATTGACTTCGCGGTGCCGTCACAGACCCCTCTCTTCTTTCATTCTTGCAAATCCCCTTTCGCCCTCACCACGTACAGCGTTCGCAGCTGGAGACTTTCCCTCTTTATCTCTTAGTATCTGCATCATATCACACAAACCGCGGACGACCCCGTCATGGTGGTCATTATATATACCCCAGGACACGCAAAATCGCGTGCAGAAGTCTTGATTTCACGAGTGCACGGGCATTCCATATTTCCGGTCGTGTATTCAAATCACCGTTGACGCTATCGATAGACAATGTTTAAATAGCTCTCTTACCACCGTCGGTCATGGTATATTATTACAACCACAGTTAACAATAACAGGTGGGATTGCCGGGTTACTGCCATTGTCGGCAGAGATGATAGTCCAAGTCAGAAAAATGTCGACTTGCGGCGTATTGCGATGAACAGGGTGGCCGGCCACCTGCATTACAAGTCAACACGTTATAGGCACCCGGAAGAAATGATTATTTCAGTGGTATACTGATATATTTAGTCTCCGATAACGTCAGACACCGTGCCGTGACAGTGCAGTGTCCTAAAAGAAGAAAAAAAAGGACAATAATCCAAGCAGCCAGAAGTGAGAGCACGGAGCATGGATGAATGTCGCACGTTGGTATTGCTAAGGGTTAACCGTAAATAGGTATTATCGGAGAAAACGACGTCAACACAGAAAACAAGGTGAGGCACATACAGACAAAAAAAACTGAAAAAAAAGAAACTGTTTTCGCTATTGCCGAAGAAACCAAAATGTGACGCTGGTCGGGATCACTCGCACGCAGGTAAACCTGAGCGCAAATCTGGGTGCTCAGTCATGCGACAGCTGCGGGTGACGCGCCCGCTAAGTGGCCGTGTTCGCACACACGCACTCTGGGCTACCGTGGGGAATTCGTCCTTGACGCCGGTGCATCGGGGTGCAGGGGGGGGGGGGGTGGTTCGCGGCGATCGATGCTGGCATCCGATCGATGTGGCGCTGCTGGCGAGGAGAAAAAAACAAAGCGACACAAGTCTGTGGGAGAGAGCAGCAAGATATAGGCGCCTTTTGTGACGTAAAGCTCTGGTCATTTAGTCGGTGATAAAGAGTGAGAGGGTGTAAAAGGTGGGGGCGAAGGAAGAGAAAGTAAGGGCGACAAGCTGACACTCCGATCTCTTTTTCCCCCCGCCCCCTTTTTTTTTTAATTTGAGGATTGTTTCTGGCGCCCTTCATTAACTCACCCTTCCCTCTAGCGCCGCTGTAACAATGCTCCTGTTTTCGGAGCCACAGGGCCGTGCGTTTGGAATCGTGTGGTGCCGTGAACCATAATGATATACGAGCGACAAATTCAAATCAATATTCTTCAGCGAACAAGTGGCGATCGCGACTTCCAATTATTCGTATAGACATTGCTTATTACCCATGCTGCCATGTTGACATTGATCCCCTCACAATTCTCGTTCAACCACCGAAATGACATGTTTCACATACAAATCAAGCTGTACGTTAGACAGAACGATAGGCTGTCAAGCCTATTTGCTTTCCTGTATTGCACGTGATCATTATTTTTTCTACCATTTTCTTCCGGTTTCCAGCGTATCTAAACTAATACAGTCGTATTTGCCATTGTTCCTATTTTTATCCTATCTGATCAAGAGGTAATAAATAGGACAGCAGCATCACTTACGTGACAGGTGGTGACGTAGTCACGTACTCAATACTGTTATACTGGTAGGTAAACTATTTTGCCCTCAGAATAGATAGATAGATAGATAGATAGATAGATAGATAGATAGATAGATAGATAGATAGATGCTCAAAGTGCCTGAAGTACGTTAAGAAATGCTCCGCGTTTGTCTCATGCACTTCGGGGCATTCTACAGTACATGCAAGCACCCAAACTCTGAGACTGCTATAAAAAAATCCGATCAGCAACGTTCCGATCCGCAACGGAGGCGGGAATGTTGTAGACCCGTGTGCTCAGATTTGGGTGCACGTTAAAAAACCCCAGGTGGTAGAAAATTCCGGAGCCCTCCACTACGGCGTCTCATAATCTTATGGTGGTTTTGGGACGTTAAACCTCACATACCAATCAATCAACGTTTGCAATGTTGTTATCTGCGATTTTGTTGCACACGTATCCAGCATGCGTTAGGTATGGGGAACACGTAATGCATCCACGCAGCACGCTTTATAGGGGGGGGGGGGGGTAGTGCACGTTTGATGTTTTAGCGTAGGAACAGTTAGCGTGGCGGGTGCACTTCTGACTTGGCGTAAAAACTGTTGGCAGTGGAGGGGGTGTGCTTCTGAATTATTAGAGTAGGGACTGTTAGCGTAAGGGCGTTGCTACCTTCTACACCCCCCTCCGGTATAACGTGGCGTACTGAGGCAAAGCTATAGGGACTGCGTCGCTTTTTTCACGTGCGTGTTTGGCGAGACGCGATCGGCTTGGCTGCAGACCGACCTAAATGTCAGTCTGCAGCTAAGCCGATTGAATGTGTGACCGATTCATAAAAGCTCAGTTTGATGGCGCAACAAAGGGGCGAAATAAACACACACACACACACACACACACACACACACACACACACACACACACAACACACCACACACACACACACACACACACACACACACCACACACACACACACACACACACACACACACACACACACACACACACACACACACACACACACACACACACACACACACACACACACACACACACACACACACACACACACACACACACACACACACATCACACACACACACACACACACACACACACACACACACACACAAACACACACACACACACACACACACACACACACACACACACACACACACACACACACACACACACACAACACACACACACACACACACACACACACACACACACACCACACACACACACACACACACCACACACACACACACACACACACACACACAACACACACACACACACACACACACAACACACACACACACACACACACACACACCACACACACACACACAACACACACACACACACACACACACACACACACACACACACACACACACACACACACACACACACACACACACACACACACACACACACACACACACACACACACACACACACACACACACACACCACACACACACACACACACACACACACACACACACACACACACACACACACACACACACACACACACACACACACACACACACACACACACACACACACACACACACACACACACACACACACACACACACACACTGTTCATAAGTAGACTCGCCTTCACGTTCCGCTTAAGCGATTTCACAAGCGGAGTTAGTGATGCGCTTTTACGTTCCGCCGCTCGCACTCCGAACCATTGCCCAACACATAAAAATGAAGCAATAAACGTGCGTGGGAATATATTTTCAGAACAGTCACCCTTTCTTCAGGGTCAGTAAACATTTCGCTAATTGCGCTTAACACAAGTGGGCTTTTTGCAACACCTCTGATGCAAAGGGGAGGAGGGGAGAGAGAATGAATTTAATGGAGAAAGAGATAAGGAGAACTGGTACGTGGTGTTATTCATCTGTTATGTACTACGTAGTATTTTGCACCGCTGATCCGACCATTTCATTGCAGTATTTCATTGCCAGTCTCGCCAGCACCATCGCCTAATTTATTTCCTTGAAATAAGTACTGTTGCTCATCAACACCTGCCGGTACCTCAAGGATTTCCCTGTTTTTGTAACTCATCAATAACGGGCACGTGGATCAGTAAGCTTGTGATAAATCGCTTTCCTATACATTTCTGTAGTGAATGAGCTTCATTTCAAGGCGGAGTGTTAAGGACGACTTCCAAGTACACCAATCCAAGAACCGGCAGGACCGTACAAAGGCGCTCACTCAGCAGAGAAAACTACTGAAGTTTAGCAAATGAATAAGAAAACTTCCTGTGCATCTTATATATGAACAGTGTGTGTGTGTGTGTGTGTGTGTGTGTGTGTGTGTGTGTGTGTGTGTGTGTGTGTGTGTGTGTGCGCTTATCTATTCATTTATTTCGCCCCTTTGTTGGGCCATCAAACTCGGCTTTTATGAATCGGTCACACATTCGATAGCGTACAAGATTTTTTTAGGCTTGATTGAAAGAATAAGTGGATTAGAAACAAATCGCCAAATAATTAAGGCGCAACACCTTTCACAAACCAGCTCTGATCCGGACGCAAAAGGTTCAAACGAAGCTGTTGCACATGTAAAACTCGCCGCGAACCTCTTATCTTTTCAAGGAAGACGATGGCAGTAGCGGCTTCCCAGCCTGCCGTTCGTTATCGCTCGGTCAAGATTTGCGACGTCTTGGTGGCAGTGAACATGTGTGATATCATTTTCGTAGGTAGCAATGCTTGTAGGTATAGTAGCGAAGGCGATAAACTACTTTCTCCCCATTGCACTCGGTGGGGTTTAGGAACGACGTTAGACATTGATAACACGTATCATTACTGCAACTAATTTGCGAGCTCTTTGTCGCTACACCAGTCCCTAGAATTATCCGTCATGAAAGTAGATTTAAACCGCTTAAAAAGAGCCTTAAACGTAAGTAGATTTATCATGAGGACGGCTGCCCTTTTCTGCAAATGAGTTATCCGCGTAATATCCGACGCTCCGCCAAAACCATCTGCCAGCAGAGGTTGATACACCACCGGTTTTTATAGGCTGTTTATATACTGACAATTATTACTTCACGCTGGAACAAAACTCAACAGAAAGTAGACTATCGCGCATGAAATGTCCGAAGCAGTCTGTAGAGCAAGTTCACTTCTACGAAAACTTACGAAGAACGAACGGACACAAAGAAATAAAAATAAAAATCGAGTCAACAGTGCCGCCATACATAATGCGTCCCCAATGCACGCAATTAAGAAGCACATCGGCAAGTCCCTTTTCAGCCAACTAGTTTATGCTATAGAAGGCTTTGCCCACAATTCAAACGACGCTTACAGGCAAGCGAACGTTTCTTCGAGGCAGAAAGCGAGTATTTCGCAAGGCAACAGCAAACATTTAAAACGCTCCATTAGTCACTCGTACAAGCCATCGCGCATGATATACGGCGGCTCCTTTTTCGGCTACGCTTGGCGAATCGTTTTATCCCGCCGCCGCTGCCTCACTTGAGAACACGCGCAGTTCCGCGTCAGCTGGGAGTGTCGATCGTCCCACGGCCGCCGGAATCGCTTTGGCACTCAGCCGCCGGACTGCGTCGTGGGCGAATAACAAGTGGTACCCTTTTTGGAGGCGCCTGTGACAACCCTCTCCACCGTTTCGTCGTTCTCTTCCTCCTCCAAGGCATTAATCAGTTAATTGAGCTCGAAATGACGACGCACAAAGGAGACTGCGCATTTGTCCTACATCTAGGAGGTGCCGGAAGCTTGGAGACACTGAGAATGCGAGCTGTATATAGTTCATAGGCGCGGGGCTTAGTTTGGATCAAATGAGAGTCGAAGTGCCTGTCAATCTAACCGGCGAATTTTTGTTTGACCCATCTTAAGTCGCTGCGAAACAGGTGATTGATAAAGGGTGATGACCATGTGGCCTGTTCTTGTTCCTCTGTATCTAGAAAGGCCATACTCATAGATTAAAACGCGAACATTCAGGACTGTGTATTGCGGGTACTCCAAGTTCCGGCATCTATACTTCGTGCCATATTGGCCTAATTTTCACATCCCGGCTGCGGCGGCTGCATTTCCGATGGAGGCGGAAATGTTGTAGGCCCGTGTGCTCAGATTTGGGTGCACGTTAAAGAACCCCAGGTGGTCTAAATTTCCGGAGCCCTCCACTACGGCGTCTCTCATAATCATATGGTGGTTTTGGGACGTTAAACCCCACAAATCAATCATCATGGCCTAATTTTCACGGGAACGCTTACACCGGAGTCAACGTTATCTTCAGCGGCCAGATTTGCGACTACGTGACGTGGTCGTCAAGAGCGATTGCTTATAGTATTCATTAAAGGAAAAAAAAAACGTCGCATTTCAATCCGTGTGTTCTGTACACACATACGGACGTAAATTACTTAACAGCTGGATGTCTCAAAATGCGTAGCTCAAACTTTAAAAAGAAAGAGAAAGAAAATGAAGGCTTGGGAAAAGATAGTCTTCCAGAACATACAGGACGGTTACCCGTCACACAGCAACCAGAAACCGCGCATTTCTGAATGCATCTATATAACAAATATATATATTATAAGTATACCATAACTACTGTTTCGAAAAAAAGGATTAAAAAACCGTAAGCTCACCCTCCGCACGCCTCTGATTAATGGAACATGTCTGGCCATGGCACGAACACTATTTGCAAATCATCATTCTGAGAGGTTGCCTATAGAGGACTTCTTGTACGTAAGTGGAGTGATTTGGCGAATAGCGCTGCCCATTTAGGATTTGCTGTGAGGAGCATGGAAAAACAGGTTTTCAATTTTTGTTGAGAAAACGTATATTGTGGCTACAGGCTTCGCGACAAGTCGATGAAGCTCGTCGTTATTTGGTTAATCCCTCAATCCTGGTTGGCGCTAAACAGGCCGTTGAAGACACAGGATTAAAACAATGTTTACTTTTCTAAAGTGGCTGACATCTTCAGAAAAATCTATCGTAAATGATGCGGTACTTCTTATAAAGTTAGGCAAAATACAAAAGAAACAAAGAACAGTCTAAAGAGCCAAAGAAGCCGAACGGTCGAGTCTGAGCATTATGTTACGTCAGATAAAATGAGCCTCGAAATAAATCGTTTAGAGGCATTAGAGGCCACTAGCCTCTGCTCATTTCTCATTAATCCCTTCATAAATGTACATCAAGCTCTAATGAGCCTTCTATACAGATGGGTCCTTTTGAATGTCTTTGTCGCATGTTTCTTCAGTTTAAGCTGCTGCTGTTATAAACCCACCATCTTATGGCTAGGTCACCGACTGAATGGGAAGCGAACAGCCTCAATGGAGAGAGGCTGAACTTCTTTGCAGGAACTTTGCAGGCGTCCCAAAAGTCGTTTGAAAGTATACATTATCGCTGCAAACACGTCGGTAATTGTTGCGTTTAGAGAAGTGCGTTGCACCACGTCATCCCACCTATAGTGCGTTAAATATAGCTATACGCGCATACTGGACCGATGTTCTGTACGTCACTGTATATCACTGTAGCGCCATATTTCCCCTGACCCTTGCTTCCGCTTTCCGCGCTATCTTTCGTTTCGATTTCTTCTCCTCTATACTCATGCGTAGGGTAGTGAACCGGACTAGCCCATGGCTGGCCTTGCTGCCATTTATTTACGTATCCAGAACCTATCTCAACTACCAATCACAGATAACTCCACCAATAACAGTTACGGCTACATGACCTTAAAAATACATTAACGGAACGCGCCACGCAATGACACGAAACGATGTTATACAGCACAAAATCTAGAACTTATAAGCGAAGCAATAAACTGGCTCTTAACGATGGACTCAAAGTCATTTGAAGTTTTTATGCATACGCGATGGCGATGCATAAATGGCGCAACGAATGTCAATTCGCTCCCGTTTCATTTACATTTCAATACACTAAGCCCTGCTCCACCCCCCCCCCCCAAGAAAATAAATAAAAAAATAGGGGAAAGTTTATATTGCTCTTTCACTACGACCGGTTAACTGGGGCCGCAAGCAAACGCCGAAACACGCTAGTGCATATAAGGAAGGGGAACGCAGTGGTAAATTAGCCATTTCGCAAGCCACTTAATGGTGCGAGTTTCGCGAGAACAGCGTCTTAAGGAGAGCGAGAGAGAAAGAGAAGCCAAGGAATGGCCGAGAGAGTCCCCCATCGGCTTAATAGGGCACGTACACCCGCCACCAAGACTTCAGCGGTTGCCAATTCCGTTCGCACTAATACGTATATATATGCAGCCCCACATGGGCGGGTTCTAACGACGGCGCGTGATCCGAGTTCTCATCGCTTCACACGTCTCCCCATCGCCTGCACTTGAAAGCCGTGCTGTCGAGGAAGAACGAGAAGCGTCACAGGCTCGACTGCGAGGCGCCTTCGGCTCCTCCGTCCACTCCGGCCCGAGGAAAGAGGGGTGATTCTTACCGGAACGGTCTTACAAGGACCCCACGAACATCGCGGAAATCACCGCTGCTTTCCATAACGGCGTGGTAAAGAGGGCATCATTAGTGTTATTCCCCATTCTCTTTCCTTTTCATTATCTATTTTTTACCACTCTGATCTGAATCGCTGTGCGCTCTAGACGGGTAATTCTTTAAATAGGAGGAAGTAGGGCGCTGAGTAAACTCACTCTCTCATTTTGTGAGGATTATGATATTCGTGCTTCACTGCGCGCTTTCCGAGTTATCCCTCCTCCCTTCCAGCCCTTTTATGTATTTATGTATATTTTTGTGAACATATAGTCGCTCGGAATGCTTTCGAGCGTCCGGAAGCCGAAAAGGATCCTACCCCAACGACCGGAAGAAGCCGTGCAATCGCTTTAACCGTGGAAGCAATTAAGAAACTCTGGTTAGCACTGTTATTGCTTATTTGATTATGCGTGGATGAGGCAAAGTGAATGCACGGTTATAAAAGCAAAATGTAAACGGCGCTGTTTCACTGAACCTGCGATGAATGCCGGATCGGAGGTTCGGAGCATTGCATTATTTTTATTTTACTGTTCCTCTAGTGCCTGTGCTCTGTACGTGCGCGGGTTTGAAATGGGAGCTTAATTGGCTTAAGTGACGTCTTCTATTACCCTAATTACTGCTAACATCCATGGCACGCACTTTGGTATTTTTTCGACACGGCCAAGTTGCACTTACACCGCATGGCACCGAGCTCCTGATGTCTTCTCGGTGGTCTATAGACTATCAAACTTTTATTATAACCAAACCGTTTTCATGCGCGTGCGTGTAATGTAGCATTGTTTGTATACTCCTAAAAGATACAAAATGGTGAAATCAACAGCCTAATATGGCCGAACCGAAACAAATTCGTAAGATAGTTTGTGCATAAGCGAGCTGATAACGTCAAGGAAGCATAAAAGCATATGCGGGAAGGCGCCGTTGTATAAAACTGTAGAAACCTACTTTTGATTACAGAAAACATTCGCATATGCACTGAATTAGAGATATAATTGCGTATGCCCACTAATCTGTAGCTGCTTTAATCTCAAATCGCACTGTCAGCTACACTGTCAACACGAATCAGCGCAGCTGCTTCACTGGCACGCGGAGTGCCAGTGAAGCCGGCGCGGCCACCCATCAAAGTGTTTTGCGCATGTGGACATGGTCACATTGGGAAATCTTTGAATCTTCTGCTACATCGCTGAAGCGCGACCCTCCGTAGTAGCCAAGCACCGTTGTCGCTTGGGTTGAATAATTGATTGATTGATATGTGGGACTTAACGTCCCGAAACCACCATATGAATATGAAAGACGCCGTAGTGAAGGGCTCCGGAAGCTTCGACCACCTGGAGTTCTTTAACGTGCACCGAAATCTGAGCACACGGGCCCACAGCATTTTCGCCTCCATCGCAGATGCAGCCGCCGCAGCTGGGATTTGATCCCGCGAGCTGCGGTTTAGCAGCCGAGTACCTTAGCCACTAGAACACCGCGGCGGGGCGTCCCGCTTGGGTGTAGCACGGCAAGAGCGGCATGCTCGTGCGCGCCTGCGCCGTTCCGATTCTATGCGCAGTCACGCCAGATACACCTAGCGCTGCCACGCTGAGCCGTGTTCCTCGTACAGGAATGGTGGGCCAAGTGTCAGGTTCAAGTTACCAAAGTTGTTCAATAATAATAATAATAATGATAATAATGACTTTATTTCGCATCAAGGATACATGATGCAGGAGACCTGCAGAAAAAGCTGGCGTGATGCCAGCTTGACAAGGCCGCAGGCCCCCCTTCCCCTTCCCCTCCCCCCCTCCTAACAAAATAGGTTTTGTTATCCAATAACTACAACGAAAGTCATACTGACCTAAAGAAAACTCCCAACGTAAAACAAAACAAAACAAAGAGAAGTAAGAACTAAACAACAAACAAATGATTGAACAATAAAAAAAGAAGTTGGTTGATCTTAACGGCTTAGAGTGGTTTTCTTGATTGATGCTAGGTCTTTACTGGGCGTTTACAGAATAGTCAAACCACAGCATGTCATAGACCTTGCAAGATTGTCGAAACGCCAGTGCCAGAATATCTATCTATCTATCTATCTATCTATCTATCTATCTATCTATCTATCTATCTATCTATCTATCTATCTATCTATCTATCTATCTATCTATCTATCTATCTATCTATCTATCTATCTATCTATCTATCTATCTATCTATCTATCTATCTATCTATCTATCTATCTATCTATCTATCTATCTATCTATCTATCTATCTATCTATCTATCTATCTATCTATCTATCTATCTATCTATCTATCTATCTATCTATCTATCTATCTATCTATCTATCTATATATATATATATATATATATATATATATATATATATATATATATATATATATATATATATATATATATATATATATATATCTGTCTGTCTGTGTCTGTGTCTGTGCTTTGATAGAGGAGAGCGCAATCAGCGAATGTGGCTAAACTCGGGACTCTTACTCGCTTATTGGGTGTACGCCTTGTTTTGCGTCCACCAACTGTCGAACTTCAATATCGATTAACTCGACTTCGTCCCACATCCCCTATAGAGAAACACCCTAGGTGTCCTCCCCGGGAGACAAGTGACGAGTTCAACCTGGAAGCCGATATGGTCCGATGACTCTAGTCTTGGAGTTCACGCTCCGCTTATCAGTGAAAGCGCACGTTGGGGTCGGGCGAGGAAACGCGCCCCCCACAGGAATCTTTTTCGGGGAACGTGCACCAGCGCGACGGTGCGAGAATGAGGCTCTGAGCGTGCGGCGGTAGCGGTTTTTCGATGACCGTCTCCAGAGACCCCCTCCTTCACGACGCGGGGGAGCGGCGCGCGACCCCAATGACACCCACGGGAGAAACCTGAGCTACACCGCATCGAAGCGTCAGCGGGGCTGAATCGTACGAGCTGTAACTTGACGGTTGCTCTGGCATCTAGCACTCGGAGAACGACAAACTGAGTTCGGAAAAGATGTCTTGAGGAGACCGCGGGGAGTCAGGGTGAACGCGTTTGTTTGTGCGAAGGAAAAGGCAAAACAGTCGACATCAGAGATGCGACGCGAAAGGAAACAGCAGAAAGGAAGAAGGGCCGAGATAGAAAGAAAACAAGCAGCGTGAAGTCGGGAGAGTTGATGTCTATTTAAAAACTAGAAACTACGCGAAACTATAACGGGACGCTCGAAAGAAAGGGGGAGGAGCGGGGATGAATGTGTGCGTACGTAGGAGTAAGCAGTAAAGCAAAGATGCAGGATGGAACCGCGAAGGCAGCTGCATGATGAGACGCAAGCCCGCTGGAAGAAAGTAGGCGTCTACATCGATGGTTGCGTTGCGGCTTTGACGCCGTAGGGAGGAAAGGACGCTAATTTTAGGCCCTCGCGCGGCAAAGCAAACAAAAAGAAACGCGAGAGACGCGTGGCGTACTCTTGCTTGCTTATTGCCTCTCCCCTTGTTGCCGCTGCTTGGCGCCCTTCGTAACACTCGAAATGGTGGCACGGGAGGGCTGGAGCTCAGGGCTCGTGCTGCCTCTGCAGCCAGCACGCCGTCGCGCTCCGCTCTGTAAGCTCATTCCGTATTTTTTTTTCGAGAGAACGTTGCGTCCTCGCAAAGTTTTCGTTCCCCTCCGTCAGCGCGATAGGTTTATGAACGTGAACGACGGGAGCTGACGGCGGACGGAAGCATAGGGTGGCTGCCCGCTGCACAAACGCTTGCTTATTTGCTTGCTTGCTTGCCAGGGCAGTCTATATACCGTTCGTGGAATGGCGTAGAGTACGCTGAAGCTCTAGGAGAAGAAGCGCTGGCGTTTAAGCGAGCATTAGCACCTTTCTGTCCCCTCCCGCTCTCCCTCTGTACTTTTATACGTCCCCTGCCATCCTTCAGCTGCCACGAATACTCTGCAGGCGGCATTCCTGGACGTTTACGTAACAGCTGGACGCGGTGTTACGAGGACGGGTCGACTCTGCTTGTCTGTCTGTCTCTCTCGCATGGTGCCCGGCACGAGACTCCAGGTTGGTGAAAGAAGGGGCAAATAGACTGCGCTGCCGAGTCAAGAGCTGGCAGTGACATAGGGACCTTCCTTTATCACGGGTCGGCCGCCTGTAGTTGTATGCAGTGGCGCAGCAACCCAGGACGGGTGAAGGTAGGCTGCCGGATCCTATCTTTACGACCTTAGCGATATTCTCCGGACATCGTGAACTAACCCCCTTCAATGCATCGGGCGAACACATGAAGATTTTGTCCATACCTATTCATATCTCATCCCTGCGGACAATCATTAGCCCTCTTCTAAATCGTTTGCCTTATTCCGGCACCCATTATGATACCACTACCGGTTAACTGCACGCACCACATCATTTGTAAGACTGCCATTTCTCCTAAACGACAACCTTGAGGTCAAGCATATGCGTTTGATATTGTATACGTAAAGCCGTTTAACTAATACTTTAACTTCGCTTTTAAGTTTTTCCACATTACGACTCGTGGCGCATATCTAAAATTATTTCGATGGCTTCCCGCACACCCTTTGGCCACCCAGATATGTAAATGTCTTTACGCAGCTGCACGTGTCGTATGTATATGGCCATTGGTCGTTCAAACCAGTAAGACATTTGCATAAGTAAATGCATAGCGTAAACAGTCGCAGACGGCCCGGCGTGGCCTACTCTAGTAGCAACCTAGGCTATAGGCGTGGTCGTTGGTCTCAAAGAACAACAGAGACTGGATAGACGTGGTGTAATATTTCGACTGAACTAGGAGCAAGTGGTTCACTATCATAACAAGAAGCTACTAAGGCAGTACCCGCACAGAAAGCTATGCATCTGTGTTGAAGTTTCCAGTAAACTTTGACAATGCTGTCTGCTACTGCTGCTATATCACGGCATTGGGTACGTGGCCATCATTTTCCCTCTTCCGTAATATTTAACAACGAATTCCATTGACGTAACAACGAACGAGGAACGCAGACCTCTAATGCATCTATAGCACTAATTACGAACCACATGGTTAATACTGCTTAATTTCTTTACCTCTATTTTTGACTATGTTTACCCGCAGCGCACATCATGTATCTAAATGACGTTTTACAACTCGCACGTTCGAATAATTCGAAGAGAAACACAATACGCGTGTTTCTCTTCGAATTATTGCTGTTTTCAGCTTTACTTCTAAGAAACGCAAACAAAAACTGTTGAAAATAGCAGCAAACTAGGCTCACTGTATATAAATATTGCACTAGATACATTCTCCGGGACACGCGACACTTCTGAAATTGGTATTCATGCGTGCAGCAGGCACAGACATACTGTGTTATTACTGGAAGGCACGCTACAGGTTAATAAAACCGGGCTTCGATGCAGGCACTTTGATTTGCGAGGCAGATATTACGTTTGAGTAGTTTGCAAAGATCGTAAGTATATGAACGGCATGTAGACAGCGCTTCTCTCTCTGTATGCGCGTCTAGCAAAATATGTTGCACACTCGGCAAGCTATCCTCATCATTTCTGTAGATGACTACGCGGTGCAGAGCAGATGATCGCTTCTTTTTTATTATACGGTTTCCATGACGACGTGTTCTGGGTTGAGAGCGCTGCGGTCCTCCAACAGCGTTGTTGGTGACGCCCACGCAGAAAGCAGGCCGTTGACGAGATTATCGCAATGATGCCGCGCTTCCCACGCACCCGGCGATGGCCCGCGGAATCCGAGGATAAGAAAGTGCAGCGTCCGCGTAACAAGTGCACCGGCGAAGAAGAGCAAGGCGCCAAGACACGGCTCGTTGGGTCCTCCGACCATGCATGAATATAATGCTGCTCTCCTCGTTTCCCGTCCCCTGCAGGCAGGAGATTCGGCTCCCACGCATTGCGATTCAGCGCAGTGGCAAAGTGTCCTTTCGTGCAATAAATGAGTGTCGCGCGTGCCTTCACGTATAGGAGACGACGCGCTTTCGGACGATTGCCCGTAACGTCGCATGCCGAAGTTTTATGACGTCACATTATTACGCCGCTGTAAAAAGTAAACAGACAGAAGGGAATCCGGTGTTCTGCCTGTTCTGTGCCTTTGCATGATCTTGTTCTTTTTTTTTCGGTCTCCTTTACACTAAACGCTGAATATTGTTTTATAAAAAAAACAAGGTTATATAGACGGATGCCTGCGCTGGCGTGACATCTCTACTTTTATAGATAACTTAAACATCGCAAACACTTCCATGGTGCTTCGCCCAGAGGAGAGTGCAATAAAACATGCGAAATGCAAGTCAACACAACTGTTTTATTAACTGTTTGGTTATATCTGCGCCTCCTCTGTTTTTTTTTTCAATGCCAGTTAGACCCGCCCAATTCAGCCGTTCACTACTCTCTCCTCTTGCCCTTTCTTGCTCTCACCCAACGCCTAGTCTTCGCATGCGCTTTGCGGTCGTGAGGGAGAGAACTATCATGTGGTGCCTCATGACAGAAATCGTATCAAGCATTTTTTGTTCGGTTGTGTACAGATCTACGGGCTGCGTCTTGCGGTCCTCGTGTTCACAGTGTTGGCGGTAACGGTGGATATGTAAGAGATACGGTGTTCTGAGATAGCGTGTCACCGTTCGTGGCGCTGTATGCGGGCAACCAATGGGGAAGCGCCACCGCGACGCTGCTGCATGCGCTGACTTTAAAAGCGCTGTGAAGTAGCGTTGGCATTGCTTCGAGCGACAAAGAAGGAACATGAAGGAACAGATTTCACAGAGGTGTCATATTGGAGAGGGAAACAGGTCTATCACATCTCCCTGGGAAAGCACTCGGACGCACATGTGACGCAGGCAGCCCTACCAAACATGTGGCGACGCATCACGACCACTCCATGAGCTAAGGCAGACCGGCGGCTCCCGTTGAGGAGCGCGCGTTTTCACTGACATTGAAATATAAAGGACGCGTTGGTTACCTTAAAAACGCTAACACATTGCGTCCTTCCCGCATTGTTATTCCAGTTTCCCATTAGAAGTTGTAAGTTTTGCATGTGAAGCACCAGCACTCGAAGTATACAAGCACTCTTGCACCTGTTTATGCTCTGCAACTAAAATTTGACGTCGTCTTTTCTTCCAATATAAGCCACGTTTGATGTGTTTGAGCTAAGTAAATCGTTACGGGTAATTCTAGATGATAAAGTTGAATGCGAACAGTTCATTGAAGACGGTGGCGTTACCTTTGTTCGTGAACCTTAAGGTAGATGTTATAGCGGCTCAAATGCGCTTGTTCCGAAAAAGCTTAACGTGCAGCGTGTGCACATGAGCTCGCCTCGTTTTAGTATACCTTCGACTTACTGTGAACAATGGGTATTAAGAGGAGGAGGTTTTACGAATTTAAGCACAGCGATCAAGCGATTAAGCAGTAAGCTTCGCAGACACGGCGAGGATGTGAGAGGAGCGCGGTTAATCCCTCTTTCTCCAAAGACGCATCTGTTTCCGTCGGAGATTAAGTCACCTAGGTCATTCGAAGATTAAGGGACCCAGTTTGTCGAAGGCTCGCTGAATCAGGTGCCTTAATACATTCCGTAAACAAATGAGCTCACGGAAATAAGTTAGTCACGTAAACAAGTGAACGTCCTTTTGTTTGTTTATTTAGTTCACATTCGTTTGCTCGCAGTGTTTGCGTGCACGGTATTTCCCGCATGCTAGCATAAGGGTTTGACGATGTGGCACTTGAAGTAGGTGTTCGAAATGGAAAGGAAGTATCGAAAGCAATGGTCTCATGGTTTATTATACGACTTTTTCTCAGAAATGTCAGCTGGTAGAGACAACGCTCTCTCTCTTTTTTGAGGATGTCGTTCTCTCCGCAAACGTTCAACGTCTTCCAACCTCGGAGAATAAGTGAACCCTTACGCATTTTTGCAGTGGTGCAATACTTCGGCACTTTCATATGCATACTTAGAGTGTGCTGACTTATAAGGGGCATATTATGGTGACAATTGGATTATTTTTTTTTTGCGCATTCAGGTTTTTCTCAAACAAAAACGGACGGTAATGCTGAGACAGCATTCTATGAACAAAAAATGGGTGTTACAGTTTTCGGTGAGTCCTGAAGTGCAACTAGATAACTCCTTTTAAAGAGTCGCGTTAATTCTTGTTTGGGCCCCATGACACCACGACGAGAGTCTAATGATCGTGATAGAGTTGACGTATCCCTTTAAATGAAGCCATGTACGTAAGTAAGGACTCGCAAAAAGAAATTCGAATGACTTTAAGTTAATAGCGAAACTGTTATGTGTCGAGGTGAAACGGATGGCCACAAGCACTATCATATTGAACATGAACAAGCATGTGCCCCGTAAAACAGAGGAATCCCTCTGCCCACCACCGGTTCACTCAAAAAAGAGGAAGGAAAACGAAGACAGATGAAAAGAGAAAAAAGCAAAAAACTGCAAAAGAAAGAATGAAAATCAAACAAAGAGAAAACGAGAAGAAAACAACCAGAAGATATGAGAATCCGCCAACTTCGCTTTGCCAAGCGCTTTGTTCTACTAGTGTGAACGGAACGTGCACACACACACACACACACACACACACACACACACACACACACACACACACACACACACACACACACACACACACACGCACACACGCACACACACACACACACGCACACGCACACGCACACGCACACGAACACGCACACGAACACGCACACGAACACGCACACGAACACGCACACGAACACGCGCACACACAGTAGATTGTACCAGCGCGCGCTAATGGTGCATAGAAGTTTTTGATCTAAATTAAGAGTCACATGGCCTCCAAGATACACGACGCGCGCTCGCGATCTCAGAGTCACAATGAGTATCACAATGCTTCAGATGGCAGCACATTATCTAGCATTTGCTGTTTGCTTGATCAGCGCCTCTGGAAAGGCATGATATGTTCTCCGCTAGATGGAAATAGTTGTCCATTTTTAACTGTTTGAAAGTTCCTGTGTGTTTTTAGCCGCGATGGCTGCACTATCCCGGCCTTTTTTGACGTAGTTCGATGGCCTCCCAAATGCGCTTACGAATTGCCGAATGGGCTCGTTTTGCTGACACAGCTGACACACACGCACACGCGCGCGCTCAATGTGCTGACTTTTGACTGCAAATGTTCATTTTCTTGTGCACGTGACTTGGAACACTGCTTGTCAGTGCATTTGTGGCTCATTCGAAACTTCGAGTGAGAAGGCACGCTAGAAGGATTTGACATCCCGGTTCTTGCCATTGAAGGTGCAAAAGGAAAAAAAAAGATTTCCACTAATTCCTTTACTCGGTTAATTCCTTTACTGTGCCAAGTATTCTGACACGATTCTCCTGGTGCCTTGCGAGTCTGTCAAAATTGAGCAGGAATGAAGCGGAATGCAGGTAATTGTTTTCGATCGGCAGTCCTTGGCGCTCTCTAAACTCAACCTTGAAGCCGAAAAGCCAGTAGCCAGGTGTGAACAGACACAAAAAGCTTCCCATCCTGCCTTTCGCAACCACTCTCCGGACGAGGAATGAATGGCTGGGCGGTGCAGCAAAGCGGTGTCGCTCTAAAGCGCTGTCATTCGGAGAGCCATCGAAGCGTGAACAGCGCTGGCTTTATTGTTGAGTGACTGTTGTCGCAATGAACTAAACCCTCTTTTTCTATCATTTAAAAATAATTCGAGAGCTCACGGGTTAAGTAGGAATTGCGTCATATTGCATGAACAACGAGGCCCAGATTTGGGTGCACGTTAAAGAACCCCAGGTGGTCTAAATTTCCGGAGCCCTCCACTACGGCGTCTCTCATAATCATATAGTGGTTTTGGGACGTTAAACCCCCACATATCAATCAACAACGAGGCTAGCCGCTGTTCCCAAGTCTACAGTATTTTTGAAACACAAGCGACCTGAAGTCAGCGTGGCCAAGTTTTCACGTATATGCTTGAGTGAATGCGCTGGTCTCGCGTATTGCTAACATTAAATGAAAATAAAATCTTTCTATGTGTACACTTACCTTATATTTACATATGAACTTCTGTTCTTAGTTGTGGACAATTTGCTACAGCAAAAATAATCGTAATGAATTGAGTCGTTGAATGAATGAAGGTATTGCTGCCGTTATAACGGCGGAAAGATAAGACTAGCCAATATTAACGAACACTCAGCAACTGCTAGTTCGTTCTTATAATATCTGAGAAAGTTTCGTAGTTAACGAAAGAACGTATGTACTCGAGACAATTTTCACTTAGCGTATAATTATCATTTACATCGTTACAATGAGCGTGGGGTAAAAAGACTACGAAGACATTGTTAAAACTGCAATTAATGGTCCATGTAGTGCCATTTAGAGGGTCTTTTGATGAAACTGTCAAAATGTTTTTATATTGTAATGCCGAGCTGTTTCTTAATTCATTGTGTGGTTATCTTATGACGTTTGCGCGTACGTTTACTAAAGTTTCATTACTACATAAAAAAATAGATGCGAAGATGGTCTTAATGAGGAGATCAAAGCATGCATTTTTGCGAAGCTTCATATGCAACACCTAACAGATTTGTAGGGTCTGTTTTCGCAGGGGAGTCAAGGGTGTTGACAAAGTTTTGAAAGTTTTGGGGATAAAATGTCAAACAAGACCTCCCGCGCTCATAAAAATCAGTGCGTTGCGTCTTCTAGTTTATCACGCCTTTCTGTTTTATCAAATTGAGGACAGCTCATGCAACCACATCAACGGCAGCAGAGCTTGCAGCGCTTTGCGCTGCGCTGCGTTTCATTCACGACCAAAGCGCGCAACGGGGGGCGATTTTCTGCGACTGCAAGGCGACACTGCTGCTACTTCTGTCAAATCTACGCCGTGGTCCACACAAGCAGTTGGTATTCGAGACAGCAGAAATGCTACACCATGTAACAGAGAATGGGCACCACGTTATATTTCAGTGGTTGTCAAGTCACCGTAAAATTATCGGTAATGAACGGGCTGATCAAGCTACCCGTTCAGCCCATGCAAAAGACAACGACCAGTCAATACCTCTCTCTAGGACGGACGCTGCTATAGGAGGCTCCAAATGCTTGCTCGCCAAAGCTCTATGTCACTTTGGAATGAGCCTCTTTTTACGCATGCCAGATTACGATTCCTTAGTCCTACGTTAAACTTACAGCTTCGAACAAAACTTCGACGAGGTGACGCTACTGCTCTGTGCAGACTATGGTTGGGAGTGGCGGTTACCCGTGCGTACGCGTTCCGCATAAGGATGGACGACACCACCGCCTGTGCACACTGCGGAGACAAAGAGACAATTTGACACGTGCTGTGTGACTGCCCGGAATATAACCTAGAAATACAATACATTTATTATACACTAAACAAGTTAGTTGACCAGCCGATGACAGAAGCAAGTATACTGCACCATGGTCATGACGCATCATCACAGAAGGCCGTGCAAGCGCTACTGGGCTTCTTGCGAACTACTGGCCTGTCGGAACGCTTCTCAATGGGCTGATTTTGTGTGTGCGTGTGTCCGTGTTTTTCTCGTATTTATTTTTCAACTCTTTTTCTCTCTTTCAACCCCCTATTCCCCAACCCCAGTGTAGGGTAGCATACCGGATACCAATCTGGTTAACCTCCCTGCCTTCCTCTTTTCTCGTTTCTCTCTCTCTCTCCACGCCTTCCTGTTCGCGAGTTACATTTAATGCCGGCTATACATGACTGTAAGGAAACTTTTTTCACTGCAATCTCGGAGTAGTCAAACAAACGAGGTCTTCAGTAGAGGTGTGCACAAGCTTCGGATAGCCCTACTCGGCCCAAGGGGTGGGAGGGCAGGCCAGCGTCTTCTTCGTCGTGGCCAGGCCGGGCTTGGTCTACATTGTTCTTTAAAAGGCTGGATTCAAGCCAGGTGCAAAGCCTAAATCAAGTCCTAATGCCGAAATTGCTTTCCGGCACGAAAACTGCTTTCCAACGAAATGAGTTTTGTGATTACCTAATCGTTAAATCATCCTCCTGCCCTGCGTGTGACGTGATAAACTTCTGAAAGAACGAGAAGTGTAGATATCCAAGCTTGCTATGCTTGCAGAAAATATGTTAGCAATGCCAGCTGTTAGTGCCTGCAGTCAACGGAATTTCGGTTCCGCCGGTTATGTATGCAGGAGCGCTGAACTTCACCGAAGGCCGAATCATTGAACAGTTCGTTACATTTCAATGACAACTTGTAACCGTTGCATATAGTGCCTATCATTCGCTCACGCTTCAATTTGATATGTTAACTAAAATACAACGTTATGCGAAAACAACGTACAAACCTCCATAATGTTCGGCGGGCGGGCAGGGCTTGGGCTTTTGTTTTTGTACATCGTGCCGGGCCGGACGGGTTCGCAGCTTTTTAGCGTCGGGCTTGGGCGGGCCTTCGACGCAATCACTGGGCCCGGGCGGGGCTCAGAAATGCGGCCAGTGTACAGCTCGAGTCTTCAGTGTCACTCTTACCTTCTTTTTGTTTCTGAACTAGAAAAGCTTCAGCCACGTACGATGAGATTGAAGGTTTGAGATTGTAATTTCATTAAAATGATTTGCTCGGAATGTAACCGAGTCATACATCAAAGTTTGGCAAGTGATTAGAAAAAAATTGATAAAGAGATTATTTTCCATAAATGAGCCCCGCGGGAATGCTGTTACGCAGCCCGCAAACACTCCCAGAAGTTCAACAAAGGGGAACAACGGCAAAAAAGGTTACGACGACAAAGGAAAGAACAAGCTGCTGCTGGGATTAGCTGTTCGTTCAAACAAGGGAACTCCTCGCGGGAACTCTATTAATATACATATACACCAGGGCTTTGTATGCGCTCTTCATGGTCTCCCGAATGACAGGGGCTGGCTAATTAGAGAAAACGATAAATAAATATTTTCCCCGTTTCTCTTTCAAACCGCATTATTTCTTCCTGCATCCACTCCTGCTTGGATGCTCGTTGTCTTCGCCTTTCCATCAGCAGAGAATACGGTCACGTCCGCGCAAGGGAAGAGTGTCAGCATGGTGCATCAGTCACCCACACCTGGCGTCGTTCCCACCAACGAAGCTCGAGTGGTGCACGCTGACACGGACGGGTTGTACGCGTATGGGGCTCGTTTCGCCGCGTGCGAGCGGCCTCCGGCAAAGGGGCTGGCGCTGCGTCCTTGGTGTACGCACCTCGCTGATTTCACGCAATCATTACTGCTCGTCGGCTTAGCCTAATTTGTCAACCCTCCTTCCCTGCTTCTTGTTTTTCCTCCATCCTTTATTAGGGCAAACGCCTCGCGTGCACACTACCCATTTTCTAAGGTGGTGGGTCACGTGTACCCTTAGAACCGACAACTGGGTTGGAGCCCACTTCAAAATAACAAGATACATAATGGGACGGGAAACGCACGGATTGCATAACAGCGTATGAATAAAAAGCTTAATCACGAAAAAAGTGAAGCAGATGGCCTTATAAAGGTGTGATAAGACAATATTTCTTCCTCTTCAGCTTTGCGCTTCCATTTTTCTTCGCAAGCTGCTACAAAAAAAGCGTATTGGTCAAATTGATGTGAAGTTATCTAAATTTATCCCATAACGTAAGGTTAGGTGATTGAAATCTTTGGTCTATTTTGTACTTCGGCTGACTGATTGACTCAATGACTGACTGACTGACTGACTGACTGACTGACTGACTGACTGACTGACTGACTGACTGACTGACTGACTGACAGACTGACTGACTGACTGACTGACAGACTCACTCACTCACTCACTCACTCACTCACTTACCGAATGGCAAAATTGAGTAATAACATGACCAGATGCAAGAGACGCTGCGCTGTGTGTGTATACGCCGATAAAAAGGAACGCTCACTTCTAGCGCCGAAGTATCCGGCAAGCCTTGCCACTCAATGCAGCAACTACGCACGCACAAACAAATGAGAGAAAGAGAGAGTCTCGCTCGCAACAAAGTTTCGGCCTCCAGCCCGCATCTAGATGTAAACACAAACACGGCCCGCCGACGTGCGCCACAGGGCGCGTCGCTGTTCCAGAAACAGACGTGCCTGCCTGAGCCCTTCTTTGTTCTTCGCGCGCGTGCTCCACTGCCTCTCAAAGGCTGACCAGAACGGTTCAGCGTTGTCGAGAACGCGCCATATGTTTTCGCTTCTATATCCATGCCCCGTGTCTCGCTTTGTCGTGCGCTCGTTGCGTAAGACGATTCGCGCCCCGAAGGAAACAGTTGTTGCGTGCGTATGTCCCATTGAACGTGGGCGGAACATGGAATCGGGGCGAGTTCCGGCGGGCTCTATGATTATGTGGAACCTGTGAGTTCGTGAAATAGCTTTGCCGGAGTGATGCTACACAACATCAGCGTTGCAAAAGCCATAAGATGGAGTGCAGAGCAATGCGGGGAAGACTTGTTTTCCGCTGTCTAACTCGCTACGTGCTTATATACGCGTTTAAGTGGGTTATTACTTGATATATTTAATTGTTTTGTGGTGTGGAGTGGCTTATTCGCGGTTCTGTACTCTCACTGCTCAGCGTTGGTCATAAATACGGCTGGAGGTCACATATCTGCATATGACACTGATAATTAGCTTCAAGGTTTTTCTCCGTAGTGTAATTAGAACTGCACGATAGAATGAGAAACGCCGTGTTGAAGGGCATGCAGGCACTGGTTCAGCATTACCCCTTCACTGTGCGTCCTTTCGACTCTTAGATAGACTGATCGACTTTTAGGTAGGGCGAGATAGGTGACCTATGGGCTTCTATTACAGAAGCCATAGGAGCTGCTACACTGGAAGACGACGATGTTTTGCGTGCGGCCAAGAAGTCCTTATTAGGACAACGGTGTCTGGCGGTGACAGCCAACAGTACATGCATTCAGAGCTGGTTGTGTTGTCGAAGTCTGCGGAGTGTTGTGCTTGATGAACTTTCTTGAATGTCGAGAATCGAAAATGGGCGTGTCGTATTAAATTGCACGGTACTGAATCTAGATGAATGGTGAAATGTTCATGAAGTCTTGAAGCCAGCAACTGTCGTCAACGGGCAGGTCTGGCATGCATAAAAAAGAGCACTCTCTGAAACGAGCACTACAGCTCCACCGCTAGATCCGTTGTCGAAATGTTGGGATCTGCTTGACGGTTCCCTAAATCGGCCTCTTTTGAGCATTGCATCTTCTCTTTATGGTATTAATATATACTAAGTTTCACGCTATTCTTGTAGAAATGCTTGTTTTTTTGAGGAACATTCAGGAATTTTTGGTATCTGCTTCCTTTCATTTCGCAGCCTCCCTGCACTGTCGCAAGAAGCACAAAAGTTTCAAATAGTTGTCTACATATGCATAGAAACAGCCGGGCACCTCCTGCTTTTCTGTTTTGCTTTCTGTACGCTGTGTTTCTCTAATAGCACTGGCAAAGTTGACTCAGAGAGCGAGAAAAAAAAGGAAAGGCAACGAGCGTCATTAATGACCTACCTCGTTTTCCAAGTCACTGCACGTGCTCGCGCCGCGAAGTAGTTTGAAACAAGCCTCCAGTGGACCCCCCTCCAACCATTCTCATCTTTAATGCAGAGCTATTTAATCCGCATAATCGCCAACCTCTGCAGGAGTGCTCACTGCACGGAGCTGGGAATGCATTTTTAAACAAATCCGCTTGCTAGTCGACGACGGAACCAGGAGGGCGTTACTGTTAGACCCAGTATTACAGCCATTCTCTGAAAGACTTTAGCTCCGTTTCTTCTGCTTTCCTTTTGCCGTTCTCCTAATTCCTAATTAGTTCCTCGAGTAACTACCGCGCACGCGTTCCTGTCTAATTAACGTCGCTTGCTGCGCGCGGGGAGTCCCCCTTTGTGTTCACGTGCCAGCCATTCGTTTGCGTATAACCTATTCTGAGGTGTGTGTGTTTGTGTGTGTGTGCAACCACTCAAAGCACGCGTACGCTGCATTGTCTTCGATGGCTGCAAGCAGCCGTACAAATAGCGGCGCCTCACCGTAACAACTTCCTTCCGACAAGCCTCACCGCTCTTGAATGGCGATTTCTCCTTATACTGTCCTTGCGTTCCGGAGGAACACTCCCCTGGCATTTTAAGTTCTAAGTGGAGCGGACGAGACTTCCCATTCACGACTGTTCCAAAGTGTCTGCTATATGACATGTCTTTCAGCACTTCATTTCGAAAGCTATTATGGGGATGTTTGAGGCACATTGAGCGCCGTCGGCGTGATGTTCCGTTGTCGACAGTGCCCCCGCCGCGGTCGTCTAGTGGCTAATGTACTCGGCTGCTGACCCTTAGGTCGCGGGTTCAAATCCCGGCTGCGGCGGCTGCATTTTCGATGGAGGCGCAAATGTCGTAGGCCCGTGTGCTCAGATTTGGGTGCACGTCAAAGAACCCCAGGTGGTCAAAATTTCCGGAACCCTCCACTACGGCATCTCTCATAATCATATGGTGGTTTTGGGAAGTTAAACCCCACAAATCAATCATTCAATCAACCGCTATCGACAGTGCATGCACGCGTGGAGCGCGTGCACCGTTTGCGTACAAAATAAACAGATCTTGGAAGCGTTTTTTTTGGCTGCATAATACGACGATATTCTGAGAGTGGTACGTATAGAGCGTTTGAAGAAGGGCCTGGCGAATTGGTCCATCCGCTACTCACGCAGAACTATAGCGTTCTAGTCTGTGTTTCACAATATTCCCAATCTTTCTGACATGTTTAAATAGTGCATAAATGTCGTGAGAACCTGTTATCAAGATATTACGAATAATTTTGAGTACGTCCCACGATGAATTAAACGTTTAACGGAAGATATGCAAAGCGTTTTTTTTTTCTAATGACGCGTGTAAGCAGGACCGAAACACCTAGAGCATTTGGAATTCCCAAGTCACAGACCCAACATGACTTCTATATAGGTTGATAACGAGGCAGTATTTTCAGTAATCCAGCCACGTCATTGCGTCAGCCTAGATCCAACACATTTACGTCGACAATAAAAGGCGAGAAAAAGTGCCCGTTCTTCTTGTTTTTTTCTTGAGCTTTTTCATAAAAAGAAAACGTGGCTTCCATTAACTAACAAAATGGTAAGTTCGGAGAGTTACTTGAAGTTCATTTTGATAAAACAGCGCGTTACTAGACGAAAGTCGAGAAAAAAAAAAACAGTGCACAGGACATCCGCTAGCATTCGTTAGTATCAAAAAATTCTCTTTTGTATTTTTATTGTGCACGACTGACCTTCCTCTAAAGTTACGAAATTGACATTTTCCCTCCGGCTTTTTGAGAATCAATACTAGAATTATGAAATGGCCTCAATCTGTTTACGTTTTCATATAGTCGTCTACAGTGACTACTAAGACATAGCATTAATATAAATGTAATCAGCAATGCTACCTTCACTTATGCAGAATGAAAAAGCCACGAGAACGTTCACGTTGCCAATGAACCCAAGAAAAAGACTAAGTGGAATACCAACAAATCGCGGTTCATTGCCCTTTCAGCCCTTTATATGCAACATTGGCCCAAAGCGTTCGCCCATACGCTAGCTGGATGGGAGGTCTGGGAAGATCGTTAAATTGAAAAGGCTGTATCACGACTCGCAAGGTCCGTAAAATGCAGTGATTACGGCTCCAATGTTATCGTCGCTGATCGGATTTTACGACGTCGTTCGCTGAACTTGGAACTCACGTGGCTTTTCCCGGAGCTTGCTTTATGCTTCAGTCAGCGTGCATCAGAGTATTTTATGGCTCGCAAATGGTCTTTGCACCTGAGTTAAGAGTCGTTCCTGTGCATATCTACACGGGATTGCAGTGGAGTGTCCGAGTTCAGCAGTGTCGCTAGCTTTTGCGTCGCAAAGGTTTTGCAGAAGCAACGTAAACAATTTACTGGATTTCGCTCACTTTCCACTATGATTGTTAGGATCAAATGTGTTCCACAAGTGTTAGGATCAAATGTAATATACTAGGCATTACGGCACTATATATATATATATATATATATATATATATATATATATATATATATATATATATATATATATATATATATATATATATATATATATATATATATATATATATATATATATATATATATATATATATATATTTATATTTATATATATAGATGGAGCTCTAACAATGACTTCACTGGTAAGAACAAAGGAAGAATAACTGGAGGAATTGTGTACGAGATTGACCTCAGTTGGTCCTAATTTTACCCGATTCACTGCGCACGTATGTAGCTGTGTCCATGTGTCCACAGCTTTCGGATGGAGCCTTCGCCAGATAAATTCTCGGTGATTAGCAAAGAATGTACGTGAGGACCCAGAATGCAGCTGTCCGAGCTTAAGACATCGTGGAATAAATGCGCTTCTCCAAAGCTACTTTGTCAACAAATATGCTTATTGTCTCTTTGTGTTTCCCACAAATCGCGCAGCGTTCGATGATATCCACACACAGTCGAAAACATAAATACATAGAGCCTAAATTCGCAATGATCAATTTTTGTTTCGCCACAAGTGCTGCTACTCATTGGTAATTGGATCGAGAATATCTTTTACGTCTGGGAGCTACACAGAGGCGCATTTTGCGAACTACAGCCGTGGTTGAAACGGTTGAAGTACCATGCAGCAATATAACAATAAAAAGTGCCATTGCACGATCGCCGAGGGCCCGAAATTAGAATAACAAGTTCGTAAGAAACAAAACAAAACAAAAACATCCGGGGTGACTGCTGCACAGAAGAAGCTTGCATTTCTCCTGTCCATAATAAACCGGCACCATTCCACACACGTGCTATCTTAATTGCGTCATTCGTGAGCAGCATTTTCACCCACCCGCGCTGAGATGGTGGCGACGCCCAACGTGTAAAGCATACGAAAGAAAAATACGAAACAAAATTGAAACACTTCGGCGGGCTACTCTGTATATATTCACCGACACCTTCGGCCCATGCTAATGACCCTGCGAGTCCGGAGGAAACCACCTTCGTGGGATGCAAGCCTTGCATGGTTGCCGACGCAGTCCGCTGTTGCGTGGCCCGAGCGCAGGCGATTGCAGAGGGAGCAAGCGGGCCTCGACCGGGGGCCTCGTACGTGCGAATTAAGATTGACCGCGGGGCGAGCGCGCTGGCAATTTGGAGGAAGCCCTTGTAATCGGAGATGGTATACGCGTGGCGTCGAAATTATTGCTGACCTCATGGATCATGAGCGCGGACCGCCCACTGCTGACCAGCGAGGCGGTGGGCGGAAAGATAACGGAGTCATCAGTGAGAGGAATGATTTGCGGTATTAGTGGAAATGGGACGTGAATTCTCTGCCGTTCGTGAGCGCGTGCCGCTTTGATTGCGTGGGTGAATCCTCGTTCTCCTTCATTCTAGTTTTTGCGTGGCCTCAATGCCACTTTGTATTTTTGCATCCTTGTATGTTCAGTGAATGGGTGGTAAACGTAGCAGCGATTGGTTGTGTATAAATATAAGAGAGAAATGATAAGGATAATGATTGCCCACGTAACTGTGAGTGCCTAGCGCGGTCTGTTGACGTTTAGAACGCAGGACTGCCGTCACAATGTGTACTGTATTAGCGCGAAGCCTGTTTGACTTCGAGTATGCAGCGTGCCTTATACAAAAGATACCTGCGTTGGTGGCGAAGAACTGGTGTGTAGCGTGACCCTTGAGGTGTTCACGTGGACCTAAGTATAGCACCTAGAATAAAGAGTATGTATTCTAGGTCGTCGCTTCCTCTATGCTGCGTACAGTGTATAAGTATTGTTACTAGAGATGACCCATAGCAGTAAAGCCAATCTGCAGTAAATGTTGCTGCTCAAATGTGATGGTATACCGAATACCGATAGTCAGCACTAATTTCATTGTGGCGCTAGTGTATTCTTCAGGAATGTTATTGTAGAAAAGGCGAATAAGCTAATCGAAGTGCTCACCCATAGATGCAGGAGATAGGAAAGAGTGGCACGCTCTAACAACATGTGCAAAATGCTTTTCACTACTGCTGCTTGGCGCTTATCTTGCGAGGGCGATTTCTCCAAATGCGTGTCGTGATGCATTACTTATGGGTGCCTGCTTACTTGCACTGCCTTTGGAAACATTGTGCTGGCAATCACTCTGCTGAAGTTGTTGAGCATTATTACTTCCAGTAACTTCTACGCGTGGATATTTGTGGCAGCAGCTCCACAAGAAGCCGCCAAAGGCGAAGGGCTTAGGCAAATTCCCAGACGACGAAAGGTGGGTGTGATACCCTCCATACTTAAAGTGCGTACAGCACTCGTCGAGAACGCATTATACCGTGAAAAGAGTGGAGTTTCTGCGAGCACCTGACTATGCAGTAGCGCTCGTAGGTCCCAACAAGAAAGTTCAGTTTTGTCATGAAACTTTGAGGAGCTGTGGGTAACAGGATACAATAATTTGTCACTCCATAACTTCAATGCTGAATCACTACTAATTCACTTACATCGAGGCATCCTGGCCCAACAATAAAATCGCAAACTTGTAACGGCGTTTATAGCAGATGAAGAAGGCCAGGTTTTCCGGTCAGTGCTCTAGTGGTTATCACAGAAAAACTGAAACGCCGCAGCAATAGGACTGGTCCACGTGTTGAAACTCCCGAGTGGTCTACTTCGGGTATACCTTCTAATCATGTCAAGGTTCCGGCTCAAAAGCATCCACACCTTTGTTTTTATTTCATTGAAATGATGAATACTAGAGGTTGATGTTTTTGTGGTGGCACAGGCTACTCACCCTCGCTTAACAAACAAAATATACAACATAAATAAAGAGAGCACAAAGTATGTCATGCAGAACATAAGACGTGCCAACACGATTAACTACAGGAACACAGTCACAAATGTTCGAGCACAAGTTCAGGTAAGTTAAATAAGTTCACATGAACACGTGCTAAATCGCATGTTCTGAATGGTTCGACATACAGTCTGTAAAATGCCAGTCATAAAGTATATTTAATGTTTAACCAATGAACAGGTACAACGAAAAACCGATATATAAGGGGAGATCGATGCACTCGTGTCCCACCGGAAGTAAAGCCGGAAGAGTGGCAACAAATTAATGCAATAAACATGAACAAAGTCGGATTCTGCAACGTCGTTATTTTCCGCAGAACATCGCTCCAAAGAACACGGAGTCGCACTCCGAGCTTTTCCACTTCCCCCGTGTTCCGAGTCGCACGGACGTGATCGGTGTTCCTGAGAAGAATACGAATGAACCTTGCACGGGGCAGGGGCGTTCGGGGAGAATCCCTTGCCCCGAGCGTCGTCGTTCATTGTGTAAAGGAAAAAGAACCACGTTCGCTTCTTTCCTGTCTCCACCTTCGTGATGGACGGCCGGTGAGGCGAAGGGTGGCACTGTGCAGCCAGCGTACGGCTGAGGTCAGCAAAGTGGTCAATCGATCGCGCTCCTTGACAGATATGAAGTGACGAAAAACGCGAAACTAATGACCACCTGGACCAAGTTCAGCGATGTTGCCGGCAAAGTTACGTAAACGTGCTCCGACTCTGAGTGGTAATGTTAGTTGTAAGGAAAGTAATAATGAAAGTATTAAGTACCACGCGATGACTGGGAAGCGTTCCAGTGGTGGAAGAAAGGGACAGAAGTGGAAGTGGAAGGCTCCCCTGAGCAAACATTGCAAGCCTGCAGTGATGTGTAAGTTCTGTTATTATGTAACTACAAAAATAAGGGAACCCTTCAGCAGAATCACTATTAAGTATTTAGCCTGTTAGCGACAGGAAGAAATAGTCGTCTTGTTCGGACTTGACACACGGGACTCAAATGTGCCATTTAAGGACACGCGCGCCTCTTTCAAGTAAACGATGAAAAAGTAGCCATCATCTCTCGTGCATGTCGCATTGCTGTCTGCGTATATTGAATTCACATTAACCGAACGCATAGCTCTATGCCAGGAGTCTCAAACAAGGGCCCTCGGCTTCTCAATGAGTATACTGTCTTTGACTCTTGCTAAATGATCCTCTCATTATTTACTCGCCTATTGCGAATAATAACGATTTCTTCGACCAAGCATTTTTTTTTCATGAGGTACCCGGCACGGTTACCATGTGTTAAAACATAACCGCAGAGAAAAATATATATAATTTAGAATCAGCGCCTAAATTACAGCCATTTTGGAGACCAGCATTGAAATGCTTTTAGAATCCTAACGCCAAGTCCCCTTCGAAAATGATCCATATGTGAGACATCGGAAATGTGTTCTTTCAATTGCGTTAGATGGCATTTTCTTCTCCCCATTACGTGGCTCTTACCCAATGCTTGGCGGAGTGTTAGGTAACTTTTTTTGTGTTTCTTCGCAATACTTCTCGTGTATGCCAGGGATAGGTTACACAACAAATAATTACTCAATAATAATATTTAAATCCTTAAAAGAATTTTTTGTTTACACCTGCATCCCTTGCCACTGCTTTATCCTTCTTTGCAAATTTCAAGAGTGTGGCCCGCTAGCAGAAGTGGGATAGAGAACCGCGCTCTATGCGAAGATGGTAGTTTTATGTTTTCATTGTCGCTAGTTATTCTACTATGTCTTTCCTATAGAACTACGCTTTAATGGCGAAGAAACAGCAGGTGGTCTTTATTTACGTGCTCAATTAGTTCCATACCAGCTGGGAAGGAGTCTACAGTCTATACATTCGTCTGCTTGAAATCAATGCAATCAGGTTGAAGTGAGTCACGCTGACCCGACCGAATTTACAAGCCAAAGAAGTCAGAGCTTGTAGAACGTCATCTGGCATTCATGCCGACTTAAATCGACTCGAAGTTCGCTCGTACCGGTGTTTTAAGAAGGAATAAATGAGGAAGGACAGGGAGGTGTTTTAAGATGTGCGCCTGAACTTGGCGACCAGTTTCTGACCCGGCAAAGCAGACCCCACCCGACTTCATCAATTTCGTATAAACATATAACTGATATTACAATGAATAAACGCATGCAGAAACTCACAAAATTAAAATGATACTGACGTCATTTTTCGAAGGCGGTTTTACACTGCCATACAGATGGAACTTGGAACTCTAAACAACCTGGAAACTCGGCAAGTCCTCTTGAGATTTCTATTTAGATATTAAAGTGAATTTACCACGGCGCACCTGGTGACATCGACGCTAGTTTGATGTCACACCATATTACTGATTGTGGTGACTTCATGAAGCAGTATGGCTACTTGTGATGACGTCAGGCACCAAAACTTCGAAAACGGACGCTTGAGTATCACCAACGGGGCCAGGGTGCGGAGTGACTGTGGAAACGTCACGATATCTCGCGCAAGCACGTGACTAGAAGCTCATGCTATGTTGTGACGTCTGGTTATAGTGTAGGAACTTAAACTAGCTTTCAAAAACAAGTGGCTTGCACACCCTATTAGAAGTACATTATAAGTACTGAACATTTTCTTGTCAGTACCGCTTTAACTGCGCAGTGCACCAGCTCCCCTCTCACAGGCGTAGCCAGGGTGGGAGGGGGACGTTAATGGTGGTTTCTTTTAATTAGGTTGTTCTCTCTCTCTCACACACACACACACACACGCACACGCACACACGCACACACGCACACACGCACACACACACACACACACACACGCGCGCGCGCGCGCGCACTAAAGCACGAACACACACACACACACACTAAAGCACGAACACACACACACACACACACACACTAACGAAAGCATCAACACACACGCACGCACGCACTAAGGAAAGCACGAACACACACACACACACACACACACACACACACGCGCGCGCGCGCGCGCGCGCGCACTAACGAAAGCATGAACACACACACACACACTCATACACACACACTAACGAAAGCACAAACACACAGAAGGATAGTGCGCCCCAAAGTGACTTTTAAAAGCCGGAACGAAATTGATAAAAGACATTTCCGGAAACAGAGAGTCCAACAAAATGCGGCCTGGCAGATCATAAACGCTTTTTACCACGCAGGTGGTGCTCACGCCAAGCTGTTGACGTGCGATTGCGACACAGTGGCGCAACAACGCGATGAGTGCCGTCAACTCCGGGCGCAGCAGGTCGCGGCGCGCCCGAAGCTGATTGTGTTCGATTTTCGCTCAGCGGGAGTTTTCGGACGGAAGCCGGAGATGTATGGACGAAAGTTCCTCGTGTAGGCCGGCTGCGAGTTAAACGTTCTCTGCTTTGCTTCGCTACCAGACACGACTTTCGATTCAGTTTTTTGTATTTGTCTAAACGTTTTCTTCGCTCGAAGAAGCAGCGCTTTCGTTTTAGATGGGATTTGGCTTCAGAATAGGAAACAAGGAAATAAGTTGAGAGGTCTGAAAGAAAACATTGAACTGCTAGCGAAATGCGGTGTTGAAATGATTGCCATATGTGCCTTGTCTGGGGAGAAACTTGACAGCAGCAACATTTCAACTCTGACGCCCGAAAGGAAAACAAAAAGTGAAAAAAAAAACCGCAAGTGCGCCTTGCCTCCTTACTAAGGAAACAAGGAGCTTCAATCCATAGCAAGCAACACACACAAGCTTTTCTTTTTTTATTATACGCTTGTTCTTGCAGCAATCACTGTCTATATTCTGCGTAAGAAGAAGCTTTCTTGAGAGAACAACGGAAAGTTTCTTGCGATGGTACCGTGAGGAATACACAAATAGGAGACGCTACAGCGAGTTCGCAGTCTTCCGCACCTTTGCGTGAAGGTTCTGGCCCCAACCTTCGTGAAACGTTGGCTTCCGATCAATTCACCGCACTTATTCAGCAACTGTTGGTCACTTCGTGTGACCTTCACGATTAAGGGGTGTGTTGAGAGGCGTGCAATGTGCGGTCAGCCAGACCGAGAGCCGCATGTAACCGCAATTAATGGAGCGGCTGCCGAGATCCACGACTCCGGGTGTGGTCTTTACGTGCATGATGTTCGCACGGCGATACCCATTGTGCCTTCACTTCAATCGTGCCGGCACACATGCCCGGGAAAGTACTGTAGCTTGCCTGCCGGTTTGTTACTCATTGGAGTCGAGAGTGAGTGAGTGAGTGAGTGAGTGAGGAAAAGAGGGAGGGAGGGAGAGAATGTTCGCGAGACAGAGAGAGCTCCACACATTCTGGTAAAAATTGGCAGCAAGATTTTGAAGCGCAAAAGCGATCGGTCCCACCGACCCACGATTCAGGCCAAACACTGACTGGAAAGCCAGTTTAAATAGTCAAAGGGACATCTACTAAAGTCACCGTAGTGTGCTCATGCATAGGACGGCCATTCAGAGCACGGAGAAGAAAAGACACGCACGTGCTGTAAACCACGCGCATGAAATCGGTTTCACGATTTTAGCCAATCTGACCTGCTCCCATTCAATACTCCGATCGCAGCGGCCTACAGTGCAATAATGTACAGCAAATAAAATGCGAAATACAGAAAGCTCCGACACGAAGCCCTCGTTCAAAAGAGGATCCCCGACCGCAGCACCTGCGGCGGGTCTTGACTGTCCGGAAAAGAAAAAAAAAACACGAAAAAGAAACCTGCCGGGTCCGGCCCCTTCGTTTGCCCTCACGAATACCACCACTTTCCGTGCGTGCGCGGGTGTACGTACAAACTGACTCGGTGTCGGTAAATCGGTGCAGCATTTTGAAAGCTACACCAGACGGAAGCTGACCACGAGATGAATGTACTGGGGGGTGATAACGGCCGATTCTGTCACTACTCCACATAGAAATGACAGCACCCAGCAGCTTTGCATACTCAAAAAAAAAAAGTTTGCCTTTCTTCTTTCCTTGTACTCTCTACATGCTTTTTTGTGCTGACAGCCGTGCCTAAGTTTGCCTACTCTACGTCAAAAGGTGTATATTAGTTCGTGTTGAGCGTTTGCTCTAATGAAACCGAATCTGACAGAAAAGCATGGCACTCCTGTTGTTAGCCCTGTGTTTACGTTCGTGTAGATCTTTAATGTATGCACAGTAAACGCATGCGTTGCATGATGTGCCCGTGATAAGGAAATGGTAGTTGATCTGTTTGAAATGCTATCGCGCAACACTGAAAGTGCGATAGAGGATACTATACGCGGTGGCTGACCAGTGCCTAGCCGATCACATCTGTGACCATCCTTGACATGATATTTAGGGCACAGGCTAGTGCTGATCAACACTGGAACTTCATCTTATCAGTGTACATATGCCATGCCATGCCATGACAGTCTATTCCGCATATCTTATTGACTGCGAGAGGGACCGCACGTTTAAGAAGTCAAGTCAAGTTTATTTACAACATGCACGAAGTACTATGTTGAAGCCCGTCTTAGCAAGAAAGCTGTAAGAGTACAGCTTGACGAGGCCAGAGGGCCGCAAAAGGGCAACAACAGCAGTGGTGTTTATCACCACAAAACACGTGTGATAAAGGAACAGTGACAATCTACGAGCACCTTGCCGTTGATCTGAATTCTTTCTTGCGTCGATGCACACTTGGAAATTCGTTGACATGTCGGCATTTTTTATTCACTATTACTTGCTGTGTTGACAAAATGGAATAATTAAAAGTCAAGTTATCGATCGCTTCGTTTCGGCTTTGATTGACGAGCTTATCCTCTGATCGAAAGCGCGAGCTTTTACTTTCGCGTATAGTGTCGTTAATTCTGTTCTAAACAGACATTGCGTGTTTGACATCCAACCAGGGTCTTGTGGAATACTGTAGTTGACGCCGTAGAAACATTGCGAAGCACATGTGTGGAGAGTGACCATTTATTTTTTTCTAAGCTTTGTTCCCTTGATGCATTGATTCCTGATAACTTAGCTTCTTAGTGAACTAACTGACCCACCTGAATAGGCGCCCCCGGTGACAAATCCGTACAAAAATCCGTAGCCAGGTGTATAGTCGCACTCAATTTAGCCACACGCGAGCGAGTGGCTCCACGAGCTGAAATACTTAGCATGGCTTTGAAATGCCCCGGTTTCCACAAATAAATGAAGGTCCCTTATTAGGCATTGTCGTCAAGTGAGAGAAAATCATATATTTGGAGAAATAATTGCTAGTGCAACCCGTGGGTAAAGCATTAAGCTCTTGAGGTCACGTGATCTTATGCTAAAAGTGATGCTGAGAGCGGCAATGCGTCTCAGCAAGGCTGCACGGTTTTCTTTAGAGGTACCTGCTACGCTTCGCGCAGTCGGTGCTTCGTGCGCGGCTGAGAAGGAAAGTGCGCGTTCGACGGCTGCCGGCCCGCTGCCGCCGCCTCCACGAGCTGCAAAACCACTTCTTCTGCGTACAGTGCGGCGTTCCACGAAGAGCGGCGCGCGGGAAAAGGCGGCGTGAGCGGCTGCCGCTCGAGGCAGAAACGGAACGCGCGCCATGCGCAAGAGCTCCCGGAAGCAAACAAGAAGATGATGATGAGCACGAACGGCAGAAGCTCGTGCCAGACGAGCGCCCGTTGGATGGGCTTCTCCTTGGGTCTGGTGGGCGGTTCAGTTGATCACTCTTTCTGAACATGCAGGCGCCCCAGGCACATCCTGGAATTTGTGTTTGCTTACCGACTGACCGAGAAGCCGTCGGCTGGGCGAGTCTTCCATATTGCTGGCTGGATGATTTGCTTTATAGCACAGAGTTGAGGCATGTTCTGCACAACACCTTCCTGGACATCACACGCCCCGATTTTGTCTTTAGAAAAAAGTGTCCAGCAATTTAGAATACACGGAACTCCACTACGGGATAGCATAGAGCCGTCCCGGCTACATGTGTTCAGAAAAAGTTCTTAACGAATTCGAGTACTTGGTACTCTGCTATGGGAGAGCATAAAGCCGTCCCTCAACGCAGCGCTTACATTCTCGCGCGGCATGTGTGTTTAGAATAAAAAATGTTTAACAATTTCGAGTACTTCCTACTCAACTATGGGAGAGCACTGAGCAGTCCCGCTAAAAACCACGCTATTCTATGAAATGGACGTAGCATGCCTGTTTAGAAAAAGCTGATTTACACTATTTACAAAAAACAAAAGTTTGATAGCATTCCAGTAATGGGCACATATACTTCGACAGATCTATGTACCATGACCAACGTCACTACGTTGAAAGAAAGACATCATTGCTCTAATATACATGACAATGTTGGCATACGTTTACACAAGAATTCATGCGATATCATGATACAATGAACGGTATAACGATACAATAGATGCAATAAAACACAATTGCTTACAAACGAAATCATGGATAACTGCTCAACGGGCGCTGCTTAGCACCACGTCGGTGGGAAAATGAGTTTTACCCTTTCGAGTTCAACATTGACGAAAGGGCACGACCAATGCTGCAGAAACTCGTGCTCCCCGAGGAAGAAGAGCTCCTCAGCAAGGAACGCGAGGATCTCTCGTCTCATTCTCCCCAGTATTGACCACAAAGCACGCCGGCGGCGATTGGCAGCTACGGCCTCACATCGGTTTCTCCAGAGGCTGAACAGCCCCGCAACTATTAAGAGAGCGGAGAAGCGGCTACGCGGAAATCGGCCGTTGGACACAAAAGTTCGCACACCCTGTACCCGAAAACCAGCGTGGACCGCACGCCAAAAAAAAAAAAAAGGCGGGAGACCACACATTCAATCGTCGCATGTCGATTGGTCTCGATTATGACGCAGTTGGAGCAAGTAGAAGTGTGAACCACCTGCCACCGCTGCAACCGATCTCGCGTGGGGAGCAAGCCCTAGCCCACCGCCAGACAAAGTCTCTGAGATGCCCTGGTAACACTGGTGCAGTTATTGGTTTCTAAGCGCGGCTCATTATAGATTGACGATGCTGGGGTACCAAGCGCCGCTGAAGGGCGGCCATTGTGTCCACCACATTAGAATCGGCCACCTATATCTCTGGGCACGTAGCTTCCAAACGTCGGTGAAATGCCAGAAGGGCTCAATACAAAGATGGTAAGTCAGTTGATTGGGGACCTTGGTTAATTTGGCTAGCAGGTAGGAAGACGCGTAGTGATGGCCCCAGATAGTAGCGAGCCAGTGTCTGAGCAGGCGTACCATCATTGCTCAGTATTCGCAGTAAAGTGCGGAGGCACAAGGTAGAAGCCGTGACTGAAACGTCGGGGAATGCAAAACCACCTCGATCACGTGGTTGAGGTTACGGCGGACGAGGCAATAGTTCTGTGCCACCAGACCAAAAAAAAAAAAAAGAACCGATGCAGCTTCGCGCTTTCTTAAACACGTATAGCGGTGGTTTTACAGAATGGCAAAGGTACCAAAATTTTTCGAGGTAAACCGTTTGAGCTAGGTATCTGCGTTATAAGAGGGGGAAGTCGAAGTGTCTGGCTTGGATGACCAGATGCAGTCCTGAACACCAAATGCAGAGAAAGTAACGCCCAGTTTTGTAATGCTAGGAGACCATTGTAAAGGCGACGTGATGCTGATACGACCATTGGGGTTGCCAATGAAGAAATACTGGCATTTAGAAAAGTTTAACCTTGCACCGGAGATAATGCCGAAATGATCGAAAGTATCAAGAGCATGCTGCAGCGACTGTTCATTATGAACATATAGAGTAATGTCATCTGCATATGCTGTGACCTTTACTTTTGTGTTACCTGGTAGGGGTAAGCCTCGAATCTGCGAGTCACGTTCAACGGCCTTTAAGAAGGGCTCTAATGCCAGGATGAATAGAACTCGTAGGTCGCGGGTTCGAATCCCGGCTGCGGCGGCTGCATTTCCGATGGAGGCGGAAATGTTGTAGGCCCGTGTGCTCAGATTTGGGTGCACGTTAAAGAACCCCAGGTGGTCGAAATTCCCGGAACCCTCCACTACGGCGTCTCTCATAATCATAAGGTGGTTTTGGGACGTTAAAACCCACATATCAAATCAGAATGAATAGAACTGGAGGGAGAAGACGCCCTTGACGAACCCCGCGTGTTACTTGAAAGGGGTGACTCTCACGGGAATCTATGTAAAGGGTACTTTCAGAACTAATGTACATCGCGTGAATTAGGCCAATGAAGTTATCCGGGTATCCGAATGCATGGAAAACACTTAGTAAGTGATCATGTTCTATGAAATCAAAAGCCTTCTCCTGATCTAAGGAAACCAATAGTCCTTGTGCACATCGGCTAGTGGTGTACTGAACGATGTCTCGCGTCAACCACGTATTGGTGTGTATTTCTTGGCCCGAAATGGAACATACTTGGTGCGGAGTGATTAATGTTGGAAGAGACGGTCTGATTCGGCGCACCAGAATGTTGGCCAAGAGCTTGTAATCTACATTAAGCAGGGTAATATGGCGCCAATCTTCTGGTCGCGTGGACATTTGGTCTTTCTTGGGGACTAGTGTTATACGGCCTCTGTGGAAAGAGGTTGGAAGGGTAATATAACGGAAACACTTGCGAATGACCTGTGACATAAATGGACCAATGATAGACCAGAACTGTGCATAAAACTCTGCAGGGAGTCCGTCAGGCCCTGGGGCTGAACCCTTCTTCATTGCGTCCAATGCACCCTCTATTTCGGCGTTGGATGGTGGTGATAGCAGAACGTCGTATGACATATTCGAATCATGTGGTAAGTCTTTCAACAGGGGACGCGAAGAAATGGATCCTGTGTAACTGACACCAGCAATTACAGACTGAGCCATTGTCTCAAAGTGTTGAATGAACACCTGAAAGTCACGTGTACCAGCAGCAGCTGGCGCGGTAGAGTTTAGTGAGTGGGCAGGCGAGCCAGGTGGACAAAGCAGAGCTCTGCGTGCATACCTCAGCACCTCAGGGTGCGCACATGGTGAACGTCTACAGCGCCAAGCTGCAGCGGAGAGTGTAGAAGCGCGCATAGTACATTGGTATTGTTCAACGAGCTCCTCTTAACATGCCCGCATAACGGGGTAAGGGCTGGCATCACGGTAGTTCTGCGACGGTAGGCAATGCGTATTTTTTGGATTAACAAGGAAGCACCTTTGGACATACGGGCGTGAGGTCTCCTGCCCGACGCACTGCAATGGTGACGCCACTGTTCTTTGAGGCGATCCCAATCATCTATATCCGCACCAATGAGCGATGCGCGTAACGCTCTGGACAATTTTGAGGGCGAAGCTTCTTATAGCGGGACCCGTTCGTCCCTAGTAGTCGTAGTAGTAGTGTGTAACCAGCCTTACATTTTGACCTCCAAGGTGGTGCCGGTGGGAGATTTCTTCTGTGCGTTGTTGAACAATAAAAATTCGCAGCGTGCACGTTAACTAAAAGCCGCATCCTCCTGCCTCTCATTCCCCCTTAGCAGCTATTGGCATGTAAATTGAGCACTATCTGACAAGAAAGGGTTGCTACGTTATACTCGCTGGGCATGACCTCCTTGGTTTTAGAAATGTTTAGCGAGCGTTGGGCCGCAGAGTCATGAATACAGTGAACTAGTATATATCATGAACTCGAGGTGGTTAAAGGTGGGAAGTAGACACGAAGCGCAAGCCGTAAGAAAGTGTGCGTGTGCCTCTTCTCGTTCAGTCCTTGGAATGTCCGCTGGATGGCGGTGCTTCTATATGAGGAATAGGGAGCCCACATGAACGGCCGTTTTTAGATTGGAGACATCTTAATAAGTGCCTTCAAGAAACTCAGCCAAAACCAGCGGGCAACGGGGCACGCTGTTGCCAGCTTCCACCAAATTCAGCATAGTTTTCTGTGCGCCGCCATTTTGGAGCCAGCCGCCGCTCCCTCCAGCTACGCGAAGTACAGCGCAACAAAAAGGAGCCGACCGTGTGACGTCATCATGAAGTCAGAGAGTCAGTCAGCTGGACTATTCAGCATTATTGTAGGGAGGCGACCGAGCATGTATACCTACGTACGGCGTCGGTGCCCAGCCCTTGTAACAACACACAACACCTGGGCTTTTGACAGCGGCGGTTCTCAGGGTCGTGTAAGCGACCCAGTTCTCAAAGGGAGCGTACGAAGAAATTCGCAGCCCACACACGAACACTTGCGACATAATACTGAGGTTACGCTGACACGAACGCAAGCGTGGCAACAGCTCAGACTAGCGAGCGCGTCTCCGTACGAACGCGCGGACGCGTCCCGTTTGTGGGCTTCCTACTCGCAATGCGTGGACGCAGCAACGACAACTTCGGTTATCTACTCATTCGCGAACACCGCGAAACACATATAAGTGTGCCGCAGGAAAAAACAGTGAACGAAATACACAGTACTCACTGAGCAAATACGAGACGCACTGGTGGGCTCCCAGCCGTCTCGCTTCACTTGAGCAAGCTATAGTTGTCGTCAGCCAGGGCTCGCTGGGAAGCGGAACAATCGCACCCCCTTTCTGTTGTGGTTAGTGGAGAGTGGTACACAGCATCCAGGCATTCTAAGGCTTCGCCGGCATCGTTTAACACGCTACCGCAACGTTCGACGCCGTATTATTGAGAACTAAACGCAACCGGGCGTAGACGCAGTGCGGGCACCAAGATGGGGCGACAGCGCGGCGTTGCTGTCTGGCAACATTGTGTTTTGGCGGGCGGCGGTGCGTTGGCGGCATGTAGTGGGTCAAAGGCTGACATCACCCTAAAAACAGCTGTTCATGTAGGCTCCCTAATGAGGAATATATGATGAAAAGATGCGAGATGGTGGTATTTGGAGTGTTGAATAGGTGGACGAACGTACACACAGACAGATGCATGGACGGAAGCACGGATGGCTGCACGGACGGATGGACGCATGGACGGACGCAGGAGCGGATGCATGGACGAACGCAGGGACGGACGCACAGATGGACGTGCGCACGCCCGAGCAGACGCACGCGCGGACGGGCGAATGGACGCGCGGGCGGCCACACAGACGCACGCATGGATGGACGGAAGCAAGGGCGAATGGACGGTCGGATGCTTCGCCCCACTATTCATCATTCACCCCGTGGCTATGCAGCCATTTTTTGTGGGTTGCGGAAACCCTGAACGTTAAAGGTTAGAACTTTTAAGGTTAGAGCCATGGTGAATAGTAAAATCCAGTATGAATGCACTGAAAAGCAGCAGAGGTACCTTTAGCAGACGCTGGAGCGGGTGCCCCGCGAGCAGCTGAGTCATTTTTTACGGCCAAGCGACCCACTGGAAGCACGGGGCTTCCGGGGCCGTGATGAAGTCCGCAGAGGACTTCTGTCTCTGCAGGGGGCTTCCGAATCACTGCTAGATACTCTGGGGCGTTTGATGCCAGGGCTCTTGAGTTAGGTCGGAACAAAGGAATCTAAACTGTCTTGACTTATGTCGCTGGGGCTGGCGTCTTCATCGATTTGTAGTGGCGTCTCACTCGCGGTGCTGCTCGACTCCACGATGATGGAGACCTCGTCGCCTTGGGATGTAGTCTCCTCGATGACGTGTTGACTTCCACTTGATGCTGCAGGTATAGGATGAGCGGCAGATGTCGAATCTCCTTCTGTAGTGAATTCCCCAAGAGGCGCCTTGTCTGGCGAATGCTTGGCCTGCTCTGCGGCTAAGATCACTGAACGCGGGGCACTGGACGACTCCACCGAACCTGCAGGAACTGCCAGGTCCGGGCTGGCCGACGACACAGTAGCCGTCTGGTGCAGCGTTGTGATTTCCGCCTCTTGGTCTTTTTGGCCGTTGACCGGGGCTAGTAACGACGAACCCTCGCCCTCGTTCTTGGACAGCGTTCCTGGCTGTAGTGATGGGAAGTCCTTGGATGCCACTTTAGAGTATGACTGTTGGATGGTGCAGGTGACGGTCGCATGTGGGTCGCCGCAGCGACGGAAGGGCAGCGAACATCTCTTCCCGTCATAACCATAGACGCCGCACCGCCCGCAAAAGGGGGCTGTGCAGTTCGAACGGAAGTGCCCACTGTCAACACATCGGCGGCGCACCCGTTGTATTCCCTTGTAGTCACAGATAACACGGTGGCCTGCGACGTTGAGGTATTTAGGCACCGGGGACCAGGTCTTCATTTCAATACGAACGTATGGCATTCCAGTGGTCACGGTCGGACGCGACCCCTTAAATCCTCTGCTGATGTAGAGCACCTTCCCGTAGGGGGACAGTGCTTGGGCGAGGACTTCGCTGGGTGCGCGGAACGGCAGGAACAGGACGGTCACTTGGGCCACTTGGGGTCCCAGGAGTACGATGGCTACGCGTTCTCCTCGGACTATGAGGTGCGACGCGTCCACGATTTGGGCCAGTGTGGCCTCACTGCTGATGATAACTTGGTAGTTCTGGCCTCCTAAGTGCTGAACGCAGTACACTTCTTCAATTCCTACTATTGAAGACGTCGCGTCAACGACGTCTTCGGGATGGGCGCCCACCAGCCTACGGACGCCCTGAAACGTGCTGCTTAGGTCCTTGGTCTTGACTGTCTACTAATTACATGCAGTTACAAAACAAAAGTTCGAAGTGAATTTGAAGGAATTGATAGTCGCGTTCAACTTGCCGTGGATGGATCTTTTCCTCAGATGGCCACCTTAAGTACCTTACTAGCATAACCAAGTTAATGCACTTTTCTGTAAATTCACAAAAGTATTCGCAGCATCATTTTGATTCATCGGTATGTGTTTTCCTAAGAACAAAAACCCTTTAACTGACCCTTTGTGCGAAGGCAATTAATATTTGAAGGGAAGCAAAGAACATGTAAATTTTAGTGGTCATGTTGCCAACATTTTTTCTTGTAGTTTTGAACGACGCGCATCGCGGGTTTTATTCCATGATGGCGTGGGCAGTATCCGGCAGCCAGCTGCCTCTTGCTTTTTAGGACTTCCGTGATCATTTTTAGGGGGCTCCTGATTTCCGAGCGATGTACATGCAGGTAAACATGTTTTGTGCGGTGCGATTACGCACTATGTGAGTGCCGCATAAGGAAACCTCTAATTGATGGCATTTGGTTGGTCATATGTTATGATCACATGCATGAAATATCGGTGCTGTTTTGTATTCCGATATATAACATTAAAGTAATAGCGTGTCTTGATCGCCAGTTTTTCCATATATCGGCATGGCATTGCTTTTGATATCCCGAGGCTGTGTGACATTAGCTGATTACTATCCTCATGCCGGATGGAACACAAGGGTGAGGATTCTACACATCAACGGTGGAACAATAGCGCTTGCCGGCTTGGAAGGTCATTCTGTATCCTTGACGTATTCTGTATCTATTATGAGAAAAATATACAGACTCAAGGTAAAAGCTAAGTGATACGCATAACACGTAAAATAGATACCATGTTAGTGTTCGGAATAGACAGTTTACGGTACGTTATGCTTCCTTATTTGAGTACGTTATCCTTCTTTGTTTGCCACGAAGGCTATTATTTTATACTTCAGTGTTTCACAGAAGACAACAGCACGGTGACGATAACTACCTACATTAATCCAGCATCCAATCAAAAGAATGCATGTAACGTCACTGCGCACTTGTTTGTTCCTTCTGGCTATCTGCTGTCACTTATTGGTCTGCTGGAACTGATGTTTATTCAATACAGTAAGTTGTTTTATGTTTTGCTGGAGACGTACTCAAAAGCAACGCCAGTTCCGCAGGCGTGAATAAGCACACCATCTCGCAGTCCGCAACAAATTCAACAACAAAGTGTTTGTGAAAGAAAGTGTTCAGACGCTCTCGCTTCTTCGAGAAATTGGGTGGTTCGATGGTGGAATTTCGGGTTACCTAACTCATGGATACCAAATCTCCCGAAATCGTTGTACTATTCAGGGAATCGTTCCACAAAAAAATAATTGATGTGATTTCAGAAGCACTTTTTTCACCGGAATATTATGCCACTGTCGGATCACCTTCAGTGATTGCACTGACGCTGTCCCAGTTAGGTGTTGCTTGTTATTAAGAACTTTTTTCCAATTAAATGCTTTGTAAAGACGGGGCATAGTTTCTGACATACTTTCTATGAATCGATTTCACCTTCTTCTCCCCAATGAAAGGTAATATTATTAATAATTGTTGTCAGCGAGAGGCCAAGTTATTGGACCCAGGCTTGAACCATCAGGGAAGCCTGGTTCAACGGGCGATAGAGATGGCCTGCGGCTACCTGCAATAAGAAGACCGCCCACCGCAGCCGCACAATGCGCTTGATCAAAATAAAAGTTTTCTTTCTCTCCCTCTCTGGGGTTCAACGTCCCAAAACCACCATGAATGAAGAGGTGTACTTTAGATATAATGTATTCGGACGTTGCCTCTGTTAGTTTACAAGATGCACGAATAAGGAGCTGCCAATTCAACAAATACTTTTCTCATCTGCGGCAAGACGCTCATCGTTGTAGGCCAGGACAAACTCGCATCATGACGCAAGACCTGGAGGAAACAAATCTGTCTTGCACCTACCGCTGACCTGCCCGCAGAGAGGGTTGCGAGTGCGTTTTGCTGCCGACGCGTAACACTGTGTATATTTAGGCAGCAGCGGCGAGCACTTGACCCAGCTGTCTGGAGAGTATTTATGAAGAAAGCCAGCCTCCGTACGCTATTCATACCGCCCTGACGTCATGCTTATGACACACGCAAGCGACCTGGGCTAGGTGCCAGTTCGGTAGTTATCCAACGGGGCCCGGTGACACAGAATTTATCGGGTGATGGAATGCACCTGAGCACGTATGTTTGGGCGTGCGACGCGCGCGTTTCATAATGCATGAAAGAAAAAAAAAGAACTCGCTTCATGAATTAAAACTGGTTAGCAATTATATCGTGCGTTAGAACAACGGCATTACCTACGTCGATATCACTTGCGCTTAGCGCAGCAATGACCTGGTACGAAGAGCTTTTTGTGCATGTAGTTGTGCTGTGCGGTGAAGACGCCCGTAACATTGCTCCACAGTGACACTCGCATGATATGCGCGCGCGCGTTGTAGTGTGAACGCAGACAGTCAGAGATACGGGACATTGCTATCAGCTGTTCTCAGTACAATAATGTCGCTACGAAAATTCCCATCCGCATGCCATGCGGAGTTGGAAGGCCCTTGCGACGCTCGTTCTCACGAAACAATGCAAGGTACGGGAACTACGCAAGCAATGTGAATGCAGTCGAAAGTGCCATGAAATCAGTGAAAACTTTAAGCTCCCCATTACCACTTGTGGCTCGTTTGCCACCGCTTCGAAATGCTATCCACCTGCATACTGAACGTGCATGCACACTCTCGCCTGTATACTTCTGGCGAATTTTGGTGTGCTCGGACAAGGCTTCTATAAACTGTCCAAATATAATTGGAAAGCTCACTAACATTATGTTTGATCAGGACTGCGCATCTTGGCCAACCACCTTTGATATAACATGTTTTTCACTAACGATTTCTACTGGTAAAAGCGCTCTGGCACTTTGGAATGACTCTGTCACTATGCTTGCTTTGTGAATAAGGGTCAGGATATGAATTACAGCGCAGAACTGAACATACTCAAATATTTTTCTAATAAGAAGAAAGTACTTCCATATCAACAACTACGTAAACGGGAACAAAGTACGAACCGTGCACTAATTGCTTCGTTAATATTTTTAAAGCCATTTTCTTCGCTTCTCGTGTCGTAATGAGTATACGAAGACGGGGCCAAATTAGCAGAATTTCCTTTCCGTAATTGCGTCTTCCCATTGGTCATCCCAATTCGCTAATAATAATGTTAATATCATAACTTCATAGCGTGGCTCATAATAATATTGTTATGAAAGGGCCACATTGTGATTGACCCTATTATTCTATCATGAATATTGTGAGCGTAAGACGTTTTTTGTCAACACGAATCATGGATGGTAGTTGAACGCGATGCTCCATCTTCGTTGTTAACTATTGCGGGTACCAGCAACGTGTCATACATTTTTTTTAAAAGAATGCTTGTTACGTAGCTGGCATCATCACGCTGTTTTCTAAGCAGTGCTTCTGGTAGCTCTTCGAAGTGTCACAACCTACAAAGTGAAATCCTGGTCTGTAGTGCTACTACTGTCTGCCCATTCCGTCGCATTCATTCTGCCAGGTGCTCACCTGAGCGTCGGCTATCCGGTGTCACTCTGTCGGCGCTCTTTTCCTTCCTGCCGTTGTGGTAATCCACACCGAGAGAGACGCCGTGCGAGTTTTTTTCCCGCCACCGGCAGCAGACACGCCACCGTGCTTCCAACTCGACGGGGGCACGCGAGAATCACACCACCACGGGGTCGCCGAGAGGAGCCACCGGCGGCTGCGCTGTTGTCGAGTGGACTGACTGGATGTGCCGCCGTCGCTGCGGCTCGAAGACGAGGTCTTCTCTCCCACTCTTCCGCTCCATCTCTCCTACTCCTCCGATTCGCGACTGCCACCCTCTCACTTGCGCTTCGTGCTCGCGCACCCCCCGTTTCGCGCCCATCAAGAGAAAACACGGCATCGATGTGGAGGCGCTTCGCTTTGCTAGCTGCAAGCTGGTGGCTGACCGCGTTTTTAGAAAACATCACAAATTAAAAAAAGAAGAAAAAAGCTCTAGAGCCAGAGCTTTAGAGCCAGAAGAAACAAACAAGTGCGCAGTGACGTTACATGCATTCTTGTGATTGGATGCTGGATTAATGTAGGTAGTTATCGTCACCATGCTGTTGTCTTCTATGAAACACTGAAGAATAAAATAATAGCCTTCGTGGCAAACAAAGAAGGATAGCGTACTCAAACAAAGAAACATAACGTACTGTACACTGTCTATTCCGAACACTAACATGATGTCTATTTTACGTGCTATGCGTATCACTTAGTTTTTACTTTGAGTCTGTATATTTTTCTCATAATAGATACAGAATACGTCAAGGATACAGAATGACCTTCCAAGCCGGCAAGCGCTATTGTTTCGCCGTTGATGTGTCGAATCCTCACCCTTTTGTTCCATCCGGAATTAGAATAGTAATCAGTTAATGTGACACAGCCTCGGGATATCAAAAGCAATGCCAAGTCGATATATGGAAAAACTGGCGATCAAGACACGCTATTACATTAATGTCATATATCGGAATACAAAACAGTACCGATATTTCATGCATGTGATCATAACATATGACCAACCCAATGCCATCAATTAGAGGTTTCCTTAAGCGGCACTCACATAGTGCGTAATCGCACCGCACAAAACATGTTTACCTGTATGTACAACACTCGGAAAGTTAAGCCTTTAATTCCAGAGTCATACACTCGGAACGTTGGGAAAGTAAAACACGTTCCTCTGCAGTATTCAGATGAACAACTCCTAGAGTACTTGAGAGATGCAGGGGTTATATCGGCGCGACGGCAAATAATATACTATCGCCAGGAAGATGGAGGAGTAACGTCCCGTCCACTTTACTCAGTGATTCTGACTTTTCGAGATGACCGCCCAATTCCAGGAAGAATCTACTTAGGATTCACCAGTCACCCAGTGGAAGGATATCTTGGTCCAGCACTTCGGTGCTATAACTGCCAGCGATTCGGACACATGGCGAAAAGTTGCCGTAACACACGCCGGTGTAAGATCTGCTCAGAAGAACACCATCATAAGGAGTGCAAGTCAGTTCTTCAGCCTAAGTGTGCAAACTGTGCAGGTAATCACGCTGCCTCATATTCAGGCTGCCCGCAAAGCAAAGCTGCTGCAAAAATGCGTCGGCATGAACTCATCCGTGGAAGAAAACCGCGCCCCAATGAACCACCTCCAAACCTTGAGATTGTTCATCCTGTTCGTGATACACCTCAGCGGCCACCGCAACAACAGCCGACAAGCACACCAAGAGAATCGCCAAGAGAACCGCCAAGAGCACACCCGAGAGACCACTCACGAGAAGTACCTTCAAGTAACCCAACCTACGCGTCAAAGCTGCGAATGCTCACGCGACCTCTGCCAGAAAGTAGCAAAACCGACAGTGCCAGTGTTCGCCCCAACTACAACATCGAAACGTCACGTCATTCTCAACAGGCCTCAGAAAATGAACCATTCAATGGAGACCGTGCCTCTGCATCAGTCATGCAATTGATTCTACCAATGCTTTTCGCAGCACTTAAGGCAATCCTGTCTGCTCTACCGGAAGCAAACAACCTGCCAGAAGTAAAAGCCCTGCTGCCTCTGGAAGCACTATTGTGTCAAGTAGTAGTAGTAGTACAAAACTTTATTATATACATAATCCAGACAGGCTTGAACTCCATTGCCCCGAAGAATATACGGGGTGGAGAGCGAAGTCTGTCCGGCAGGGTGGTGCCCCTATTCCAGGGCCCCACTGGCGCGAGCCATCCGTTCAGCTCTTTGGATCAGTCGCAGCTGATCCACTAGGGCTGGGCTGGACAGCAGCGCCTCCCATTCCTCCCACGTGCCAGTGGTGTCGTGCTCTTCGTCGTGCTCTGCACACTCCCACGTGATGTGAAAGAGTGTTGGGGTGGCTCCGCACCACGGGCACATATCTCTGTACGCCGTGGGGTAGATCAGGTGAAGAGTGTGCAGATTGATGTAAGTGTTCGTCTGTATTTTTCTTAGCGCTGTTGCTTCCGCAGCGCTGAGCTTGCTGTGAGGACGTGGATACAGCTGCCTATTTTCTCTGTAATACTTTAAGATTGTTGCGAAGCTAGGGTCCAGGGGTGTAGGGTCATCACTTGCATCGGCTTGAGTGGCTCGGTGATTTGTGAAGCCTCGAGCCGCCTCATCCGCGCGCAGGTTCCCTGTCACACCCTCGTGCCCCGGTGCCCAAGTCACAGCCTGTACGTATTTCACTGTGGGGTCCCATCCTGTTCCAACCAATATACGGAGCGCTTGTGCTCCAATTTTGCCCTTTAGATAGTTTCTGCAAGCTTTTTGCGAATCTGAAATGATTGTTAATGGAGCGTTTCGCGTCCATCCCTCTTTTATTGCGAGTGCTATGGCAACTTCTTCTGCTTGTGCTGTCGACGCCTGATCTATTGAAGCGCAGGCTGTAATTTTCCCTCTATGGTCGGTGGCTACACACACATATCTCTTTGCATTGGTCTGATAAGGCGCGGCGTCAGTGAATCTGGCCGTGTTCAAAAATCTTGTCTCTTTGTCTATGTAGTCAGCCCTTGCCTTTCTTCTTCCAGCATGCAGAGTAGGATCCATGTTGCTTGGTATTGGCAATACGGTGTACCATTTTCTGAATTCGCTTGGTACTTCTTTAGTTTCTTGGTGTTTTTGTAATAAAGTATCGCGCCCTAGTTTTGTTAGGACTGCTCTGCCCGTTGGGGTCTGGAGAAGGCGATTTTCTTGCGCTAGTAACTGGGCCTCGGATAATTCTTCAATTGTGTTATGAAGACCAAGCGCCAGCAGCTTGTCGTTTGAAGTATTCCGCGGTAATCTCAGGGCTGTCTTGTAGGCCATTCTAATTATTTGGTTTGCTTTTTCCTTCTCTTCCCTGTTCATAATTTGATATGGAAGCGAGTATGTAATGCGACTGATGACGAGGCTTTTGACCAATTTTAGGGTATCTTGTTCTCTCATGCCTTTATGGTTGTTTGTTATTCGCGAGATCATGCGTGAGATCTGCTGTACTGATGTTTTGAGTTGATTTAGTGTGTGCAGACATCTCTGATTAGCTTGAAGCCACATTCCTAGTATGCGTACAGTATCTTTCTCCGGAATGACATTTCCGTCGAGCTTGACTTCCAGCTTTAGATTCGGGTCGATTCTCCGTGCTTTTCTCTTCGTGAAGCGAATGAGCTCTGACTTTTCAGCTGAGCACTGAAGACCCCGTATCCTTGCGTACTCTTCTATGGTGTTAGCTGCCTGTTGTAACCTATCTTCTTTCTCTGCTAGGCTGCCTGTGGTTGTCCATACCGTAATATCGTCTGCATATATCGCATGTTGTAGACCGGCAATATCTTTGAGTTTTCCTGCAAGGCCTGTCATGGCGACATTGAAAAGTGTCGGTGAAATGACCGCTCCTTGGGGTGTTCCTTTATTTGGAGGTTTAATGATGTCGGATTCGTAATCTCCCAGCTTGATTGTTGCAGTCCTGTTACTAAGAAAACTTTTGACGTAGTCGAACATTCGTTCTCCACAGTTAGCTTCCTCCAGACCTTCTAGTATTGCTTTGTGACTGATGTTAACAAAGGCTCCCTTCATATCAACTGCCATAACGACGTTTTCCCCAACCTTAGAGATGTCCATTAATACTTGTTCTTTTAAAAGTAGTAGAACATCTTGCGTAGAAAGGTGTGAGCGAAAGCCAAACATAGTTTCGGGCATGAGGTTGTTCTTCTCGAGATGGTTGAGGAGCCTGGTGTTCACCAGTTTTTCAAAGATTTTTCCTAAGCAGGACGTGAGCGAGATAGGTCTCATGTTCTCAATGGCAAGTTTTTTTCCTGGTTTAGGCACCATGACCACAATCGCATGTTTCCATTCTGGTGGGACAGTTCCAGCCAGCCAATGTTTGTTTATGTATTTAGTGAGAGCTTCAATAGCTTCGTCATTTAGGTTCCTGATCATACCATTGGTGATTTTATCTGCACCCGCGGCTGTGTTCTTCTTGTTACTAAATATGGCTGCCCTTATCTCAGAGTCCGTAAAAGGCTTGTCTAAATCAGGTTGCGGTGATCCTTTATACCTTCCTTGATATGAAGGCGTCACTCCGTCTTCCCCAAAGCATTTTTTATGCATGGCTTGAATGAGGTCCTCTTTTGTACCTGGGTATAAGTGCAGCAATCGTTCAACGGCTTTACTGTTTTCATTTTTTGTCTTCGTGGGGTCTATCATGGCTTTCAGTATGTTCCATGTTTTGGCCGTACTCAGCGTTCCATTGAGTGAATCACAGAAATTGGCCCAATTAGTTGCAGCTAGTTGATTGGCGTAATCCTCTGCGCGCTGGGTGATATCTTTGATTTTTTCTTTCAATTCACGGTTACGTTTCTGTCTTTTCCATCTTTTCGTAAGGCTTCTTCTTGCTTCCCAAAGATGTAGTAGGTGTGAGTCGACCTCAGGGGCATTGCTTGATCGCATTATTTCTTTACTGTACCTTTCTTTTTGACGCCTTATTTCGTCACACCAATCACTCAAGTTTGTTATATCTGAGGCAGTCAACCTTTGTTCCAGTGATTTTCTGAACGCATGCCAATTAGTTATTTTGGCAACACCAATCTTTTTACGTATCTGATCTGTGTGTATAGTGGTGCATAATATGTAATGATCACTGCCTAGATTTTCTAGAGTGTTGTGCCATTCCACCTCTTGACAATTTTTGCACATAGTTAGATCCGGTGTCGTGTCTCTGGAGTTACTGTTTCCTAGTCTTGTTGGCATTGCTGGATCCGTCAGGAGTGTCATACCTGTAATTTCAATTTGCTGGGCTATGTTTCTGCCCTTGGCATCCTGAGTGAGGTATCCCCAGCTTGGGTCTTTTGCATTGAAGTCCCCCACCACTATGAGCGTGTTCTGCTTCGCTAGTTTTGCTGAATCTTCAAATAGTTTGTCGAAAGTTGCCTTTCTTTGTCGAGGTGGGCTATAAATGTTCAGGATGAAAATGCTTTTCTTTTTCTTCTCTTTATATAGGATTTCCGTAATGACATGTGGGATTTCGATTCCTTCTATTGGTTTATGCTGTATTGCGGTTATGGATTTGTGGACTAATGTCGCCACTCTCCATTCGTTGTTATTATTCACAGCTTCACCATGAGTGTCATAACTCTGCATGCTTGGCCTTATTCCCACCTCTTGGAGAGCTATCACAGCAGGTGGCCTCGGCTGCATGGCCACCAGCTTTGAAAGCTGTTCCTTTTTTCGTCGGAATCCCCGGCAGTTCCACTGCCATATGTCACACTCTTCCGTAGTTTCTCTTAGTCGCTTATGCATTGTCAGTCTCTTCTTGTGTCATATTAAGTAGGCCCGGCCTGTTGTATGCCTTATCTGCCTTTTCCCTTATGTGGCTGCCATTGGTATGCTTTCTTAACGCCTTCGTGACTTCTATCTGTTGCGCTTGAATTTTTCTTTCCAACACGTCGAGTTTTCTGTCTACCTGCCCCATGACCTGTTCAATGATGGATGGAACTATATCTTTTACGGCTTCTTTCAGAATAGCTATCGTCACCACAGTGTCGCCGTTCAATATTGATACGCTTTGTTGCTGTTGCTGCCCTGCCAAGGAAGATTGAGTGGGTTTCTCTTGTGGTTGTTGCTGCTGCTGTTTTTGTTGGCTTCTAAGTTGCCTATTTTCTCTTTCTAAATCCCCCATTCTTACACGCATTAACTCTAGCTCTCGCTCGAGTCGGGCGAGCTGTGTGTGTGTTGATTGCGCTTGGTTTGGAGGAGGTTGGGAGGCTGCCGCTGCCCAGCTTACCCTTAAATTCTGGTGGTGGTGGTGGTGCTGCTGCTGTTGTTGTTGTTTTTGCGGCTGCTGCTGCTGCTGCTGCTGCTGCTGCTGCTGCTGCTGTTGTTGTTGTTGTTGCTGCTGCTGCTGCTGCTGTGGCTGCTGCTGTTGGTGGTGGTGCTGCTGCTGTTGCTGCGATGTCTTCTTGAGCTTCTTGTTCTTGTTCGTCTTGTTTTCTTCTTGCCGATTGCCTTTGGGGCTGAAGTGGTCTCGGGAATTTGATCTGGACCTTGATCTCGAGTGGGAACTGGATCGAGATCCGGAGCGTGATCCCGCGTCGGACCCCTCCGTTAAATCCATATCCTGCCTTTCGGTGCTGAACCACCGACGCTTCAGTATTCCTGGAGATCGTTGTCCATTTTCGTGTCTAAGCTGTTGTACCTGTTCTTTTCCCCGTTGGGGGACTTTCTTAAGCCTTTTAGTGCATTCTTTTGCCGCCGTTGGATGATCCCCGCCACATAGTGCACACTTGGGAACGCACTCGTGGTCGTTTGGAGGGTCTTTAAGCCTGCAGCCGCCACACACATTCACAGTGGGTGTTGGACAGACGTCCGTCCTGTGGCCTTGGCTTTTACACAGTTTACAGTATTGTCTTGAGGGTTGGTATGGTAGACATGGCATCTCACCACCAAAGTAATACACAAAACGCGGCACTATGGGTCCATCAAAGGTTATCATTGCCGTCTCAGATTTTCCCAACATGCGTGCTTGCACGATTGTGACGCCCTGTGTGCGTACTCTAAGGTTGTTGAGAAGTTCTTCTTCCGGTGTTTCACGTTCCAGTCCGTGCACAACTCCCTTGAGAAACCCCTCGGGTGTAGAAATGTAGGTATTCACGAGATGTCTGGTGTTCTTGAGGTCGAGCGCCTTGATTTTCAAAATTTGCTCGGCGACGTGCTCGTGCGGAGTACTTGCAATGATAATGTTGGATCCATTCCGGAGGCGCAGCAGGAATTTGTCACCTCTGCCTATTTCCGCGTCTCCACATGCACGTGCAATCGCTCGTGCCACTTCATATGTTTTTAAGTCTCTCACCACGAGCCCTGGTTTGGGTCGTATAATAATTTTCATGTCATTCTTGGGTAGAGGCGTCGCACGTGAGCGTCGGCGGCCTCTCATGGCACCCGACGCGTCGCGTCTACTCCCGTGCGCCCGCTCAGGCGTTCCGTAACTGCCACCCGCGTTCCTCTCGCTGTCTCTGAAGCTGCTGTCTGCCAGAGACGCTAAGTCATTAGTTGTTCTTTTTGTAAGCTTTAATGAAGTTTGCTGAAAATCACCAACTTGCATGGGATCTTCCATGGCCCGCGCTTGCTTCCTTAGTCTCTTGCGTTCGCGTAATGAAAGAGCAAGCTGCCACTGACCGTCTTTCGCCTCGTCGTCAGCTTCCTTTGATGCTTCATGGTGTTCGCTCGCGTCGCCGCTGGCTGACTCCACTTGTATCGCCTCGTCAGACGATGGGGAGTATTTGACGAAATCTTCGGCAGAGCCCAGTTCTGTGCTCAAATCTTGATCGTCCGTGTCCATGGCTTCCTTTGCCGTTACCTGGTCGTCGTCCGTTGTGTTATTGGCTGCTGCATTGGCACGCCCAGGAAAGTTGCTGGTAGTCGATGCACTGCTCCCCGGTCCGCCGCTAGTCCTAGCCTGGCGGCCGGGCATGCCAGGCCCTTGGTCACTTCAGAAGGGAAGAAATCGGTGTCGTTGTCCCGATAACTTGGTGTCAAAATGATCACGTCATACTTCCAGACACACTCTGCGTTTGCTTTAAAGAAGCCACGAAGTTTAACGCAAAAACAGGCAAAATTTTGAGGAGCCGAGACGAACGCGTCCGATCCGCTCGACGCCACCTAGCGTCATCCCTATTGTGTCAACAATCCGGGTCAAACTTGCGACAAGTAACATATGAATACGCGCTACAAAGATGTCTCTATATACCAGTGGAATGCCAATGGTCTTCGAAGGAAGTGTGCTGACTTCCGTAAAATCCTTTTGCAGTATAACTTTCCAATACTATGCATCCAAAAGGCAGGAATGAATGATGATTTGCGCCTCTCCAACTACGTGATATATAGGTCATCTCGTTGAAGTGGTCTTAGCAGAGTGCATTTGTGCGTCAGGAAGGACCTACCTTCTCACCAAGTTCACTCAAGTGATTCGGACTTCCCGGAATTCGTCGCTTGCAAAGTATCCTTTGGTGAGCAGTGCGTAACAGTGGTCAATTTTTACCTACAACCTTCAAGCCGTATTTCGGTGGAAGAGCTAACAAATATCTTCAACATTTATAATTCATATACGTTTATACGCGGAGACTTTAATGCGCACAACATAATCTGGGGTAGTGATCGATGTGATGCACGTGGGAACATTGTTGAGTGTGCCGCAGACAAATGCAATTTGACAATTTTAAATGATGGCTCCCCAACTTTTCTCCGAGGGCATAATTACTCGAGTTGCATCGATGTAACCATGTGTTCCCAAGATCTAGTGAATGGTGTGGTATGAACAACGGATGTAGAAACACGTGAGAGTGACCATTTTCCCATTCTAGTAAATCACCCCTACTTGCGAAATGACGACATCAGACGCTACAGCAAACTGACGAACTGGAAAGCTTTTCGGTACCACCTAAAAAACCAAAATAGTGAACTCACGAATGTTGAAAGCTTTACTGAATTTCTGCAAGATAATGCGAATAAATGTACAAAGAAAGTACGGATTCCAAAAGACTATGCTGCAGTCGATGGAGAGTATGAACATCTAAGAGCCATCAGACGACGTTCAGAAAGGGCATATCGACGCAGCGGAAGTTTAGAAGCACACAAAAATGCACAGAAAATCCACAGTGTAATGCGCAGACGGCTAGAAAATTTAGGTAAACGACGCTGGCGTGATTTTTGTGGCACGCTCTCTCCCCACACACCTGTTCCAAGAATTAGGCTTGTAATTCGAGCACTTAGTGGCCCTGTATCACAGAGCTTCCCATTTCGTGCTCTTTCTGTAGCCTTGGACAAACCGGAAGCTGTGGTAGCAGATGAATTTTGTCAACTTATCAGTAGGCCCGCCGCATCACAATGTGCCTTATTTGACAATTCTGTCGCGTTAGCCAGCCAGAAAATTAATGCTTGCTTTTGGGCCCAGCATCCTCAACTAGACCCTGTATTTACGTTAAGGGAGCTGCATTATGCTATAGCATCATGTCGTCAAAAATTGGCCTCTGAACCAGACGGCATTACGTACTATACGCTAAAGAACCTTGGGCCCACAGGCACAACTATTCTATTAAATATTTACAATAATCTATGGATGCAAAAAATTGTACCCGAGTCTTGGAAGTCTGCTCGCATCATTCCGATCTTAAAACCGGCTAAGACGCCATTGAACCTTGAATCCTTCCGTCCAATCAGTCTGACAAGCTGTCTATGTAAGGTAATGGAAAAAATGATTTATGCGCGACTTCAATGGTGGTGCAACAGAACGGGTGTATTCTCCAACTACTTAACAGGTTTTAAAAAACAGAGATGCACAATGAATGCAATACTGGACTCAGTAACCTATGTGGAGCATGAACGCGCCTGTGGTAGTTTGACGGTCGCAGTGTTCTTGGACATCAAAAGGGCATTTGACACAGTCAGTCACACTCATGTTTTGCTGAGTATGTTGAAACTCGGACTGCCCGGCAGATCTTTGCGGTGGGTATCCAAATTTTTTATCAGGTCACAAAATATTCATTCAGACGAGCGAAGCAAAAAGTGCAGAACACGACGTCAGACAGGCATTGCCACAAGGAAGTGTACTCAGCCCTTTTCTTTTCAACTGTGTTATGGCTGATTTAGCTAAAAGACTGCCTTCCAGGTTGAAATACTCCTTATATGCAGATGACGTGTGCACTTGGGCATCTGGCACGGACATACGGTTAATTCAGATTGCATTGCAAGACGGAATAAATATTATCAACAACTTTTTAAAAGAAAGAGGAATGATTCTATCGCACGCAAAGACAGCTGTATTGCCCTTCACCCGTAAGAAGTTAGAGAATTTCAATCTCATTTTAGGAGGAGAACCACTAATGATAGTAACACAGCATCAGTTTCTCGGAGTAATACTTGATAGGCAGCTTTCATGGGCACCTCACATAAAGAAACTCGAAAACGAGGTGAATACGCTAGTGAATATACTCCGCAGAATTGCTGGGACATCATGGGGCGGATCTGTATCATCCATGCTCGCTGTTCACAATGCTTTAATACGACAAAAAGTTGCATATTCTGCAGCAGTCTTACACGGCCTTTCCCACACTTCAGAGGATCGACTTCAAAGACTATTAGCCAGGGGACTGCGCGTCTGCATAGGTGTTCCGCGAGCGACTTCCAGCAGCCTTGTCATAGCAGAGACTCGACAACCACCCTTTCCAGTTGTGAGAACAATTGAAACATGCCGCCATTTTTTTTCGCTTACAGACGCAACACAAGGACCACCCATTGGCACTAGAGATTTTACTAAGAGATAAAAGCAATGCTCATAACGATGTACAGAGTAATGTACATATATTACCCCGAAATGAATTTTGGAGCTCTGAAATGGACTATCCTCCATGGCTGCTTGCAATACCAAGCATTGAATTCTCAGTGGATGGCATTATCAGAAAGAGAGACATGTTCTTCCAAGCTGCTCAACAACTAGTGCTTTATCAGATACACATGCGGTATCCAGGGTACATACACATTTACACAGATGGCTCAAGTACTACGCCTTCAACATCGGCATTTATCGTACCACAGCTCAATACTCAGGAATCGTTTAAATTATGTCGCATGACGTCATCTACTAAATCTGAGCTCTTCGCTATTCTGTATGCTCTAAAGTTTATAAACTCGGTAGCAGACGCTAGAAAATGGGTACTTTTCTGTGACTCACAGACCGCATTAAGATCACTCTCCAGTACAAACAGGACAGTAATAAGTGATAGTATGACATACGAAACGCTGAAAGAGCTCACCAAAGCAAAGAAGGCGCAACATGAGATCAAATTCCAGTGGATACCTGGCCATTGCAACATTCCTGGAAACACAGCTGCCGATGAAGCAGCACGACAAGCACATCGTAAAGACGTTACTGCTTTTTTACCAATTTCGAAAAATGAATTGCGTAGTATTATAAAGAATACAACTTTCAGAATGAGCAAAACTGCTTGGTTTGACCAAAGTACAAAGAGCTGCGATTTATACCACATCGATCCATATATTGAATTCAAAATTACGCTGGCATTAGATAGAAATATGGAAACTCTAATTCACCGTTTGAGGCTAGGCACCGCACACACAAAACATTTTTTGCACAGAATCGGCAGAGCTGAAACTCCCGAATGCGAATGTGGATTTATAGATGAAGACATATGTCACCTTCTCACAGACTGTCCACATCATGACACTCCGAGACGCCGTCTTAAGTCCGAACTGTTCGCATTGGACCGCAGACCATTTAGGATGAAAAAACTTCTGGGCCCGTGGCCAACTGGAGTTTTACAGTCACACGCTTTAAAAGCATTAACGCGTTTTTTACAAGACAGCGGGATTGCTGACAAGTATTAAGAAAGAACAAACTTTCATTTGTAACATATGTACTTATTATGTACAGTATCATGTGACACCCATCACGTGTGTGTTGTGAAATGAATGACGTGTTGACTGTTATGTACATACGAGCGAATGCATCTTTATAAGGACCAGACGTGTGCTCTGCTGTTTTTTGCTGGTGGACCGAATATTAACGAAGGACATTTCCAGAGACTTCTATCATTGACTTTCGAACATTTACTTACCATTATGTTGTGATATGTGCATATAAGTGTGTCTTTGAATATCTGTGCCCGAGTTTTCTATTTTCCATGCACTGCTTTGTACGTTTTGCTTCAAGATAAGTTTTCAAGTTTCAATCAACGGCTAAAGAGTAGTCGGCACCATAATGGAGCGCTAACATCTCCTTATATATCATATCAAAAAAAAAAAAACTCGGAAAGCAGGAGCCCCCTCAAAGTGATAACGAAAGTCCAAAAAGCAAGTGGCAGCTGGCTGCCGGATACAGCCCACGCCGTCATGGAATAAAACCCGCGATGCGCGTCGTTCAAAACTACAAGAAAAAATGTTCGCAACTTGACCACTAAAATTTACATGTTCTTTGCTTCCCTTCAAATACTAATTGCTTTCACACAAAGGGTCAGTTAAAGGGTTTAGGTTCCTGGGAAAACACATACCAAAGAATCTCAACGATGCTGCGAATACTTTTGTGAATTTACAGAAAAGTGCATTAACTTGGTTATGCTAGTAAGGTACTTAAGGTGGCCATCTGAGGAAAAGATCCATCCACGGCAAGTTGGACGCGACTGTTAATTCCTTCAAATTCACCTCGAACTTTTGTTTTGTAACTGCATGTAAATAGTAGACAGTCAAGACCAAGGACCTAAGCAGCACGTTTCAGGGCGTCCTCTGGCTGGTGGGCGCCCACAATGGCAAGGCAGACACCGAAGAAGGCATTAGCCTTCGATGTCGTCGTCCCTGAAAGCACTAGTCCCGAAGACGTCATTGGCGCGACATCTTCAATAGTAGGAATTGAAGAAGTGTACTGCGTTCAGAACTTTGGAGGCCGGAACTACCAAGTTATCGTCAGCAGTGAGGCCGCACTTGCCCAAATCGTGGACGCGTCGCACCTCATCATCCGAGGAGAACGTGTAGCCATCGAACCCGCGGGACCACAAGTGACCGTCCTGTTCCTGCCGTTCCGCGTACCCAGCGAAGTCCCCGCCCAAGCACTGTCCCCCCACGGGAAGGTGCTGTACATCAGCAGAGGACTTATGGGGTCGCGTCCGACCATGACCACTGGAACGCCACACGTTCGTATTGAAATGAAGACTTGGTCCCCGGTGCCTAAATACCTCAAAGTCGCAGGCCACCGTGTTACCTGTGACTACAAGGGAATACAACGGGTGCGCCGCCGATGTGGTGACAGTGGGCACTTCCGTTTGAACTGCACAGCCCCCTTTTGTGGGCGGTGCGGCGTCTATGGTTATGACGGGAAGGGATGTTTCTGCCATGCCGTCGCTGCGGCGACCCACATGCAACCGTCGCATGCACCATCCGACAGCTGTACTATAAAGTGGAATCGAAGGACTTCCCACCACTACAGCCAGGAACGCTGTCCAAGAACGAGGGTGAGGGTTCGTCGTTACTAGCCCCGTTCAATGGCCAAAAAGACCAAGAGGCGGAAATCACAACGCTGCACCAGACGGCTACTGTGTCCTCGGTCAGCCTGGACCTGGCAGTTCCTCCAGGTTCAGTGGAGTCGTCCAGTTCCCCGCATCTAGTCATCTTAGCCGCAGGACAGGCCAAGCCTTCGTCAGACAAGGCGCCTCTTGGGGAATTCACCGCAGAAGGAGATTCGACATCTGCCGCTCATCTTATAGCTGCAGCATCAAGCGGAAGTCTACACGTCATCAAGGAGACAACATCCCAAGGCGACGAGGTCTCCATCATCGAGGAGTCGAGCAGCACCACGAGTGAGACGCCTCTACAGATCGATGAAGATGCCAGCCCCAGCGACGTAAGCCAAGACAGTTTAGATTCCTTTGTTCCGACCTCACTCAAGAGTCCTGGCATCAAACGCCACCGGGTATCTAGCAGTGATTCGGAAGCCCCCTGCAGAGACAGAAGTCCCCTGCGGACTTCATCGCGGTTCCGGAAGCCCCATGCTTCCAGTGGGTCGCTTGGCCGTAAAAAATGACTCAGCTGCTCGCGGGGCACCCGCTCCCGAGTCTGCTAAAGGTACCTCTGCTTTTCGGTGTATTCATATTGGATTTTACTATACACCATGGCTCTAACCTTAAAGGTTCTAACCTTTAACATTCAGGGTTTCCGCAACCCACAAAAAATGGCTGCATATTCGCGGAGTGAATGATGGATAGTGGGGCGAAGCATCCGTCCGTTCATTCGTTCTTGCTTCCGTCCATCCATGCTTGCGTCTGTGTGGCCGCCCGCGCGTCCATTCGCCCGCCCGTGCGTGCGCACATACATCTGTGCGTCCGTCACTGCGTTCGTCCATGCATCCACTCCTGCGTCCGTCCGTGCGTTCATCCGTCCGTGCAGCCATCCGTGCTTCCGTCCATGCATGTGTCTGTGTGTCCGTTCGTTCACCTATTCAACACTTCAAGTACCACCATCTCGAAACTTTTCATCATATATTCCTCATACAGAAGCACCACAATCCAGCGGACATTCAAAGGACTGAATGAGAGGAGGCACACGCACACTTTCTTACGGCTTGCGCTTTGTGTCTACTTCCCACCTTTAACCACCTCGAGTTCATGGTATATACTAGTTCACTGTATCCATGGCACTGCGGCCTAACGCTCGCTAAACCTTTCTGAAACCTAGGAGGTTACGCCAGCTAGTATAATGTAGCAACCCTTTATTTTCTTCTGTGAGTTGTTGAACAATATAAAATTTGCAGCGTGCGCGTTAACTGAAAGCCGAATTCTCCTGTCTCTGATTCCCCCTTCGCAACCATTAGCATGTACATTGAGCGCTATCTTATATTCAACAACGCACAGAAGAAATCTCTCACCGGCACCACCTTGGAGGTCAAAATGTTATACTTGTTACAAACTACTGCAACGGCTACGAGGGACGAACGGGTGCCACTATAAAAAGCTTCGCCCCCGAAACAGGCTGAAGTATTGCATCTCGTGCGTTCAGTGTCGTGTGACTTGCTGTTCGTGAGAGAAACTTATTTTTTAAGCTCTCTGATGTACTCGCTTTCAAACGCGCATTCGGTGTGAATTGTTTCTTTTCGTACGCCAGCACGCGTTCAACTGGCGTCGGAGTTATATTTAACCGAAGTCTTTTGCGTGATCATCATGTTTCTTTCGATTCCTTCGGACGCGTGCTGGCGTTCGATTGCACCTTCTTTGCGTTGCGCATAAGATTTCTTGGTGTGTACGCCCCAGCGGCGTCTGTAAATTCTATACTCGGCGACAGCTTTTCTTGACATTGGAGCGAAGGCTACGGAGGCGGGGCCTCCGCACATTTGTGTTACTACGCATGTAGTTCGGCAGCTTGCAGCCGATTTCGGTTCCAGTTTCCGTTTTCGCTTGCTCGCTGCGCTAGTGTGTTTAGCAAAATGTATGCATGCAAAATGGGAACGTCAGAGTTAAACTTTGATGAGAGTGCATACATGCAGCTAGTTACTGTGCTGTTTATATACTGGTACATATAAAATTTTCCGTTGTTCAGAACGTTTTCCCAGCATTGTTCAGCCTTTATAACAGTGAAGTTTAGGTTCCGTGTTCAGCCTAGTATATACGGGTACGCACCACACGTGATCGAATGTTAACGTTTACGGTATGGAGCCCTAGTACAGGCGAAATGTAAGGCCGGTTGCGGCACGATCCGGCCACGGGCCTGTCTTGTTTCAGTTTTGCTGTATTCGGTTTACGCCCTCAAAGGCTGTCAGCAATGATCGGCGCTGACTGCGCCTCAGTGCTCGAGAAGCCTCACATTTGTTGTAGATCGTTGTTAAGATTGCGCGCAAGACGCGAACAGTGAAGCTTATTTCAGAGCTTGCGTGGCCACCAGTGATAAGGCTGGAAAGTTCGATGCATGATGTATAAAAGACGGCGCGTCCCAACGATGAGCAGCTTTTCCACGGCCGATGATGCGCTCGCCGCTGCAAGAGCAAGCAGCAGACGCAGCCGGCGTGCGGAAAACGTGGTGCCGTCCAAGAAATAAAAAGTGCTTCCATATCCACGAAGTGAATTATGATGAGTGGGCGAAGCTCCGGAGGTAAACCTGGTAAACCATGAATCCTCCGCACATTTCGCCCACTCGATTTTATTACAACGCTCCCCTTAGCGTACGTCGCCGCACTAAATCGAACGATTGCCTTCCACCAACGAGACGCGTCACATGTGACATCATTCCTATTTTATAACATCACGCATCTTTCATCATCAACTAAAAGTAACGCCGTCTAGTTTATAACATCTTGTATATTTTCATTATTAGCTACAAGTACCGCCATCTAGTGAACACTGCAAGAACTAGACGAGAGGTGACTACATACAGGGGACGCACAGTCCACGCCTTAAGGAGCTTCGCTCCTAAAAAAGAAAAAAAAAACTAGGGCGCACGATAACTTCTTTTCCATGAACAGCGTCCTATACTTGTTCTATCCTTATAATGAAGGAAGTTTTATTTATTCGGGCCAAGTAGCTATTAGAATCAGAAAAGAAAATAGGTACTATTTCCTGGCGCGCGCGCATGCAGGCGGTTCAGCTCTATAGCTTCCACAGTGCTGTCAAGAAAAGCTGTCGCCGAGTATAGCACTTTTTTTCGCTCTCTCGATGCATTCCTTTTAAATTCACGACATACGGTACTCTTAGGGGACTTTAATTGCGTCTTAGACTCGCACGCAGACGTTCGAGGTCCGGGTCGTGGCCCTCCAAACTGGAACGCCAGAGAACTTGAGCGTCAAGTGCAGCAATTGGCATTGACGGACGTACATGAAAGTGTACATGGTAGCAATTATGCTTACACTTGGCGGAGAGCAGCGTCGAGCAGCAGAATTGATCGCGTATACGCATCCCCCGGTCTCACTACCTACGTTCCTGACACTGGGGTAATGTCATTACCACCAACACCAGTGTACATTAGTGACCACTGCATGCGTCCAGGGACGCATCACCAACTTGCCGGGACGTCATGGTCGCAGCTCCATGACGTACTGGTTCACCAACGAGGACGCCTTGATTACTTACAGACAGTACTATCACATCGCACCTGAGCATTAAATTCTTCGCATTTAAAGACTTCGACTTTCCGAACTCGGGTTTTTCAGAAATAAAATCACGAAGCCAATACTGGAACGAAAAGAAGCGTTCGTGCTGAGTCAGCTCAAGCTAAGGTTGAGCAATTTGTAATGGGTTGCAAGCATCCAACGGACCACTCGGTACGAAAATCAAATAGTGGGACGCCTAGTTACACACATCGCATTGTAGGACGTCTTGTTGCTGTTTTACTATTCCACCACGCTATATGACGTATGTTGATGTGGTTCCTTCCCAACATAACGATTCTATATGGTCTTTTTGCGAAGGAGTTTCGAGCATCGGCATGGCTCTGTTGTAGAATACTGCGCTGTTACTCAGGGTATCCAGGTTAGAACACCGTTCTATCTTAAATATATATTTTTCTTATTTCACACGATAACGGTTACAGAAACCGACAGCCGTGGTGGACAACCGCGGTGCCAAAAGCACCGCTTGCTGGGTGTCACGAATCCCGTTAATTAGGGAAGCGATCGCCGGGCTAATTCCAAGGGCCGAAGTATCGGCCTCCCGAACCGCACCACGAAGGCGTGGACAATCTAGAAGTGGTCCTATTTAGTGCCCCAGCGGACGCCGGCTGTGGTCCAAAGAACAAGTCAGAGCCGAGAGTTGATAAACAAAACAAAATTATATTCTCAGTTATGGCAGATCAAAACGATACACAAGTATGCACACTCGACAATAGTCGAATACAATATGTCACCAATCAAACAATGTACTACACAGTACAATCAGCCACACTCGAAACAACGAACACAGACAACAATACGCGCTACAATGCAGTCGCATGCATCGAACAACCAAGACACTTAAAGACTAAAGAGTTAGAAAGCTTATTCAGTCCAAAGTTCTTGGGACAAAAGTCTGGATGATACTCTTCCGAGAATCACTCACTCAAAGTCCAGCGTTGTTGTCGTTCCGCTGCCCCCGAAGTTTCTCTTCCAGGAAACCTCGCGTCTTCAATTGGCCACTCTCCAAGCTTCAAACTTCTTCGCCGGAAACACGTCGGCTTCACACACACAGCTGTTGCCACGCTCTTTGCTCGATAGCGGTAGACACACACACTTGCCTGTAGCTCGAGCCTTCACCCATCAGGTGGAAATCCTCTTCTTCTCCTCCTTTGTCACGGAAGACAAAAGGCTTCGCCCACAAGGCAGAACACCCTACGCACTCTGGCGCACACTTTCTTCTTCTCCTGCTTTGTCACAAAGGACAAAACCTTCACCAACAGATGCGGCGGAATACCCTACGCACGCTGGCGTTAACCTCCTTCTTCTGCTGATCTCCTATCTCTGCTGCTCGGTTAAATACCTTCCGCGCGAGATTCCAGAAAGTTCTCATCATTTCGTCGGCGCGATACGCAGCGAAGGCTGGGGGAAAGCGCGAGACGGTACGAGGGCCGTCCGCGACGGATGACGCAACCCTGCATCACCACGCCCCTTTCCATCTAGAACGTTTCAGGGCTCTCGGGCGCCGATGAGAGGAGGTTTGTCGGCGAACCCACGCTTCCGAGGGGAGAGGGACGCGCGCCCGGGGAGTCTTTGGATGCTTGTTTTCTTTATTTATCGTTGACCTCTCGGCGCTTCGTCGCGAGAATTTGGCGGCGCGCCCTTTTTGAGCGCTCGTTTTGTGACACTGCCCCCCACTTTAAGAATATTATCTCATAATATTCAAAACCACACAAACGAGCGCGAACAGTCCCCACACACTTAAAGACTGTAACATAGTCCGTTGCTCATGGCACGTCACATTCACGATACAATTCTCAATACATTCTCAATACAATACATTCTCAATACATTCTCAATACAATTGTGCATTGCAATTCAATCTCACAACACATAGAATATAACCACAGGTGCATGAGTACAACACTCCATCACAGATTCCAGAGAATACAAATGTACAAAGTTCTCTCATTACAACAATTGTACAACCACATCACCGTAACAAACATTTTGACTCACTTGACATACAGTTGTGACACAGGATAACAACCACATTAACTTAACATATAGCACTGTCAAACACATACCGAATCGACCTCTACACCTATCCTGTGCATTTCGAGCGGCGCTTGCGCCCTTTCTTGCGGTGCTCTCTCGATCTCTTATTGTTTTTCCTCATTTTGTTCCGGCGAGCCCCTTCCAACGACGGTATCTGAGGCGTCGTCTCAGCCATAGTTGTCACTTCCGACATTGTTAACGGGTCATGACGCTCAACTGATCCTGCCCGGTTATTCACCCGCTTGTTCATGTCACGACATTTGGCCTGGCTGGCCGACTCCGTCACCTTTACACTGTCGGTCGGTTGAGGTCGTGCCGACGTAATTCCAGCTGTCCAGCACGTGAACTCATTCAACACGATCATCTTCTCATTCACTGTCTCTTGCACCGCGGCTTCACCTTGGGCTCGAGTGAGATCCGTCACGGGATGCTCCTCCACTGTATCTCGCGGTCGATGGTTCGGCGAGGGCTCTATCTTCGGGTCTTCTCCCAAACGTTCTGGATCATTCGGCCCTCGCGCCCCGTCGATGTTTCCGATAACGAGGTCGTACGGGAGGGTCGTCATGCATAGAGCAGTAACCTTCCCGCTGAATTACGGGGTTTCAACCTCAATATCTGCTTCGGGAAGTATCCGAACCGTACTGTCAATTAGGCAAACCGGTTTCGTTTTGCCTGTTAACTCACTTTCCCGTACCAAATTTCTCCGCACGATAACCGTGGAGCTACCGGTGTCTCTCAACACCGTAATCTTCTTGCCCGCAACTTTTCCAGGCAGCGTTGGCATTCCCTTTGTAACACCGGTTGGCTGTTTTGTCATTACAGCACCCACAATACGAAGTTTGTCCCCATTTTTCAACTCTACGAATCTGTTGGTGACGGCATCACCATCGGATTTCGGTGCTGCTAGCACACAGGATACCTGGTGAGTTTGACTCACTCCGTTACGACAAGCGTATGCTTTGTGCCCAGTCTGACCACACTTGAAACATTTTACTACCGTAGGGCTCGTAAAGTTAGTACGACAGTTGTTCGCGCGATGACTCACTCGGTTACACAGAAAACATCGCGGAACACTCTCCGGTGCACGCTTCTTTTGTTCGGGTGCCGAATTTTTCAAATTTTCGGGACATTCCTTCTTGACCTTGGCCAAATTAGTTCCACCTTGCGCTTCCAAGAGTTGATCAGCCAATTCAAGCATGCCTTCAAGTGACTCAGCTTTCCTCTCTTTCAAGTACAGCGACAGGCTTGGGTGGCAACTAGTAAGAAATTGTTCTCTAATTGGGAGCTCTCTAAGTTCATCGTACTCCTGCGCTGTCCCTGAAAGTTCAATCCATCTGTCGAAATAATGGCTAAGTCGGGCAGCATACTGCGCAGCCGTCTCACCATCAGCTGGCTTTCCTGTCCGAAATCTGTCTCGGAATCCTTCCACAGTAAACCTAAGTCGCTTCAGCAAAGCAGCTTTCACCTTTGCATAGTTGGCTGCATCGGTCGGCGTCAGCCTACCGTACACACTGAGCACTTCACCACTCAAGCAGGTACTCAAAGCAGTTGCCCATTGATGTTCCGGCCAATTCTGGCTCCTTGCAATATTCTCAAATCTGTGAAGGTACGCGTCAAGGTCGTCCTTCCTTTCATCAAACGCTACGAGTAGCTTGCTTGGGTTCAAGCGGAAGCCATGGTCCTCCCGTTCGCTGCTTTCAACTCTAGTTTGGACCGGAATTTCACTTCGCTGTTGCAAACGGAGCCGCTCGAGTTCTATCTCGTGCTGTCGCTGCCGTTCCCTTTCCTCTCTTTCTTCTTTCGCCCTCTCAGCTGCCAGTCTTTTTCTCTCCAGCTCCAACTTCAATTTCTGCTCTCTTTCTTCTCTCAACTTCAATTTCTGCTCCTTTGCCTCTCTTTCTTCTTTCGCCATTTCAGCGGCCAACTTTTCTCTCTCCAGCTCCAACTTCAATTGCTGCTCTCTTTCTTCTTTCGCTCTCTCAGCTGCCAACCTCTCTCTCTCCAACTCAGCTGCTTTTTCTTCCTTGGCTCTTTCACCTGCCAACCTCTCTCTCTCCAACTCAGCTTCTTTTACCACTTTGACTCTTTCGACTGCCAACCTTTCTTTTTCCACCTCAGCTGCCTTTTCTTCTTTGGCCCTCTCTTTTTCTTCTTTTTCCTTCTGGGTGACCCACTTCCGTAGTTCGGCGCCAGAAAGACCCATCTTCTCACCAAGAGCGACTAACTTTTCGAGATCCATTGTGTCTCGCAAATAAAACCTTAACGCGTGCAAAAAATATCTGCTTAAATCAGTATATCGGAACACTCTCCTGCACTCGTTAACGAGAACACTGAGCAACACACAAAATCGTTCCGATAGCACTATCAACAACTCGAGGCTCTTTCTCACTACTTTGGGCCCACTGTGCACCAAAAGGTCCTTGTCGCGGACGCCAGATTAATTGTCACGGATCCCGTTAATTAGGGAGGCGATCGCCGGGTTGATTCCAAGGGCCGAAGTATCGGCCCCCCGAACCGCACCACGAAAGCGTGGACAATCAGAAGTGGTCCTATTCGGTGCGCCAGTGGATGCCGGCTTTGGTCCAAAGAACAAGTCAGAGCCGAGAGTTGATAAACAAAACAAAATTATATCCTCAGTTATGACAGATCAAAACAATATACAAGTATGCACACTCGACAATAGTTGAATACAATATGTCACCAATCAAACAATGTACCACACAGTACAATCCAGCCACACTCGAAACAACGGACACAGACAACAATACGCACTACAATGCAGTCACATGCATCGAACAACCAAGACACTTAGAGACTAAAGAGTTAGAAAACTTATTCAGTCCAAAGTTCTTGGGAAAAAAGTCTGGATGATACTCTTCCGAGAATCACTCACTCAAAGTCCAGCGTTGTTGTCGTTCCGCTGCCCCCGAAGTTTCTCTTCCAGGAAACCTCGCGTCTTCAATTGGCCACTCTCCAAGCTTCAAACTTCTTCGCCGGAAGCACGTCGGCTTCACACACGCACCTGTTGCCACGCGTCTTCGCTCGATAGCGGTAGACACCCACTCTTGCCTGTAGCTCGAGCCTTCACCCCTCAGGTGGAAATCCTCTTCTTCTCCTCCTTTGTCACGGAAGACAAAAGGCTTCGCCCACAAGGCGGAACACCCTACGCACTCTGGTGCATACTTTCTTCTTCTCCTGTTTTGTCACAAAGGACAAAACCTTCACCGACAGACGCGGCGGAATACCCTACGCACGCTGGCGTTAACTTCCTTCTTCTGCTGATCTCCCATCTCTGCTGCTCGGTTAAATACCTTCCGCGCGAGATTCCAGAAAGTTCTCATCATTTCGTCGGCGCGATACGCAGCGAAGGCTGGGGGAAAGCGCGAGACGGTACGAGGGCCATCCGCGACGGATGACGCATTCCTGCATCACCACGCCCCTTTCCATCTAGAACGTTCCAGGGCTTGCTCGGGTCGATGAGAGGAGGTTCGTCGGCGAACCCACGCTTCCGAGGGGAGAGGGACGCGCATCCGGGGAGTCTTTGGATGCTTGTTTTCTTTATTTATCGTTGACCTCTCGGCGCTTCGTCGCGAGAATTTGGCGGCGCGCCCTTTCTGAGCGCTCGTTTTGTGACACTGGGATTGAACTATTTTATTTACTTATTTGATTTACATACACAGATACACAAGTACACAGAGGAAAGAGGGAGAGAGCAAGCTGGAAACTGCAACCTGGAGGGGCACAACAACGCCTTCTCACTTTTTCGGGAGGAGGGAAGAAGCAGACGAAACAAAGTTTAGACGGAAGAAAGAGGAAAGAAGATGAGGAAGAGAAAAAATGATGAGGTCTTCGACGAGTGTCAGTAAAAAATAAATAAAAAATAATAAAAACATCTATAAACGGGTGGCAAGGTCCGTTTGATTCATAAATGTAAGGAGAGCTCGGTGGGCTTGGTCGCGTCGGGAAGCACAACTATTGAATAGAAGCTTTCGCTGTTAAAATATCTGATAGACCAACTCACCCCTACCATCCTGTTGTATAGACCGGCACTCGCCCAAACGCCGCGCATTCCAATAACACCATTCGGTCCCGGATAGACCCGTTTGCGCTGGACGCCAAATGATGGCATGGTCGTCCGCTATATGTGAGCTCAAGATTGCGATAACACTACGTGGCCGGTTGCCGTGCATGCAAAGTCGACATGAAGCCTGTGAATTCGTGAAGCGCTGTGAAGGGCGAAGGGCCCCAGTGATTTTCTTATTATTCCGCGTCTCTTGTGTTTGCCTGACCAGTCGGTCCACAGTATGCAAATAATAAATAAAAAAATTGCCCGCAGCTTCCCTCGGGGGAACACGTAGGAGGATGCGGAAGCGGTTCCGCCAACAGTTTGGCCGGCGCTGGTCGAAGGGACGTCGATCATTCTGTTTGTGGATTCGTTGGCATTCATTTCACGGCGACTTCGAACGTCGACGCGCCGTACAAACCAACGGACGAGCAGCAACTGAGCGAGCGAGCGCCGACCTTGAGTATATATACAGCGCGACGGCGCATGCGCTGTCAGCTGTCGAATGTTCTCGAAGGAGAAGCGCGCGCGCGGCACAGATGGCGACGGCGCGACGGCGCATGCGCTGTCAGCTGTCGAATGTTCTCGAAGGAGAAGCGCGCGCGGCACAGTAGGTGGGCGACGGCGCGACGGCGCATGCGCGCGCGTCAGCTGTCGAATGTTCGAGAAGCGGTGCGGACGGCGCACTACAAGGCGCGAGTATAAGATGCTTCCGCATCTAAAATGAGAGCATGACTAGGTGCGTTGAAATGAGAACTTATTGAAATTGTTGTAACATTTTATAGTTGTTAGTCTTTGATGCATAGTGCGGGCTATGTACTAAGATTCCTGTGATTAGCATACGTAATGCACGTAGTGCACATTCGCGTATTGCTGCGCATCGAATGACATGCTGCGTGTAGAGTAAGTCATTGTTATTTAGAGGTACATTTGTTGGACTTTCTAATATTGTCTTTACCACTCACTATTAACGCGATAGCGTTAAAGAGCCGGTGTCGCAGAAAACCCGCTGCCGGCGTCAGCCCCGTTGGTTGTGAGCGAAAAATCGTCTGTGTGCCTGTGACTGGAAAATGAAGTTACTGAGATAGCCGCGGGAGGCCACTACTTGTCCGTGCGTGTGCGCGTGATCACACTGAGAAAGCCACGCATTCGAAGAAAAAAAAGTGCTCAAGGCCACGAGGCACGGTAGTTTCTTTACCCTGCCACCCCTTCCTGCTTAGCTTCCAGCGCTTTCGTCGGGACGAAAGGTGAGATAATGCAATTGCAGCATACGACAAACCTTTGTAACTCCACTCGCACTGGACGGATTTTTATAATTTTTTTGACATTGAATTCGTGAGGCAATAAGCTCTTCTAGTGAATTCATTCCATGTTTACTGAAAAAGTGTTTCAGGGCTCCTTCAAGGCATTTCGTTCGACAGGTGTCATGACGAAAACGAGCCCATTCGGCGATAATAGCGCGCGCTTGTCCAATCTCTGTGCATGTTTATGTGCGTGCGTGTGTATGGAATAAAACATATGAATAAGTATGCACTTAGCGGTTGAAGGGTACAGTAGGGGCCAGATTTCGCTATCGAGTTCAACTCTTAAAGTCGAAGCTTAAAGGTCCCCCAATTCATAACCCTGTGAGGAGATAACAGTTTGAAGATAAGCTCTTCAGAAATACCTACTTTTAGATCAACAGTCTCTGGTGTTTCCTATCAAAGTGGATTCTTGGGTGAGTTGGTAGATATCTAAAAATGATTAACATCACACGAATGATACAACATGTGGGAGGAAACGCACAGACACAGCGCTTTCCGATAAGTTGCATGAGTGCGTTCTCTTCCTTTAAGTGAGTTTATCATTGGATGTTTTTAATTTTTAACTTTCTATCAAACTTATTAATGCTTTAATCAGCGAAAATTCAGAGCCCATAGAATCTCAACTGCATTTAATTTCCTCGCGCAAAAGAAAGCAAATTCTATACGGACATGCGGAAGTTAGGTTGTGGTACAGACGCAAGCACTCACATAATATGTTCCTTATGAAGATTAAGAGCGCACAATTGTGTGAAAAACCTATTTTTTTACCGATGCATAAAAGGTAAAAAGAAATATTTCCGCAGAATATGTCTTAGAGCAGCCAACGTCATGATATGCTTCTTTTTTATTTTGGTTTAGAACTACAGTTTTCGAATTTAGAGCCCCTCTATTCCGGAATAATAATGACATAAATTGTCTTGGCGACAGATAGTGCTGAATTTCTTTTCTGTTCGTCCGCGGGCTGCTGTGCTCGCTCGCTTGCACTCAAGTGCGTGGTTGATGAATTTTTCTATCTGCTATGTGTCTTGTTTCGCGCACTTTTGTCAGAGCCTATGCGTATAGCTAGGGGCAAACCAAGTAATTAGATGCGTAGATGATGATGAAAAAGAATAATAATACTGTGAAATAAAAATGAAATAAAGAAACGAGCGAAGAATGAATGAAACGAATATAGTAAGAGATGCCGGAGGAGACGACACTCGGGAGCAAGACAATATGGAAAGAACGAAAGAAAGGCTTCGTGACGGCGAATGCTCATTACAAATTCGCGAGGCTATGCTTAAGCGGGTTCTGTGCGCACAAGCTATAGAGTTGCGTTAACTTTTTATGTACATATTTTTTTTCTGTCTTGAAGCACGAACATAGGAACACACAACCGGAGAGCATACAAGGCTGATTTATGATTCGAGGCGGGAACAATCAGCGCGCTTCACGTAAAAACGGAGAGTTAAGAATTTTTTTTTTTCTGAAGCAGCTTCCCGGTCTCCTGGCTCCCTCTCGGGTATTGGATTGGCAAAGCATAGAGAAACGGAAGGGTCTGCAGTTTTGAGCCATATGTTCATTTTTCTTTTTAAATTTATTCCTGGGCTGCAGTAATTTTGGGCTGCGGTGTATAATGCAGCTTGCTTTCCAGAGAAATTGTCTCTTCATGAATGATCAACATTGTTGGCATAACCTTCTAGCATGCGTCAAAGATGTATGCTTGTTTATTTATTCTTTTCTTGTGCGCTTGTCGGCTGAATTTTGAATCGTTTCCTACATTTAGGTGGCGAGTACCGGCAGGAACATAGCTAGAGTTTTTTGTGGGGGAGATGGGCTCTCACCGCCGTTTACGAATGTTCGTGTGTATTATTTGTGTGCGAGTGTAACAGTCACACGTAAAACGCACGATTTAAGAGTGGGGGACTTCCCTCTCACTGTCTATATACGCCCAGGAATGCCAGTCTATTCATCGAAGCGTGAAATGTGGAAATTATTTTTCCCTCCAACCGAAGAGAAGTATAACAAGAAGTTACAAAAACATGACGAGGGATTTCAGACAAGGACTAAAATAGATTAGACTAGTGTTTTTATGTTAAAAAGGGTGTCGTGATTTTGTCGACGTATGTCTAAGCGCTTGCGCATGCCAAGCTTTTCGTATTGAAGTCTACGAGAAATCGGAAGATTATCGGAGAGATAAAGAAATAAATCTGGAAAGTAAAATAAAAAATTAAATAGACCTTAGACCGCCAGGCTACAATGTGCTGCGGAAAGGGGTGAGGGGAATAAAAGACGTTAAAAAGAAATGTTGCGAAGAGAGAGAGAAAGAGAGAGAGATAAAGATGCAAGGAAAGGCAGGGAGGTTAACCAGACGCGCATCCGGTTTGCTACCCTGCACTGGGGAAGGGATAAAGGGGGGAAAAGAGGTTGCAGAGAGATGAGAAGGTACACACAATCACGAGCACACTCGGGGAGCACACACAGTCTACAGGTGGTCGCTCAAGTTTGTTGACTTTAGGTAAAGTAGCAGTGCTTTAGTTGCTTTCTACGCAACTGAGACAGATGCCCAAGGTCCTAGTATCTTCTGCACACAAAATGGTCCGGGGTCAAGTTTATTCAAAACCATCCGGAGCTGGTATCGCTGTGTGTCGTAGCAAGCGCAGCTGCACAGGACGTGTTCGATGGTCTCTTGAGCTCCGCAGAAGTCGCATGTAGAGGTGTCTGCCATACCAATGCGAAAGGAGTACACCTTTGTAAATGCAACACCCAACCAAAGGCGGCATAACAGTGTCGCATCGGAGCGGGAAAGCTGTGATGGTAGCTTTAGCTTGAGAGAAGGATCCAGTTTATAAAATTGACACCTTCGGAAGCTGGTAGACGACCAGAACGTACGTGTGAGATCTCGAGCCAGCAGGTAAAGTTGTCTTGCTGCATCATTCCTTGATAGAGGAATCGGGACCACACGGGTTCCTTCATGGGCTGAGCGGGCTGCATCATCGGCTAATTGATTTCCGGCAATACCGATATGTCTAGACAGCCATTGATATATAATATCATGCCCTCGTGCTAGAGCTTCATGATGGAAATGTCTTATTTCTTGTACCAATTGGTCATGACTCCTCCTACGCATGGCAGACTGCAAACTCTGAAGCGCTGCCTTCGAATCACAGAATATGACCCATTTTTCTGGACGTTCTTGAACGAGATATTGTAAAGCAGCCCTTATAGCAGCAAGCTCTGATACCGTAGATGTAGTCATATGCGACAACTTAAACTTGATTGTCATTGCTGCAGCCGGAATTACAGCGGCACCTGATCTGCTGCTGGACGAGACGGACCCATCAGTGTATATCTGCGTTCGGTCTAAGTACAACTCATGTAATAATAGCAGTGTTGCTTGCTTCAATGCTACTCTGGAGTGATTGCTTTTCTTTTTGATTCCCGGTATTTCTAGACGTACTTGCGGCTGGTCGAGGCACCACAAAGGACATGCCATTCTCGCAGCTGGCGTATAACCTGATGGAATGCTGTTTAGGTGCTTGGCTATGACGTCTGAAAACGTAGCACGTGGTCTTCCGGAGGGTAGAAGGGCCAAGTGGTGGTCGGGGACACGGATAGCATGTCGAATGTGCGCTCTGAGGCAATCCACAACTCTATATGTCCTGACCGGATGGTCTTTGGCAAGCATGACTGTGGCATAAGTAGAAGCGAGAGAAATTACAAAAAATAATTGCGACGGAAGACAGGCAACATCAAAGAGTATAATACGCTAAAGTCTGTCTCTGAGGCCAGTTGTCCGCAAAAAGCACAGCAAAGCTTTCAAAGCCTTCTGGGCTGAGGAAGGGCTCGGCCAATGACCCAGAATCGTTTGTTCCGACAAAGGCCGATCGTACAGTCTATCCAGAGCTGCAGTGAGTTCTTGTCTTTGCGCGTTGAAATGGGTGCACTCACACAGAAGGTGCGCGATGGTTTAGATTTAGGTGAAATTTGCACATGACAAGCAACGTCGAATCATTCTGACAGCAAATGTATGCCGGAGCTTGTCAAGCAAACGCACGTCCCGAACATGTGCTCCTAGGCGAGTTCGAAAGCTGACGCTGCCTGACGGTGACAAATTGTAGATTTGTCACCGTCACCGTTTCCCGTGTCACCATAGATGGGACACGGGAAAGGACGTCCGACAGCGTTGCAGGCATCTTTTTGCGGGCTGACTCTATGGGCTGTTTTAGGATAATAAACAAACCACCCCGAATGCGCCTTCATCTGCGTTTCAATGATCGTCTACTCCTTGTTCAATTATTAATTAATTTTATAATTTCCCTATTATTTACAAATTCAAAACAACCCTAAACGCCTTCAAAGATGGCAATAAGTAGGGGAAGATATTAGGATAAATTTAAAATAATAACAGTAGCAGTAAAAAAGAACAGGAAACATAATATTGACAATGGAAGGAAGAAAGGAAGTAATGAAAAGGAGAAGGCAGGGAGGTTAACCAGAAAGACATCTGGTTGGCTACCCTATACTTGGGGTTTAAGGAAGGGGACTAGAAACGCGAGAAAGAGGGAAGAGAAGGAAGAGAAAAAGGGGAGAGACAGACGGTAAATTCACTGCACCGTGTAGAACTCCACCGCAAGTCAGAGGCGTTCACACAAACCCGTCGTCCTCAAGAAACACAAGAGGGCTTTCACTGCCTTGTGGGCTGTCGAGGCATGTGGAAGTTGCTGTAATAGCACCTGCACAGAAAGAGGCCGATGATACAGTCGCCGCAAATGCGTTGGCAAGTACTCGTTTCTTTGAGGCAAATCGAGGACAGTGGCACAACGAGTGTACAATATTTTCATCGGTGCCGCAAACATCGCATGCCGCACTGTCAGTCATACCGATTAGCGCGGTATAAGCTTTCGTGAAAGCAACTCCCAGCCAAAGGCGATAGAGAAGCAAAGCGTCACGTCGATGTAGGCCGGGTGGAGGCCGGAGTTGCAGTGAAGGGTCAAGTTAATGTAGCCTCGTACGTCGTATGCTTGACGTGTTCTACTCAGTCAGTGTGAAACTGCGGGCCAGCCGACGAATCTGCCTCGCAGCGTCTGCTCTTGAGAGCGGAAATGGAACGCTGTTCGCTTCTTGATATGAAGTGCGAGCAGCATGATCTGCAGAATCATTTCCGCTGATACCACAATGCCCAGATAACCACTGAAAGACGATGTCGGGACCTTTTTATATTAAGAGGTAGTGAAGTTTCGCGGTTTCGTAGGTCAGCTGGTCGTGGCATCTGCGTAGAACTGACTGCAGGTACTGTAACAGCGGTTTTCAGTAAGAAAACACAGCCCATTTACTTGGTATTTCTTCACCATTGATGAGTTCTAGTGCACTACACAGAGCTCCGAGTTTTGCCGCCATGGACGTTGTCACATGTGAAGTCTTGAAACGCCGAGTTACCCTTTGTGATAGTATAACAACTTCTCCACCTGAACTGGACGATGTAGTCGAGCTATCTAATAATGACAACAGTCTGCCATGCAGCGAGGGAAATTAAAGAAGAAACTATAAATGCTAATTGAAACATATTTTGAATTAGAAACTCATAGCAGTCAACAAAAATGATAGCAAGCGATAAAGAAAAGTACAAAGCGTATTAGAGATCAGACACTTACGGATTGCAGACACAGACAAATGGATATAAAATACCTGAAGTCCGCAAAAATCCACAGAAACGCACAAGAATATGTGTTTTTAAAGACGATAGTCTTTCTTGGGGACCTTCAACGCAAAAATTTTGGTCTGTCTGTCTATCTGTCTGTCTGTACATTTGTCTGTTTGTCCGCCCTTAACGGCACCCTATACGGTACCAAAGTGGCCAAACGATACTCCAAACGGCCGACTCCATCCGCAGCGCCCGCCAATACAGCTCAAGGTTCAACGTTCATACTTGTGCGATTGTCAATTAAAAAAACAATTATTGCGCATATCTGAGGCACCATAACAACACGTGAAAAATATGTATTTGTATTTTTTACTAGAAAAGGCATACATAAGTAATTCTAAGGACCGTATCGTTTATCACGCTGCGCTGGCCATGCAACGCTTGCACGAAAAGGCAAGTGTATCAAACGCTTCGCTAAGACGACACGGCGGTGGCACCTACCCGTCGCCTTGCATTCTACACCTTATCACCCCTGAGACGGGCGCGCACACCCGTCTCAGAGCCGCACGCTTTCTTTTCCGAGAAAACTGCCATATAGCGCTCATGTCTCACAAGTGACGTGACTTAATGCGCTCGTTCACCTCCACTGCATGCTCTAGGCACTCTAAGCAGCACCTCCAGAATACCATTCAGCTTTTTTTTTTGCGCAGAACGTCAAATAAACGTATTGTTCACTCTCTCCAGACGCAAGAATATCGTCTTTGGACGACATTTGCAGTGTAACATGCCGATACAGGGCCAATTTTTTGTCTAGTATTTCTACTTACTTTTGTTCCAGCCTTCGTCGAGTATATTTCTTTTTTTTTTATCAGCTTTCCCCTTCCTCTCTTCTTTTATTTCTTCTTTTTATCCCTTCCTTCTTCCCACGAAGGCGTTGTTCCCCGCTAGGGGGCACCTGTCAGCCTGCTCCCTCCCTTTTTCCTTTCTGTCCATTTGTATGTCTCTATGCGTATAATAATAATAATAATAATAATAATAATAATAATAATAATAATAATAATAATAATAATAATAATAATAATAATAATAATAATAATAATAATAATAATAATAATAATAATAATAATAATAATAATAATAATAATAATAATAATAATAATAATAATAATAATAACAATAATAATAATAATAATAATAATAATAATAATAATAATAATAATAATACAACTTACGTTTTACATGAATAGTAGTGTTCTGAACTTCTGCGTGTAATATTGTAATGGTGGCCTTAAGATCCGTACCACACCCGAGTTTCTCGCCAAGTAAAGCTTTGGCGTGCAATGACAAAGTACTCTGCGGAAATTGATTAGAAAACAGTTTACACTGCATCACCAACTCGGGGAGCTACCGTACGAGCACTACCGACTGTCTAATCTGTTCTTCTGTACATGGGTGTGGCGTGATACCTGGTTAAATTATGTTATGGTTGTGCCTGCATGCGTTAACGCGATAAGAGTTGGAGAGCACCCGCCACGATGGTATAGTGGCTATGGTGTTCCACTGCTCGTAATTCGGGCTCCGTGTTGTCGGAGTTCTTTCTTTTTTTGTAATACGAGGATGTTTTTCTGAGTTTATTTTTTGGAAGGATTTTGGTTTTATCAGATTTTATGCTCGTGCACTTCCTATCCTCCGAAGTTTGCCGTTTAATTTCGCGTTACAAATTATTGCAGTTTGTTCTTATGAATTCAGTTTCCAGTGAAAATGTGTTACATAGTTGCTGATATTCATGTTTCCCCATCCCCCCCTTCTTTTTTTTTATAAATGCGAAGCACTTCTTAGCGAACTTCGGCGACATTGAGCGTATCTATCTATCTATCTATCTATCTATCTATCTATCTATCTATCTATCTATCTATCTATCTATCTATCTATCTATCTATCTATCTATCTATCTATCTATCTATCTATCTATCTATCTATCTATCTATCTATCTATCTATCTATCTATCTATCTATCTATCTATCTATCTATCTATCTATCTATCTATCTATCTATCTATCTATCTATCTATCTATCTATCTATCTATCTATCTGTCTATCTGTCTGTCTATCTGTCTATATATCTGTCTATATATCTGTCTGTCTGTCTGTCTGTCTGTCTGTCTCTGTTTTCGTTTGGGTGCTCTCGTGATCCCCCTCTTAACTTGACGTGGACCACAAAATTGGCATGGGTGGGTAAGGTAACCGGTTTGACGAACATGACGCGCTGATCAAAACATGAGTAATGTCACATTCCCGTCGTGTACGTCGTCCAACACTTCCCGCGAGACAGGGGCACATACCCATGGGTGAGTATGTGCTGCTGATATGTGTGTATGTACCACGGGTGATTGACATTTAGTATCTGCCGAGGAATAATGAGAACGCACATAGGCAATTTAAACGCGTGAGCGTGAAGAAATACCCAGCATCGGTAGCGTTGACCCGACGAATGCAAAGAATAAATGTCAGGGTCCCAGCTGAAATTAAACCCAGACGTTTTGCGTAACAATGAAGCATTTTGATACACAGCTATGCAAGGTCTCCGAGCTACTTTTCATATAGACGCCAATTTTCGTGAAAAGCCAATAGTGGTTGCAGTGCTGCCTATCCAATTTTTTAAACATTACATATGTACTAATTTGATACAGTCGTCACGTCGGGTTAACGTAAATTGTGGTTAGGTGCCGGCGCTGAAGTTGATTTACGTAGCAGTGTCCAGGGCCAGCACCCTCGTGAGCATCAGCGCTTCATATCAGCCTCTGGTGTTGTTAATACGCATGTTCCTGTTGGCATCGTTGCGCAAGTGCAAACAACTGCTCATATAAACATCTACAACTCTTCAACATATGTCTGTGCGTACTACATTTTTACGTGTATTTATCGGCATTTCATGACGTGTCGATCAATAAAAAAATTGGCCCCCTTTGTGCACGTAATCTGCAAATGTCGTCGAAAGACGATTGTCTTGCGTGTGGAGAGAGGGAACAAAACGTTTACTTGATGTTCTGCTCAAGAAAATCCGTGAATAGTATTCTGGACCGCTGCGTTAGAGTGCTTCGAGCGTGCAGCGAAGGCGAACGAGCGCATTAAGTCACGTCAAACGTGAGACATGAGCGCCATCTGGCAGTTTTCTTGGAAAAGAAAACGTGCGGCTGTGAGACGGGTGTGCGCGCCCGTCTCAGAGGTGATAAGGTGTAGAACGCAAAGCGACGGGTAGGTGCCAACACCGTCTCGTCTTAGCAAAGCGTTGTAAGCACTCGCCTTTTCATGTAAGCGCTGCATGGTCAGCGTAGCGTGATAAGCGCTACGGTCCTTGGATTTACTTGTGTATGCCTTTTCTAGTACAAGAAGCACATGCAAAATATATACGTGTTGTTATGGTGCCCCAAATATGCACAATAGTTGCTTTTTAATTCGCATTCGCACAAGTATGAACGCTTAACCTTGAGCAACATTGGTGGGCGCTGCGGATGGGGTAGGCCGTTTGAGGTATCGGCTGATGCCGTTTGATGTACCCAGTGCGTTAAGTGTGGACCAACAGACAAATGTACAGACAGACAGACCAAAATTTTTGGTCTGTCTTTCTGTACATTTCTCCAAGAAATACTATCGTCTTTAAAAAATTACGACACGCTCACGTTCCCTTCGCATGCTTCGCATAACGGAGATCCTTAAGGTACGTGGGATCTGCCGAATTTTATAGGTTGCTGTTTATTTACGCTGCTAATAAGCTCGGAAATGTACTTTTGCGTGCCGGATGCTAGTCAAGCTGCTTGGCAGGTTTCTTTTGCCAGTTACCGTCATCTTTCTGTCGTAAAATAAAAGACTTAATATTATTATCAATAATATTGTTTTCTGTACTCTGAAACCTCTGATCAAATTGTGTGTACGCGAAAACGTTCGAACGTACTAACCGTATTTTATTGACACATATATAAACGCAAAAAGAAATACTTTAATGCAAAACATCGATACGTTTGTTTTAATTACCTACCACCTTTCATGTTGTTGTTTTAGACGCATGCATACATTGCGAGGTTGCTACAGTTGACGGATGTGCGCTCCGTTAGATTGATGGTTCTACCCTTAGATCGTTGAAAATTCCCAATTAATATCGGAGTTTATAGCATAAATCTGATTTGTCATAAATTGTACGAGAAGCATATATCCGTGTTTTTGCTGCTCTAAAAACACGGAGCTCTTCTGACAATCACATCGGGATTAAACACAAGTAATTATTATTTATTAGGTGTTTAACAGCAAGCTCGAGAGAAAAAACGTTCTTTGTGAACACTGAAAAAAAAGCAACGCCTATTTACTGACTTATTAAAAAATCCTAAGAAGGATTTGTTTTAAGCGCCGGATTAGTTAATATATTCGGCTTTTTTAGAACACTGAACCTTCTAACCATTTGCCGAACAATGGAAAGTTTTTATTTAGATCGATACTTTCGTATAATCGCGTTTCGTTAGACTGAGTTTTAACTGCATGGTGAACATATTCGATGGGTTATTTGTGTTCCGTTCCGTATGCATAATAATTCGTTAAACGGGGGTTTGATATGCGTGGGTTCGAGTGTACATAACTAAGTCGAACAGCCAATCGCAAATACCACTTTCAAGGCCTTGTATCGAAGCCACTCGGAACGTCGCGTCCAGTGCGGCAGCGCGGCGGGTGGGCGCACTTACTTCGGCACTCTCACGATCACATGGAATGTTCCGCGCTGAGCGCCGGAACGAAGAGCAATGCTGCTATTAAGGTTAATTGACCGCGCCTCTTAACGGCATGCTTCCATTTGTTTGCCGCCGACTGCCTATGGCCCAGTTCTGTCGCAGGGCATGACGCATGTAGATGTATGCAGCTAAACAGGGGGAGGGGAATGTCTTTTTTTTTGCTTCCGTGTTGTTTAGGATAAGAGAGCCTCACTTTTTTTTCCCTGACAGTTATGATAAAAAGAAAACAAAACCATTCGGACTCGCAATAAGCGAATGGATGGAATTACCAACGAGAGCACGCATTGAAAGTAAAAAAAAAAGAAAAAAAAGCGCACAGCGTGTGCTTTAGATACGCCGTTATCTCGATGGGTGATTTTACCGCAGGTAGATCCGCGCTTTCGGAGCCTTACGGGAATTTGAAATTAATGAAGATAATGCAACGAGAAATAAGCTATAGCAGGTTAACATTGTCGCTGTTCCCCCTCATTTTCCGTCGCTGAGCCGTCACAGCTCAGAGCTCGCCATGTTTAGTCGCGTAAGATCTGCGGTACTTCGGACAACTAGGCCAGGTGCACCAACCTGCAGGCATTGAATAAAGTTTTGTCCTGTCCAGTATGCGTCTTTCACGATCAAGGCCGACATATGAGTTTGCTGTGGAACATTGCGCATATAAGCCATGAATCCAGCATGCACCATGCCCTACAAAATGATTGTACTCATATATATTACAGTATACTTTTTTGAGCATTCTCAGGCTCTTTCAAAAGCGGCTGTGCGAAGAGCGGGAGCGTGAGGGAAGCGGCCCTCTCCTATATCCATCCTCCACCCCTCGGAAAATTTGTGAATGTTGCGTAATTGGGTACTGTTTAGGGATGATTAATAATTAATTAGCCTTTATTATTCTCATTTATTGAGTGAAGGAGAAGCATTGCCTTCAATGTCTAGCGAAAGCCAAGTGAAGACGCCCTTGAGTGAATTCCGAACGTGCGATCCAGTGCTGCGTGGCCAGTGAAAGTTAGTGCAGTGCGAGCAGGCGTGTTTATAGTAGCAGACGCTTCCTGCGTCGGCCTTGTGAGGCGAGAGGGGGGCAGGGGAGCGACGGCGTTGCGGGTGTCTTCCTGGGCCGGCATGAGACGCGAGCATGCGCAGTCGGGGTGCAGACGGCGTCAATGCGAGACTTAATAAGCGCGCTTCACTCAAGAACTACAACGCGCCTGGCATTCATTGACGCGGGAGAGTCTTTCTGCGTGGATTCCGTTCAACCCTGAAATAATGTTGCCTGTCAATGTAAGCCCTATGCATACTAAAGATTAAAAATTTGTCGTGCCCACGTAAATTATTATGTTTCGCTGAGAAATGATGTGGAAACTTTACTGAAATTCGGCAGAAAGGTCATGTTTTCAAGTGAAAACCAGTGACGTTCACATGTGTCTATATCGAAATATCACCTACGCAAAACGTGCGTGACGTCTCAAAATGTCATTAATCTGTAATTAAACTATGAGTGGTCGGTGCACACTGAACCATGCCTGTGTATTCAGGCATGTTATCGGGACGGCTTTAAGCTCTCCCATAGTAGAGTACTCTGTGCTCTAAATCGTTACCCCCTTTTTCTAACCCCCCCCCCCCCCTGTGCAGACAGTCCCAAAGTCCCTTCAGAACAGGGCTAAGCAGAATAAATTACCCACTAACGTTGTGGGTATAGGGCCCATGAGACGGCTTTTTGCTCTCTCATAGTAGAGTACCAGGTACTCTAAATTGTTGTCAACTTTTTCCAAACACACATTGTCCAATTTTAATGTGACAAAGCGCTAGTGCACAAAACAGGACGGCTTTATGCTCTCCCATAGTAGAACACTAAGTGCTCTTAATCGTTGACCATTTTTTTTCTTAACACACAAATGCTATATTAGACTGATGGAATTTATAAGCGATTCATCTATAAGCGCCTCTAGCACTTGTGAGTGCTGGTTCAATAAACTTTCCAATGTGGATGGGACATCTGTGCCCATTCTCTCTGGCCGGCACAGCGGCAGCTGTGTTTGCAGAATGCATTTATTCTTAAGTTATAACATTCTACAGTATTGCGTGGCGGAAAGTCATACTCTACACCACGAGTTGGCAACGTGTGGCCCCGGCAAGATGTCGACACCTCTCCTTCTTCATCTCATTGAAGTTTTAACTTGAAATGAAATTTTCGCTCTTATAACCTATGTGTGATTGCAACTTTGAGACACGCATACTGAAAGTAAACATTTTTATTCCACAGTATACTTTTGCGAATTATTCCCAAATCACCGAATTCATCCCCACCCCCAGCGTTGTTTAGCCATCCGGCCTCCCGCCTTGTCTGCTTTATGCAACTTGGCCGTCCACCTCAAAAAGTTGGCGACCCCTAAAAAACTAAAAAAAATCAGACCCCTTGCTCTAATGTAAAGATGAAAGCCAGGGAAGCGGTGACTATGGTCAGTCTGCTGAAGTGAAAGTTGCCGCTAACAGTTTGTATACTACTATTACTGATATTGAATGGTTACAGAGATATGCATTAAAGGCCTCGGAGCTTCTCTTGAGCATGACGCCTATTTAATAAATTGCGGCCAACGGTGGCCTCAAAATAGAATCCCGCAGTGCCTAAGAAACCCTGTTGTTACGAATGTACAAAAATCACGTGACGTTCTTATGCAGGTGGTGTTCTCTTCGAAGAAGAAAAACTCCCCGTCACAATGTCGGCAGAAATATACACCTTGTAGAGAAGCCGCCGAACACTGAAGTGGGTCGAACTTTAAGTGCTTTCTAGTGGGTCTGCCCAAAAAGAACGCCGCTCGCGCGGAGACTCCGTGTTTGACCGTTACTGTCGCCATTGGGTAGACTCGCTGTGTGCCGGCTAATAAACGCCATAACAAATTGGTGGAGAGTGCTACGATCCCCTTCGATGCCCTTGGAACTACGCTCACGTACGCTGCAATCTACCATGTCCCACGACGCCTCTCAGCAAACGCCTCCTCCCATGCCACACCCTTGTCCCGGTGTCCCCAGGATCCGCGATCCACCCATCTTCACGGGCGCCGATGGCACTGACGTGGAGGACTGGCTCGCCATTTACGAGCGCGTGAGCGTCCCCAACAAATGGGACGAGGACGGCAAGTTGACAAACTTGGTGTTCTACCTTGCGGGCGTTGCAAGTTTGTGGTACACCAACCACGCGTCCGAGTTTGCAACCTGGTCCGGTTTCAAGACTGCTATCGCCAACGTTTTTGGCCGCACTGCCGTTCGCAAACTGCAAGCCGAGCAGCGCTTACGCGAACGCGCTCAGCAGGCCGGTGAATCATTCACCAGTTACATTGAAGATGTCCTGGACTTGTGCAAGAAGTCGAACGACAGCATGTCCGAATCAGACAAGATCCAGAACGTCATAAAGGGCATTGACGATGATGCCTTCACGATGCTGCTTGCCAAAAACCCAGGCACGGTAGCTGAGGTCATCACGCTGTGACAGAGCTACGAGGAGCTCCGCCGGCAGCGTTCGATGATCCGACGCTCCACACCACGAGATGCAGGGCTTGCAGGCTTAGAGGCGAGCTGTGATCAGGTGGCACTGCTGGCAGATCTCAAGTCCTTCATACGTGTGGAAATCGCGCGGCAGTTCTCTCTCCTGCCCTTTGCCCACCCACCGACTGCTCAACAATCGGCCACTACCATTCTTCCACCCATCCGCCGAGCGATTGAGCAGGAAATAGCGGAGGTCATGCCTGCGTACCACCCACAACAACTTCCGGCCCCTGCGCCCCCAAGTTACGCCCAAGTGGTCGCAAGGCCGCCTCCAGTCGTTCAAGCGCCTGCACCAGTGACTTACGCCGAAGCTGCCGCACGACCTCCATCCTTTGCAGCGGGTATGCCGGCTGCGTATGTTGGCGCAACCCCTCAGCCTCATTTTCAGCCCACCATGCAGCCTTTCCAGCCACCTTTCCGGGCGAGACCCACCCCGGCAAACCGATGGCGCACACCCGACAACCGGCCCATCTGCTTTGCTTGCGGTTACGCCGGTCACGTGGCCCGTTATTGCTCTCGACTACAGCCGGCTCCCATTTCTTCTCCTGTTGCTGGCCACCTTAGCCGTTCGTATAACGACGAACTGTCGTCTGTGCCACTGTCGTCTCGCCCAGGTCCGTCTGCTCGAAGGTCGCCGTCTCCACGACGTCGGTCTCTGTCCCCCATGCGGCCAAGTTCTTCTGCTCATGAGCGGGAAAACTAGTCGTCGCAGTCCCAGAGGCAAGGACTGCGACGCTATCGCATTGTGAAAGCCCTCAGAGCAGCCCATCTAATGTCATAGACGTGCTTGTGGACGGTGTTCATGCATCTGCTCTTATTGACACTGGAGCTGCGGTATCAGTTATGAGTGAAAACCTTTGCCGCTTGCTTCGAAAAGTGACGACGCCGATTTCTGGACTGTCCCTTCGTACCGCTAGCTCACATCGTATTAATCCTACAGCAGGCTGCACAGCTCGCGTTGTCGTTCAGGACGTTCTGTATGTCGCCCAATTCATCATCATTCCTGCATGCTCTCATGACGTCATCTTGGGATGGGATTTTCTCTCCCGCAACGACGCCGTCATTCATTGTGCCGCCGCCGAAATTGAACTCTCGCCCTTCTCGCATTTGACGCCAGAAGACGGTCCCTCGACACTGAACAAGATTCTTGTGAAAGACGATACTATAGTGCCTCCAAGCTCGACGATGGGTGTATCGGTCTACTGCAGCGGTCTCTCCGACACAATTGCACTTGTTTCGCCACCCTACCATGCTTCCAGGAGGAAAGGGTTGCTAGTACCTTTCGCGACCGTGCAAATCACCAAGGGCAACGCCGCTATTTTCGTGACCAACCCATCCCCGTACACTGTTACCTTGGTTCGAGGGGAATGTCTCGGCAGAGTGGAACCAGTCGACGACGCACAAGTCCTGGACGTACCCGAAGACGCGCGTTGTCCCGATTCACGTACCATCAGTACTGTTTCTACTTCTGACCCATCATCTCCTGATGTATTTGGCCCATTCATTGATGACAACCTTACGTCAGTACAGCGTTCCCAGCTTCTAGACCTGTTGCAAGAATACCGTTCTTCTTTCGATGTCGGGCGAAGTTTTCTCGGTCGCGCGTCCACTGTTACGCATTGTATTGACACTGGTGCCCATCCACCATTACGGCAACGTCCATACCGCGTGTCGCCCACTGAACGCCGGGAAATTAACGAGCAGGTTGACGATATGCTCCGACGCGACGTCATTCGGCCTTCGGACAGTCCATGGGCGTCTCCTGATGTTCTTGTTGCGAAGAAAGATGGTTCTGTGCGGTTCTGTGTGGACTACAGACGGCTCAATAAGATCACTCGCAAGGATGTCTACCCACTGCCGCGCATCGACGACGCAATTTACAGCCTTCACGGAGCCCAATTTTTTTCTTCTCTCGATCTGCGCTCGGGGTACTGGAAAGTACCCCTGGCTGATGACGCTCGACCGAAGACTGCCTTCATCACACCCGACGGCTTGTACGAATTCAACGTCATGCCGTTTGGTCTGTGTAATGCACCTGCGACATTTGAGCGCATGATGGACACCGTTCTGCGCAACTTGAAATGGCAGACGTGCTTGTGTTACCTCGATGACGTTGTTGTCTTCGCTCCAGATTTCTCCAACCATCTCCAACGTCTAAAAGAAGTTTTTGCACGTGTGAGCAATGCCGGCTTGCAACTAAATCTGAAGAAGTGCCGCTTTGGTGCACGCCAACTCACTATCCTAGGGTACGTTGTGTCCAAGGATGGCATTCTTCCTGACCCAGCCAAGCTTCGGGCCGTGGCCTAATTCCCAAAACCTGCGTCCGTCAAAGAACTGCGTAGTTTCGTGGGCCTGTGCTCATACTTCTGATGCTTCTTACGAAACTTCGCCACGATTATATCACCGCTGACGAAACTCCTCGGAAGTAACGGGCCCCTCAATTCGTGGTCGTCAGAGTGCGACAACGCGTTCTTGAAGCTCCGCCACTTGTTGACGTCTCCTCTCATTCTCCGCCACTACGACCCTACGGCCCCAACAGAAGTGCACACGGACGCCAGTGGTGTAGGCCTCGGCGCTGTCCTGGCGCAGCGCAAACCTGGGTTCCCTGATTATGTTGTGGCATATGCAAGCCGTACGCTCACAAGAGCCGAGACAAACTACACCGTCACGGAAAAAGAGTGCCTGGCGATCGTCTGGGCTCTTACAAAGTTTCGACCTTATTTGTATGGTCGCCCATTCGATGTCGTCACTGACCATCATGCACTATGCTGGCTGTCATCATTGAAGGATCCCTCAGGCCGCCTCGCCCGTTGGGCTCTTCGCTTACAAGACTACGACATCCGCGTCCTCTACCGCAACGGACGCCAGCATGCTGACGCCGACGCCATCTTGCGCTCCCCTCTGCCTGAAGCTGACGTGCTCTGCTAAGTATCCTCGGTTGTTGTTTCTGCCATTGATGTTGACATCATCGCTACCGAACAGCGAAAGGATAATTGGATCGCCCAACTGATTGACTTGCTCTCTGATCCGTCCGCAACGCCATCCACGCGTGCCTTGCGTCGTCGAGCTCACCATTTCGCCATTCGTGACGGCCTGCTACACCGACGCAATTACGACGCCGATGGACGGCAGTGGCTACTCGTGATACCCCGCAGTCTGCGGTCGGAGATATGTGAATTCTTCCATTCTGATCCACAGTGCGCGCACTCTGGGGTATTCAAAACCTACCATCGCATTAGACAACGCTACCTCTGGCGTGGGATCTACCGCTACGTCCAGCAGTTCGTTCGCTCCTGTCTCGCTTGCCAACGCCGCAAACCGTCCGCACACATGTCACCAGCCGGTCTGCAACCGCTACCTTGCCCTGACCGTCCGTTTGGGCGCATAGGTATCGATATGTATGGACCACTTCCTCTGACGTCCACTGGCAACCGCTGGGCCATCGTCGCCGTAGATCATTTAACGCGATACGCCAAAACCACCGCTCTCCCTGCGGCTACTGCGCGTGATGTTGCGTCCTTCCTACTACATCGATTTATACTGCGCCACGGTCCACCCCAGGAGCTTCTCAGCGATCGAGGCCGTGTCTTCTTGTCAGAAGTCGTCGATGCCATTCTCACTGAGTGCCATTCTGTCCACCGCAAAACTACTGCTTACCACCCGCAGACGAATGGTCTGACCGAACACTTTAACCGCACCCTCGGCGACATGCTGTCGATGTACGTCGCCGCCAACCACACGAATTGGGATACCATACTGCCCTTCGTCACCTACGCCTACAACACCGCCCCTCAGAGCACGACTGGTTCTTCACCTTTCTTTTTGCTGTACGGAAGGCACCCGTCACACACCATCGACATGATACTCCCGTACACTCCGGATCCATCTGAGTGTACACCTATTTCCGAGACCGCCAGGCTTGCTGAAGAGTGTCGCGAGCTTGCCAAGACTTTTACGACGCATGAGCAAGAGCGGCAGAAGATTATTTGTGATGGCTCCGCCACTTCTGAGCCCACGTTCCTTCCTGGTTCCCTTGTATTGCTCTCAATCTCGACCTCTGTTGCTGGCCTTTCTTCCAAACTACTCCCGAAATATGAAGGTCCCTACCGTGTGATCGAGCGCACATCTCCGGTCAACTATCTTATCGAGCCAATTGAACAATCTTCGGACATGCGCCGCCGCGGGCGCGACATAGTCAACGTGGAGCGCCTGAAGGCTTACTATGACCCGCTCGTAGTGACAAGCTGTTAGGTCGCCAGGCGGCACCCTCTTCGACCCCGGGGTAATTGTAGAGAAGCCGCCGAACACTGAAGTGGGTCGAACTCTTAAGTGCTTTCTAGTGGGTCTGCCCAAAAAGAACGCCGCTCGCGCGGAGACTCCGTGTTTGACCGTTACTGTCGCCATTGGGTAGACTCGCTGTGTGCCGGCTAATAAACGCCATAACAACCTTTTTGTTTACTTTTATGCCAGGTCTATTTTTCGGTGCAAGAGCGGTGTATTAGTCCAGTTAATCAGTTCAGCGAAAATTGTTCTACGCGCATCAATCTTGTCCACAGACACGATTCACTGGAACACAGCCATATACAACTTGGTTGTTGAAGAAAAGGGAGAAGAACAGAAAAAGGTGTGTTGTGGCACCGATATTTCCTAACGCATACTTTCCTATAGGTGCACTAGAGAGAACACTGGCGCTAGTGTCTATGGGAGTTGCAACTCATGGCGCTTCAGCGACCATGCGAATGAGTAGCACATAGATTTGTCTAATATTTGTGCTTTTGGCTTCGTTTGGCTTCGTGTGGCTTTGAGCTGCTTTGTCACGGGACGAAAATAACCGCAGGTATAGTAGTTACACTTCACGAACTTAACATTTAAGGCTCATAAATTCAAATCAGGTTATGAAGTTCAGAAGAGTACGTTTTTTAATTCAAAAGAAAGCAAGAGTACTGCAATAAACATAGCCAAAAGTTAGTTCAAAGCTCGCAAGCACGAATGCTGTATAGGCAAATCCACGCACAATCATCATTGCCACGATCGCTGAACGATCGCAGCACCAGAGTCTTCTCTAGTTAATTGTAGGAAACTCTATGAACTTGCGTGCCCATGTGGACTGTAGGCGTTCGACCGTTGCAGTCTGGTTTCAGGCAATGCTGGTTGCGCGAGTAAACACAGCATTTCGTTTCGCGAGCGTTAAAGAGCCATTTGATGACGCACCAACGCAGAGCGGCCACGGCAAACGTGGCCACCGTTGCGAAGTGTGGTCGTGCGAAAGCTAACGCAACGTCGAGGTCCGATTAGTTAACGCCAGTCACTAGCCACAGGACTCTCCCACGCACGAACCTTTTTATTTTTTTTTCAATTTACCACCCAAACCTAACTGCCTCGGCTTGTTCCACGTAATGGGGGAAACACCGAAATGAGTTTGTCTTGCTTCACACGATCGTTCGTTGCCGCTAAGCCTAACAGTTAAGTGTGCAGGATGTTTCGGCAAGCTTGTGGCTCGTATTACAAAATCAGGCACATCCGCTCAGCGTTCGAGTTGGCCCACATTGTTCTGAGCCATAGGCAGTACGTCAGGGTATTTTTTAAATGCGAAACATTTCAAAGCGAACTTCAGCGAACTTCAGCGAACTTCAGCGACTTTCAGCGTATCTATCTATCTATCTATCTATCTATCTATCTATCTATCTATCTATCTATCTATCTATCTATCTATCTATCTATCTATCTATCTATCTATCTATCTATCTATCTATCTATCTATCTATCTATCTATCTATCTATCTATCTATCTATCTATCTATCTATCTATCTATCTATCTATCTATCTATCTATCTATCTATCTATCTATCTATCTATCTATCTATCTATCTATCTATCTATCTATCTATCTATCTATCTATCTATCTATCTATCTATCTATCTATCTATCTATCTATCTATCGATCTATCTATCTATCTATCTATTTATCTATCTATCTATCTATCTATCTATCTATCTATCTATCTATCTATCTATCTATCTATCTATCTATCTATCTATCTATCTATCTATCTATCTATCTATCTATCTAATCTAGCCGCCTACGACTTTTAGCTCTCCTGGTCGTTTCGATAATGATATCGATACCAAACTTGGTATGGCATAACATGACTGTATGCGGAACATATTTACCTAGTCATAACATAAAGAGCATGACATGTATGTCATTAATGTCATGATTTACATTTCATGATCCTCAAGCTCTTGCGGTGGTTTCGTTCGCATGGCATGTTGCAAAACTAGTATGGTATGACATGACTGCATGGCGAACACAAGTTAGAGACCCTAACATGAAAATCATGACATACGTGTCATGTAACATGACTACATATCACCCTCATGATGCGTTCGCGGCCGTTTCGCTAGCGTCACATGTAGCAAATTTGGTATTACGGTACGTGAATGGATGACGAAGGTATGTGACTACTGCATACATGATAATCATAAGATGCGTGTCATGTAACAACATAACTACATGTCATGATCATGATGCGCTCGCGGCCGTTTCGCTAGCGTCACATATACCATATTTGGTATTACGGTACGTGAATGGATGACGAAGGTATGTGACTAGTGCAAACATAAACATGAGATTCGTGTCATGTAACAACACGACTACATGCTACGCTCATGATGCGCTCGCGGCCGTTTCGCTAGCTTCACATGTACCAAACTCGGTATTACGCGACGCGAACGGACGACATAGGTAAATGACACATCGAAACATAATAATCACGACATGCGTGGTATGTACATGACTACATGACACACTCATGATGCCCTTACGGCCGTTTCACTAGCTTAACATGTACCAAATTTGGTATTACGTGACGTCAATGGATGGCGAAGGTATATGACACGTGCAAACATGATAATCATGAGATGCGTGTCGTAGGAAAACATGACTACATGCCACAGTGAAGGCACTAATACATTTAGACGTGACACGGTGCACGTGCTTGCCGGCGTTCATTCCGCGGCATCACGCCGGCGTTGCCACGCAAGGCGCCAGTCCTGCCATATACTCGCAGGCGCGCGCCACGCTGCGTTGCTCTGACTCATGCGCGTTTCAGCGCGTCCAGCGTCCCTCCGTCACGAAAAGAGGGAGATGCAGTGTTGTCTGTGTCACGAACCGGCGCAAAATGTAGATTGTTGCATTTCGCGCGGGTTGCCATCAGACCGCGCCGACGGATGGTGGTCGCGCCTGGCGTCAGACTATAGAGTGCTCGCGTTTTGCTAACGTAGCGTCGCTGTGCCCAGCGTGCACGCGCGTCAACGCTGCATTGGAGTATATTGGGCCCTTCATGATGCACTCGCGGCTGTTTCGCTAGCTCGACATATACCAAGCTTGTGATTACGTGACGTCAATGAATGACGAAATATATGACTGGTGCAAACATGATAATCCTGACACGCGTGTCATGTAGGAACATGACAACATACCATGCTCATAGCGTGCTCACGGCCATATTGCTAGCTCCACATATACTAAATTTGATGTCACGTGACGTGAATACATGACGAAGGTAAACGACACATCCAAACATGATAATCATGACACAGAAGTCATGTACGGCATCATTTACCTCAACCTCGTAACATTGTGCTGATTTCAAAGTGGCATATCAACTTTTCTCATCCGTGCTTCGCATATCATCAATTCGCACTGTACGTGGGATCTGCCAATTTTTTTTTAAATAGTGCTGATCGTCTTGAAAGCAACACGCTTGCACCCGTGATTATCAGCTTAATCTTTTATGACGACTGTGAAGTGTGACTTCAGTAGATTTGGGTGCACGTTAAAGAACCCCAGGTGGTCAAAATTTCCGGTTCCGGAGCCCTCCACTACGGCGTCTCTCATAATCATATGGTGGTTTTGGGACGTTAAACCCCACAAATCAATCAAGTGTGACTTCAGTGCATTCTTTCTCTTCTCTCTCTCCCTTTTTCTAAAACTTCCCCGCTCCTTTCCCCCTGTTTAGAGTAGCATGCCAGTCCCCCTAGACTGGTTAACATTACGGCCTTTCCTTTCATTCATGTTCTTTCCTTTCTTTGTAATACATCAAGCTGGTTCATTAATAAAGATTGCTTAATTGACTTTTCAGTTAGTGATTCCAGCAAAACAATTTTAGTACAAAAGTTGTAGCAGTTGTTCACAAACGCAGGAATATCCCATACATGCTAAAATAACTGCCACTTTTAAAACGGGTAATTATCTAAGTTTCAAATTATTCCCTAATATAGTAATTATAACAAAAAAGACATTTAGCAGAGCAGCTGGAACTTTGTTGCTGCAACGCTGGATTATTTCACCGATGTTATAAGATATATATATATAGCTGGCTAGTTTGATCTTTTTCTCAGCCTTTCTTCAGGCTGCGTGAAGTTAAACAAAGCCAGCTTGCGTTAGTGGGTCCAATCCCAAAACGCAGAGCGTTTGTTTCTCTCCAATTTGCCCCCCTCCCCCTTTTTTCGTCACCTCTGTATTTCTCTCTTTTGCAGTTTTTTCTACGTTTTTCTTCACTTTATTCTCCTCTTCCAATTTGCACCCCCCCCTTTCTTATCGTTTCTGTCTTTCTCTAATTTGCAGTTTTTTCTGTGTTTTTCTTCACTTTATTCTCCCTATATTTCTATTTTTGATTCTACTTTTGTTCTTCCTTTTCTCTGTTTTCATTTCTAGCTTGCTTCCTAGATGAAATTTTATGCATGGTTCGTTCTGTTATGTTTCCCTAGCTATGGTGGTAATGTCCGCACCTAATATCATCATCAAGTTCCTGGAAGAACAGGATGAAGAAGACTTATTTTTGTTGCGAGAGTGCGCCAAGAACGGCGGCCACATTTTCGATGGGGACGAAAATGCTGTAGGCCCGTGTGCTCAGATTTAGGTGCACGTTGAAGAGCTCCAGGTATACTCGAAATTTCCGGAGCCCTCCACTACGGCGTCTCTCATAATCATACGGTGGTTTTGGGACGTTAAACTCCAACAATTATGTTATATTAGCGCGCACTCAATATGCTACGGTGGCTATGATATATGTGGCTTTGCCTTCATTAAGGAGCGACGATAATAGCATGCGACGGCCCCGCTCCTAAAGGGCTCCGCACTTAATAGTGTGTTTGGCGCAAGTTGTCTTAAACGCCTCGTATAGTTAGCTCTATTTGTGGAAGCATGCAAAAGTATGGTTTGTCACCCATCGAATGTTAGCTGAGACCGACAGTGCAGTCTTTATGCGAGCGAGTGACAAGCGCTAAGATCGATGGAAAGTCGTCGTTATGTAAACCAGTCATTGAGATGGGCCGCTAGTGTTGAGACGTGCTCGCACGTGGTCCGCCAAATGATGACGGAAGGGAACGTACTCGTCGCCGTTGCCGCTGAAGTAGACGCCCCATTTTTCCTTGATCCGTCCGCTAGGCGGTGCGCTATGACGCTCTAGTCATTGAACAGGCACTATACCAGACTTGATGTACGCAGATGATATAGCGCTAATGGCCGACAACAAGGAAGATTTGCAGAGACATCTGCGGTAATAAGGGAGATAGGTTAGATTTCAGATTCAGTAAGGGAAAATCAGCAGTCATGATTTTTAATGACAATGAAGGTAGCTTAAAATCCAGGAGGTCACGCTAGAGATAACAGATAAATACAAATATCTGGGCGTATGGATAAGCAATGGGGCCGAGTACCTAAGGGAACAAGAAATATACGTGTCGACTAAAGGTAACAAGAATGCAGCGGTAATGAAAAACAGGGCACTGTGGAATTACACTAGGTATGATGTTGTGTGAGGAATATGGAAAGGGGTCATGGTTACGGGTATGACGTTCGGCAATGCAGTCTTGTGCATGAGATCAAGAGTTCAAGCAAGATTAGAAATTAAGCAACGTGGAATAGGTAGGCTTGCCTTAGGAGCTCACGGGAATACACCAAATCAGAGAGTACAAGGTGATATGGGATGGACATCATTTGAGGGCAGGGAAGCTAGCAGCAAGATAAAATTTCAGAAGCGATTGAGAGAAATGGGGGAGGAGCGTTGGGCTAGGAAGGTGTTCAGCTACTTGTACATGAAGAATGTCGATACAAAATGGAGGAAGCGAACCAGAAAATTGACTGGTAAATACTTGGAAAACAGCAGGGGGCCAAACCAAAAAGAATTATTGGTTAAGAAGAAGGTAAAGGAAGCTGAGACCGATACGTGGAGAATTGGCATGATTAAGAAGTCCGCGCTAGAGATCTATCGAACTTTTAAGCAGGAAATTGCCAAGGAAAGAATCAACGATAATACTCGGGGTAGTTCTCTACTGTTTGAGGCCAGGACGGGTGTATTGCGAACCAAGACATATCGGGCCAAATACAAAGTGGTAGACACGGTATGCAGTGCATGTGGAGAGGAAGAAGAAACTGCTGAACACTTGATCCAATAAGTGACCATCCAATAAGTGACCATAATGTCGTGCACTGCTCGTTTGCACTGAAATCCACCGTACAAAAGAAAATGAAGAAGTGTATTCTCAGTTACGCTCGCGCTAATACTGAAAAAATGATTGCCATTTTAGCACCATTTGCCGCAGACTTTTCAAATGAATTTCAAAATAGATCTGCAAATGACAATTGGTGTTTGTTTCGAGACAGACTGAAGGAAGTTGAAGCTAACTGTATACCTAAGATAACCATCACCTCAAGGCAGAACGACCCCTGGTTTAACCACGATGTAAAAAAATGCATAAACAAGAAAAAAAGAGCTTTCAGAAAGTTTTCTCGGACAAAGACTCAAACAGACTGGGAAAACTACAAGAACATATCACGTCTTACAGAAACAGCTATTGCTAATGCCAAAAACGAATTCTTCAACTCTATCCTTCCAAATATGCTGAAAACTGACCCAAAAAAGTTTTGGCAAGTTGTAAACCCCAAACATAATCATGCAGCTCCCTTACTTACTGAAAATGGCGTGACTTTGAGCATTATAGACAGCGCAAACAAGTTTCGTAAATGTTTTTCCGACGTTTTTACTAGGGAACACGCACTTCATGATGCTCATATATCTCATCAACCGCTCATCCAGTACCCTTTCTTGCCCATCGTAATATCACAAAATGGCATATCTCGTGCCATTGACAGGCTCCCTAATAAAACCAGCCCCGGTCCGGATGGTATAAGCGCCAAACTTCTAAAATTTACGTCCCATTACTCGTCTTTATTGCTATCTTTAATATTTCAACAATCGCTGGATACAGGATGCGTACCAGAAGATTGGAAATCTGCCTTAGTGATTCCAGTTTTTAAATCAGGTGACTCCACAGATCCCACCAACTACAGACCAATTTCTCTAACATGCATCTCCTGCAAACTGCTTGAGCATGTCTTGTATACCCACATTATAACTTACCTCAACCAAAACAACTTGCTTCTTGACAACCAACATGGATTCCGTCAACATCGCTCATGTCAAACTCAACTGTTCGAACTCGTCACAGATATTCACACTTCAATACACAATCAACTTTACATAGACGCCATCTTCATTGACTTTTCTAAAGCATTTGATCGCGTACCTCACAATCGCCTCAAACTTAAAATCAGAAATTTACAACTTGATTACAACTGTACGCGATGGATTGAAGAATTCCTTAGTAATAGATTTCAGGTAATCAGTTTGCAAGATTGCTTTTCTACCCGTGCTGACGTCATCTCGGGAGTTCCCCAAGGCTCCGTCCTTGGCCCATTACTATTTTTGATATACATAAATGACATAGCCGTTAATCTCGCATCTCAAATACGCCTTTTCGCAGACGATTGCGTCATTTACAAACCCATAACCAGCAACAGCGACGTCATTTCTCTACAATTAGACCTAAATAGGCTAACAGAATGGTGCAACATATGGCAAATGGAAATCAATATTTCAAAGACTAAACACGTGCAATTCGCTTCAACTATTCGCCAGAACGCTAATCAATATAAAATACGTGGTGCTAACATTGGCTCAGTATCCTCGATTAAATACCTTGGTGTACTTTTTACGTCAAACTTAAACTGGAATGCGCACATTGAACACGTCACCTCCAAAGCATGCAAAAAACTAGGATACCTTAAACGACGCCTACATGTCGCAAACACTGATACGAGGCTTCGTGCGTATATCTCACTCATAAGGCCTTCTTTGGAATATGCCTCTATAATTTGGCACCCACATCACGCTTACTTGGCCAATCTACTCGAATCAGTTCAAAATAAAGCAGCCCGATTTATCATGTCTTCATATTCTCATTACGTAAGTGTATCTGACTTGAAGAAAAGGCTAAATCTTGTCAGTCTTGGCTCACGCAGAAAATTTGCACGTCTGGTGTTTTTTCATAATCTTCATCATGGAAACTCCACATTTGCTCGAGCTAACCTTCTGCCTGCTCCCAATGTATCTACTCGGCGAGACCATGTTCATAAAATAAAACCAATATTTGCGCGAACGAACTTGTATCAAAATTCGCCGCTAGTGTTATCAATTACAGAATGGAATTCCTTGCCCTCATCTCTAGTGTCACTTACAGAACCAACTCTATTTCAAGTTGCCCTAACAGTGTTTTTCGATGGAAACCCTCCTTAGCCTAATATATTCGCATATCTTGTAAAAAAAACTACAAAAACATCGCCCACATTAAAATTGCCTAAACGCAAACTTGTCACCACTGTTGTATTTGCCTTGTGTATTTTTGTCCCAAACTTTCTCGTTACCGCTTCGCATTGTGCTCTATTTTTATAATGTCACCTAAAGTATTTCATGGTTTTGTGTGCATTTTTTACCATTATATGTACACACCTCGTTTTTGTAAACTCACTTGCATCCCCCCCTATGTAATGCCCTCGGGCCCTTAGGGTATTTGTATAAATAAATAAATAAATAAAAATGTTTTGTAAAGGGCTTCACTTTATAGTTCAGGATGATGGCGCAGAGTTTTTCAAAGCACTGGGGTTTAGGGACAGGGAGGGCAAAATAGACATTAAGCGGGTAGAATTAACAAGAAGGAGGTTATCTGATTGGTGGCTAAAGTCAAGGCACGAGTGAAAATTAAACCCTTCACTGCAAAGTACGAATCCTCAACCTCACTATTTAAGGGGAAAAAATAAATCTAGTTTTTGGTTCATGAAGTATTACGGCTTGGTAGCGCTAGCCACCGCCCGATCTAAAGGGTACAGCCATATCCATCCATCCATCCATCCATCCATCCATCCATCCATCCATCCATCCATCCATCCGTCCATCCGTCCATCCGTCCGTCCGTCCGTCCGTCCGTCCGTCCATCCGTCCATCCGTCCATCCGTCCATCCATCCGTCCGTCCGTCCGTCCGTCATCCGTCCGTCCGTCCGGTCCGTCCGTCCGTCCGTCCATCCGTCCATCCATCCATCCATCCGTTCCAGCAATCCAGCCATCCATCCATCCATCCAATTCCCTCCATCCATGCCATCCATCCATTCCAGCCATCAGCCATCCATCCATCCAGTCCATCCATCCACGCCGATCCATTCCATCCATCCATCCATCCAGTCCAATCCAGCCAGCCAGCCAGCCAGCCAGCCAGCCAGCCAGCTCCAGCCAGCCAAGCCAGCCCAGCCAGCCATCCAGCCAGCCAGCAGCAGCAGCCAGCAGCCAGCCAGCCAGTCCAGCCAGCCAGCCAGCTATAGACCAGCCAGCCAGCCAGCCAGCCAGCCAGCCAGCCAGCCATCCACAGCCAGCCAGCCAGCCAGCCATCCATCCAGCAGCCACCAGCCAGCCAGCCAGCCATGCCATCCAGCCATCCATCCAGCCAGCCAGCCAGCAGCCAGCCAGACCAGCCAGCCAGCCAGCCAGCAGCCAGCCAGCCAGCCAGCCAGCCAGCCCCAGCCAGCCAGCCAGCCAGCAGCCAGCAGCCAGCAGCCAGCCAGCAAGCCAGCCAGCCAGCAGCCAGCCAGCCAGGCCAGCCAGGCAAGCCAGCAGCAGCCAGCCAGCCAGCCAGAGCCAGCCAGCCAGCCAGCAGCCAGCCAGCCATCCAGCCAGCAGCAGCCAGCAGTCCAGCCATCCAGCCAGCCAGCCACCAGCCAGCCAGCCAGCCAGCAGCCAGCAGCCAGCCAGCCAGCCAGCCATCCAGCCAGCCCAGCCAGCAGCAGCAGCCAGCATCCAGCCAGCCAGCCAGCCAGGCCAGCCGCCAGCCAGCCGCATCCAGCCAGCCAGCCAGACAGCCAGCCAGCCATCCCAGCAGAGACAGCCCAGGCCAGCCAGCCAGCCAGCCGCCAGCCAGCCAGCCGCAGCCAGCCAGCCAGCCAGCCAGCCTCCAGCCAGCCAGCCAGCCAGCCAGCCAGCCAGCCAGCCAGCCAGTCCAGCCATCAGCCAGCCAGCCATCCATGCCAGCCAGCCAGCCAGCCAGCCAGCCAGCCAGCCAGCCAGCCAGCCAGCCAGCCAGCCAGCCAGCCCAGCCATAGTCCAGCCAGCCAGGCCAGCCAGCCAGCCAGCCACGCCAGCCAGGTCCAGCCATTCCAAGCCAGCCATGCCAGCCAGCACAGCCAGCCAGCCATCCAGCCAGCCAGCCAGCCATCCAGCCACGACAGCCAGCCACTCCAGCCTTCCAGCCATCCATCATCCGACCATTCACCATCCATGCCAGCCATCAGCAGTCCTCCAGTCCATCCATCCATCCATCCATCCATCCATCCAGCCACTCCATCCATCCATCCATCCATCCATCCATCCATCCCATCCATCCATCCATCATCATCCATCATCCATCCAATCCATCATCATCCATCCATCCATCCATCATCCATCCATCATCCATCCATCCATCCATCCATCCATCCATCCATCCATCCATCCATCCATCCATCCATCCATCCATCCATCCATCCGTGGCGAAGTACAGCTCGCGATACCCTAATAATAACCCCCCACATGGCCTAGTAAGTCAGCCAAAATCAGCGAAGATGGCATCTCTCGAATATTACGACATCTCACGCATATTACGACATCTCACGCTAAAGCTAACCGAACGAAGACAAACAACATGGTAACTGGCGCGAGACATTTGGAAAAGGTCACCCGGCTGACCCAAATGAACTCTTCTGGTTGCCGCGCCGCACCAGACAAGGCGGCCGCGCTGGCGGGCGCCTTATTCAAAGCCGTGATGCCGGCGCGCGTTTCACAGACGCCTGTATGGAGTGCTATGTCGACAGTGCCCCGCCACTAAGGCAAACACAATGCACAATCGAAATGCTTTACGAGTGGCACGCACGCCTCTTTTTTCGGCTCTTAAAAGGCAGCGACTATACAAGGGAGCAGCTGCGGGTGGCGGCCCTCTGTCGTTGCAGGAGCTGCCGAAATGCGGGCGCACAATTGCTGCATGTCGCACGTTTGCACAGCGCAGGAAGTTTGCGCAAACCTGAGCTTTGGCGCACTCTAGCACGTGCGGCGTATAGTGAACATTTCCGGTGGGTGAGCGCGAAACCTCGGCTCGAATTTTCCCGACCCGTATATTCGCACACCCGTTAGTTGAAGGGGCCGTGTATCTGTCACCACTAGCTCAAATATATTTCGACGCCGGGTCCTTTCAAAGAACCTTGCTTTACGCTCCGCCAGTGGGGTATCAGTGGAGTAACAAGCAATTAAAAGTAGGGATGCGGTACGTAAGGAAATTAAATATGAAGATCGGGCTTTATGCGCCAAAACCAACATGTTTCTACGAAGCAAGCCGTCAATAGGGGAATTCAGAGTAAGTTTGAGCAGCTACAAAGTGTGTCTGAGGAAGAGGTGGTTTAGTTGGGGCTTCATCTCCCTCCCGAAATTTTAAGTTTTGCATGCCTGTGTATTCACGCACATACACGAACACGAACGACCCTCCAATACTACAATATTGTGGGCATTCGTTATGCGCTTCTTCTAATATATGCATTATCATAAATATAATCATCCATCTGTGTCCCTGTCCTCATCTTCACCCCGAGAAGAATGGCTGGCTACGTCCATTGGATGCAAAAGTTAAAAAGGCACATGGTTCGTGCACGCCATTTAGGGAAGGCTGATTGAAACATAGCAGGCTACACATTAGGTGATTCTCGGTTACAGAGTGCTCGGTACCTGTGTTGTACGAAACAATGGGCTATGTTTGGCTGCATTGAAACACAGGCTCACGTAACCAGCGGATATTTTGAGAGTCACCACGTGCCTGCGGCACCGATCACGCTTTGTTCTGTGCCTGCATACTGCACCCTGCATGTATGCGTAATGGATGCAAGGATGCTACATAGCTAGTGTCCTCGCAACAAAACCTACCGGAACCTTGCTGCTGCACAAGGCCCAAAGTAGTAACGGAAGAACACAAGTGCGCGTATTTGCGTACACCTCGGAAGCGATGAAACCGTGTCAGAAGCAGCAGGAACTGCGGCACGCCAAATTACTTTTAGAACTAAGCCTTCTGCGCATGCAGAATTGTTCGCAATAAAAGACTCAAGCGAATAATGACGCTGGACAGATAATAAAAGTGGGCGACCAGTCAATGGCAAAAATAAACCGTGCGGAAAGCTTTGAAATTTATGCCGCTCGAGCCGTTTCACAAAATAAATAACACGAATTGAGTAAAATTACTTGAAGAAAAACTGAAAATAGGCACTGATTCAAGTCAGAATTATACGGCGTTTCTTGAAAACATGTTAGCTTTTATACAAGTATATATGTGAAAGCGTACAGTCGAGAGCTTGAAGATAATAATAACCTCTACTTGATGCCGAATAACATGTCTGTCGATAATATTGTGACGTTTCGCATCGCATTTTATGTCGACGCGCCTATGTGGCACTTAGTCTTAAGGAAACGTTACACAATAATTTTCAGTCGTATTTGAGTATTTACTCAATTTTGTGTTGTTTATATACACGTAATACAGTTCTACTTTATTATAAGGCTTTAGACAATTGTGACGTTATAACAACCTATTTAGGCTACCGGCATTTGGAAGTGCCGCCCGGTGACTGACCCGCTGTTTTGGCGTCCTTTACGACCATCTCAGACGTCGCAGACAATGGTGGCATCCCTGGCGACACCTCGGGCATCGCCGGCAACGCACCAGAAATGGTGAGATAGACCACTACTGCGCTTTTGAAGTGTGATATTAGATTTACCTGAATGTAATGCGAGTTTCTTAGCAGATTTTCGCGACCTAAGGTATAGACCTACACGTTACAATACAGCTCCGGAATAAGATTTTTTGCTTCCCGATTGCAATGAAAAGTCAGTGTTTGCGTTACAATAGTGGTCGTGTTACAGTCCAGTAAATACGGCAACAGTTTACCTCCTCGAAGTGCTCTTGAACTGAGGCCCGTGTGCTCAGATATGAGTGCACGTTAAAGAACCCCAGGTGGTCGAAATTTCCGGAGCCCTACACTACGGCGTCTCTCATAATAATATGGTGGTTTTGGGACATTTTTCAGGTGTATTGTGTTTTGTGGCACCAATGAGCGAATCGGCTGAAACCATGACGTCAGCTCGATTTTTCGATAGAAAAGAAAATGAACTGCGTTAGTCACCTTTCGTTGCTGTAACGTTACACCCTGAAATGACGGATGTTACGCCATATTGTTTTTTTTTCTAGTCAGCAGTAAAACAATAAATTACCCTCGAAACGAAATGAAGTAGAAGAGTTCAGCAAAAGGTGAAGAAGCTATAGATTCCTTATTTACAATGAAGCAACTGAGCCGCGCATTCTGTAATATAATAGAAACTAAAAGCGCTTGAGATGAGGACACAGACGTCTCTTGAGAAACAGAAGTGCTGTATTATTACAATATTCTACTTGAAAACAGGCAACTAGCAAGCAACAATAAACAACTTCACCCGACATAGTTGATCCCTCATATAACAGAAAGTGATTCCTCAAACCTCTTAGCAACTTGTCTAATACGCTTGGAGTTTCTATCATGATAGTGAATCTAAGCAGTCACTTCATTTATGTAATTAAGTATATTTCATACTTATTCCAGTCCTATATATACTTATAGTTTTCCAAACAAATGTACAAATGTACTTGGCAGTTTGTTTTTCGGTCAATTTTTCAACCCTTGTCAAGTATAATGGAAAGCGTAGCGAGTAATTTTTTACCACACCCGAGTAAATGCGAAAATAAGGAATCCTGAGTGTTTCTTTATAGTTACTGTTCTTCGCTGAACGGCGTCCTTGACAAAAGAATAACTGGTGCGACTCACGCGTTGGATTTTAGTTTTGAACCAGTTAAAAATAACCTTTGCCAGCGGCCACAGATCAAAGCAGGGAAGCGCCGACAGCACGACGTCGGCCTGCCTGCCAAGATTCGTTTGCCTGCAACTTGATCGTCCTTGCGAAAACAAAAACAAGATAACCACGTAGAGTGAAACTCTCTGTGTGCTACTTCGTACGTGATCCTCGTGGTAACGAGCAGCACGTTGCATGCGAAACGATCGGAATTGGGTTTTACACACGGAACACCTTTGGTTAGAAGGATTTAGGTTTGAGCAAGCATGGAGTCATATATGTCATCGTCAGCTTGACTACGCCCACTGTATACAGCTAAAATGTTTTCTATGTTTCATTTTTATATAGAACTCGGTGCTGGGCTTGCTACAATAATGTTGAAAGGGGGGTGATTTTTTAACATCATAAAAACGTTTTTTTTGTCTTGAAGATACACATGACGCACGTCTTTGTTTTGACATTATTTGCATTTACGTAAATATTTATTGTGGCTATACTTACGATGTTGGAGGCCTGAAACTTTGTTTTGCCTACCTGTTTTCGGCGCCTAATTCTAACTTTCTTAAATGACCCCAAATCTGGCTATAATTAACGACCCACAGTTATCGTGCAGTTGAGCTAAATGCTTTGCGCATGCGTACTTATCTTTCTTGATTTCGTCTAAGGTGTCCTACTCGTTTTTTTTTTTCGTGGCCTGACCCACTCCGCTCTCCTCTTGACCCTTAAAGTTACATCTGTGATTTTTCTTCCATGGCATGTAAATATATCAAGATATATGTTGCGCCTTTGTTTACTTTGTTTATCACGCGCAAACGCAGCGGCAAATTGGATCTGTTTTTCGAGAATGACCCGCATCGGAGACAAGAGAGCCCGATTGTGCTGCTGTCACGAAAGTGTTTATTTTCCTTCTTTCAAGCAGGCCGTGAAGATGTTTATTTGCAAAGGGCAAAAAGGCCAGTGACCCACAGAAAGCTGTGTGAGGACGAGAAATGCCCGAGTCGAAAGCAGCTGTCAACTGGGTTGCTTAACCGACGATGGTGACGTTTGACGCGCGAAAGACTAGCTAGTTAAAAAAATGAAAAAAAAATGATTGTATGGAAAAAAAGCAGAGGGGCGACTTTCACCATGGTTTACGAATGGCTAGCTCATCGCAGTGTTTCAACGTAGGTTGCCACTTGCGCTCACTTGAATCTGGAAAAACGGAAATTACAGAAGCGCTGGGACTACTTCGGTCGAAAAACAGCCAAATATTTCCGTGCGTTGGGTGAGGGAGTGCCTCTAATAGATCTGCACATGGCGCGCTCTTATTCTTTCTTTCTTTCTTTCTTTCTTTCTTTCTTTCTTTCTTCTTTCTTTCTTTCTTTCTTTCTTTCTTTCTTTCTTTCTTTCTTTCTTTCTTTATTTCTTTCTTTATTTCTTTCTTTCTTTCTTTCCTTCTTTCTTTCTTCTTTTTCTTTCTTTCTTTCTTTCTTATGCCTCGCGGGCCTCGTACAGATATTGCAAATAAACGGTCGTCAACTGCGCTAAATCGCCCCGCCGCGGTGGTCTAGTGGCTAAGGTACTCGGCTGCTGACCCGCAGGGCGCGGGTTCGAATCCCGGCTGCGGCGGCTGCATTTCCGATGGAGGCGGAAATGTTGTAGGCCCATGTGCTCAGATTTGGGTGCACGTTAAACAACCCCAGGTGGTCTAAATCTCCGGAGCCCTCCACTACGGCGTCTCTCATAATCATATAGTGGTTTTGGGACGTTAAACCCCACATATAAACCAACTGCGCTAAATCAAGAAAATTACAACGCAAAAGAAGATATATAATGTGGACAAAGCGCGAGCTACCAACTAATTTATTTCTCGTAGGGCGTCACAACACATAGGATCACAAATGCCACGAATGCACAGGCGTGGTCAATAAAAAAAAATGATCCTGCACTTCTTGGCAGGCACAAATGAAACAGCTAAGCTGGTGGCGTGCAATGAAATGGAATGATGTGGGTGAATCAAGCGGGAGTAGTGGGAGTTGCAGGAGGAGCGCTACATAACCGTAGTGGAATTCACCCACTTTCTGGGGGTGAATCCCTATATGATCTACAATGTACGATGGTACCCGGTCGTAAAAGCCTTAGCTCTGAACCGTTTGCCTCGAAGAACAGAAAAACAAAACTTACCTCTTATCAATCAACAGTGGCGAAATGTCTTGTTTAACGGAACATATACGTTAGCTAAGGCTTTTGCTTTTTTTATTGATGACGCCTGCGCATTTACGCTGTTCGTGATGCCATATACTGCAACAACGTGAAATGAGTAAGTTGGTAGTTCGCCCTCTATCGGTATTGTCCGTCTTCATTCGTGTAATGGACCTTTTTTATTTTCACACAGTTTTCGATCGGTTACTAGAATGCATCGACTAGCCCCTCAAGATGTTATAAGTGATATGTTGCAATCACAGAAGGCTTTTTGCTATGCTTATCCCGAAACTCACTTCTGAGCCAGTTTTTGAAATGATTGGGTTGCGAAGCTTGGCGCAACACTTGGGCGCCTCGTCGAGGTTCGCGCACTCATTCTTCTTATTCTATGTTTTAAAAGAGAGGCCGTCGTGATGGTCTGCTAAGGTTGCAGTGTGGCTGTGCGTTTTAATTCTCACTGCATAGTTAGCGACCCCGACACCGACAGTAAGTGAAGCAAGCGGATGCAACGCCGTCACGCGATTCTCGTTTCCATTTTAGCCACCGGCGTCTGAACGGATATGCGTGCGTCCGCACCCAAAGTGGACGTCTTTTAAGATCTAAATATACGCGTCTGTTGCATGTGGCCCACTCACCGTCTGCGGCTGTGCACCGCAGTCAGTCAGTGGCGACGGGAAAGGTTTCGAAAGCACCAGGAACCCCGCAATAATATTCGCCCTTTTCGGGCGAAAGCGGGCACCCTTATTGCTATTGCGGGCGTAGAGTAAACAATCCCGAATTCCACCAAGAAAAACTGTTCCGCTCAGCACACACACACACACACACACACACACACACACACACACACACACACACACACACACACACACACACACACACACACACACACACACACACACACACACACACACACACACACACACACACGCACGCACACGCACACGCACACGCACACGCGCGCACGCACGCACGCACGCTCACTCACTCACTCACTCACTCACTCACTCACTCACTCACTCACTCACTCACTCACTCACGCGCACGCGCAAGCACGCACGTACACCGAGATCTGTGCTAATACGTGCATCTAACTCTATCCACGCGTGCGCGCTCTACACAGAAGCGTATACGTACACACAAACACACAGGGTGAGAGAGAGAGAGAACGTTCACGTGCACGCACTCGACTGATCAATCAATCAATCAATCAATCAATCAATCAATCAATCAATCAATCAATCAATCAATCAATCAATCAATCAATCAATCAATCAATCAATCAATCAATCAATCAATCAATCAATCAAACGACGCAGTGTTAAAGCACCACAAAAAGGAAGAAAATAGCGATAAGATAAAGTCATCGCATCAATTCCAGTGTCGCGTAATCCAGGTCATCATCAATGCCTTGGTACCATTGGGAGTTTTCAGTTAACGAACGTTTATTCTAAGAAAGTTTGCTTCAATGCGAGAATAATCTTATTTTATTCATTTACGTCGATTGTACGTACTTCCACGTTCGACGTCTCTCCGCTCACAATGAGTACGCATGCAGCTTCACTTGCACGAAGGACATAATTCCAAGACTTTACACTTAATTTTTACGCCTTTACATTGACGGTCATCTAGACATATTTTGGACAACTTACCAGACTTTATGGGTCCTGACGCCATTTGCGATTTTTGGTCTGTGCTGGCGCCGGACAGGAGCCAACACAATTTTACATTTCCTCAGTAAATTGCACCCAACAGAATACCCTGCGCGAAATTCGACCAAGCAAATGTGGAGCAGGGGGGCGGGGCGACTTGTTGACCAAAAATTGTCTAAACAATCGGCTCAGTTTTATTGACAGGGCAGCGCAGGGCCAGCAGAGTGGCAACCACCTATGGCGGGCTAAGCTGAAGGCGGCCCGAACTACTATAGACGGCACCTGTGGAACAAGCTGACCCACCATCACCGACTCATTATTTTCTGCTTAAGTTACGCAAAGTACAAGTGCGTAGTGGATCACGAACAAGTTATTCGCATAAGGCGCTTCACTCATGCCATTCTTCTTTTGAAAAGCGTATCATATAACACCTCGTTTCCTACTACACTGAGACTTCGCTGCATCGTCGTTTTATGCAGGAAGTGGGTCTACTTGGTGTACGCATTTCAGCTTAGAACATTCCACGCGATAAGAGTTGAACCATATGCGACACAACGCCTCCCCGTTCGTTCGACCGAGTGCAGTCGTAGTGTTGTTATCGCCGTCAGATTATCGTCCTCACTATTTTCGTCCCTTTCCTTCGTCACACGCGCATGCAATTACTCGCCTCATACGGATACCATTGTGCAAAACTTCTCGTAATACTGCACGAAAAAAAATAGGACACGCTACTTAATCTACTACGTTCAGAACGCACTCGGTGAAATTGATCGACACCAAGATGCTTTGGCTGTGCCTCGCGGTCTTTGCAGGCTGTCACGAGGAAGAGCAATAATGGCAAGAAATGCTGCACTGCGAATCACTACCCGACCAATTACGGGTTGTCATGAAGACTCACGATATTGAAGGGCTTGGCCTAACGATACCAACGTGGGATCGGCCAGCGTCAATCCAGGATTGGCCTGGAGGACACCTTAATGTTCTTCATACCATGCCATATATCATATCGTACCCAGTGGCGTATCCAGGGGTTGCACAACAAGCTAACTTCATGGAGGTGCCCCCCGCCCATTATCTTGACTCCCCTCCCCCCGAAAAAATTATGCCTACCCCCCTGATTATATCATACGATGTCATACCATGTCATACGATACCATACATGCCATACATGTCATACCATGTCATACCATACCATACATACCATACATATCATGCCAACATTGCGTGGTGTCTGCAAACGTTTTTTTTCTCTGCTTCTGAAACGGCGCAGATTCAATCAGTCTGTTTGGAGCGGGTTAGTGTACCGTAGCAGCAACGTCAGTGAACCGGTTGGCTTCGATTTCGAAGGAACTGAGGGAGCCCAGTCGGCTGGCTGGCGTTCGAGTATGTCTGGATATTAACCTGCACGGGCGGCTGCTTGAGCTGCTGTCACGATCGCTCGTGCCGTTCACAGTTCATTGCGCGCGTCACGCCTGAGAACCTCCTTGCAGCTCAAACACGGCGCGTTTACTATAAGTCGTCTCGGACGCACGGTAATGGGCGTGCGCGAATGAGACGTCCTTCAGGCGGCAAGTGCCTTCTCTTGCGTTGTAAAGCGTAATGAAGTGGGCCACCTTTCACGTACCAAAGCATAGCCTTGTGTAGCCACACCACTCAGAAAAATTTGAGGAGAGAAGTACCTTAGGGTCTCGACTTCTCCAATGTCCAATGCCACCGTGTGTCACGTATATACAATCCATCAAAAATGCGTTTGCACCACGAAAATTGGGGTAAATCCCACTACAAGTCACCGGTCCACTAAAAATGAAAAGGCAACAGTTGGCCCAACAAATAGCCGACGACGTTAGTGGAGCGAGAACAGCCTTCCTTCCAAGCGTGGTTTGGCAGGTTTAGCACCACTAGTGCCAAGCCTGCCAAACCTGACACAAGGCACTAGTGACACAAGGCACAAGGCACTTTCATGGGGCACAAGTGGTGCTAAACATGAAACAACCTTCCCTATATACATGCCTCGCCCCAACAGTTTTTTTTTTGTAGATGGTCATAGTGATTGGTCCGAAAGGGCGTCGCCCCCTCTAATTGGCATCGTGATGATCGCAGCGGCTCAAAAGGGAGCCGTATGTTCGCTGAATAAACACATTTAAATTATCATTACAGTTAATTCAGCTTAATATTAGCTAAACTTGTGCCCCAATAATATGTGTGTTCAGTATTATGTGAACCAGAATCACATTTACTTTTTAAAAGATTTTTTCTGAGTATTCAGAAAACGGACGTAATCCCTCGAGTGAAATTGCTTCGAAGCAAAGAGTGCGATTCATCACTCGTGCCTTTAAAGAGACTGAAATAGTATTTAGAATGTGTACACTGCGTTTCAGAAGCGTTCGTAATACTCTGGTGGCTTTGTAAATTTTTTTTAAACTCGCATTTTTTTTTCAGGACACCTGCTTCTCGCATAGTACTTTACTCAACCGCTGAACCAGATGCTCGATGCTTCCCAATGCCATATGACAGTGATGAATGACAATGCTCCAAGAATAACTAATAATGGTGATTAAGAGCCGAGTATCATTAAACAATATATCCGTTCTCACGAAATGGTCGGTTAGGAAATAGAAATGTTGCACCAACTTTTAATAAACATTTACGGCCCGACACAGATAGTTTAGAAGGTCGACTCTAAAAAAAAAAAAACTGCAGTTCAAGTGTGAACAACGTTCAAAAACCGAATATTAGGTAATAAAACGAATTTATTTTACGTTACCAAGTAACTTCTTTCCAATTTTCTGGTCTAGCATAGCTAAGAAAATGAAACTCAAAACTGAAGCAACCTTTGACCCAACCGACACATTTGCCTGTTTCAATTGTCATATGTACATCCAGAAGTAAGTAGTTCTCATTAGGTCAAAAGTTACACCGTCAAGTTTGATAATCATCAATAAGTATTGATCATCATCGATAAACTACATTTATTACAATAAATATTGTCATTGGGTATGAATGGAGCAAGGTCCGAAATATTCCTAAACAAAAGTGGTGCTAGATCGATTACGACGCACTTGTTTCACACTTTTCTCCTAAACGCTCCCAAAGTTAGAGCGATGATGACGCCATATTCCCAGACGCATGCATTTCACGATGGAGGAAGGAAAAAAAGTTCCTCCGTGCATTTCACACACGGAGGAAGTGATTTCACAAAACGACAGATGCGTCACCTGGCAGGCATTTGAGAAAACAAAAAACTCCGAGATCTGTGCTATTGCGTGCATTCAACTTTATCCACGCAAGTGTGCTTTATACAGAATCGTACGTGTCCACAAACGCATTCGATACGTTTTGTGGACTTCGAAACTGTCTCTTTAGTTTAGGTAATGACTCTCGGATACCCTTGGTTGGACCAGTAGTGCTCAGACTGCAATTCTCGTCGAGAGATGGCGACGTATTCTGAAGGTTCAGTGAGCGCGGGATTTTCGAAATAGCTCCACGGTATTGTAAAGGATAACGCCAACTTCTTATGCTATTTACAAAAGTAACGCTTTCACATAGTGAACACGCACTGCGGAACGAACTACTTGGGTGGCAAAGGCAATGTCGCATTAGCTGCTGTAGGTAAATGCATAGCGGCATGGTGGTGGGAAGTCCGGCATGGTGACGGTCTCCTTGCAATTACGTAGTCCACGTGTTTTATTCGCGAAGGCTGCAGTTATTCTTTGGGCGTGAGGGAAAAAAATCAAATATTGTTTTCTGTTAAACATCCATATAAAACTAAGGCGCCTGCGTCAATAATACAAAAAAATACCTATATTGCAACTGAGACAGTTCATGTGTCGGGATACACCACGAAGGAGAAAACGTGCCACAAAAAAGTCGCAACGCATACATCACACGGCAGGTTGCCTGTACACCCTAATAGTTATATTATTTACAATCGTAACTATTGTGTGATATAATGTGTCAGAATTTCGCGGTGTGGTTTCGCAGTTGTGTATAGTTTTTCTGCATATATGACTTTTTGTAGTGATCGTTACATTGCCATTCACACACACAAGAACAAATTTTTTTTCTATTCTCTTCAACTAAATATGTTTAGAGGTGGTGTCTTTTCTGCAATAACCCCCAAAAAGATGGATAGTATGTACAAATAAATAAAATATCATCTAAACAAATCTAAGTCACGAGAGACACTGCCGAAAATGAGCAAGTCCTAACTCCTATATTTAATAATACTCATTAGAATCGCGCACGATTCCTTGCGCCAGTACGGTTTCACACGGCTGTCGTTGCTGCTGAGTAGAACCACTTCCTCACTCTTCACGGATTGCAGTGGCTACTCGCCGGTACCTTTCACAAAATCGGATTTTCCTGCATGGAGGGAAGGGCGAATTGAATGGCCTTTATGTTTAGGTAAGCGAGGGAAATACAATCTGCTGGATTTTAGTTTTTGTATTGTTGTGGAAGGGGGTCATGCCATAAGTGCATTTGCTTTGCCAGACAATAAGCTGCAAAGCTACAAGCTCTGAAAAAGGCTTGACAGTGCTTAGGGGACCCCTAAATAAAGCTATGTACAATGAACATAAGTTCACGAGCAGGCTTGTACATCAGTTAGACAGCTACACTTAAACATAGTACTAGGTTATGTAAATACAGAATGAAGTTACAAATTCATAGTATACTTTCGCGAGTAAAAAAAAGGTCATCTGTTTACTAAAGGTGTATATGTTCGTGGTGAGAGCGGACTGTAGGCACTATCCCTCGCTTGCGGTAGGCATTACGCGGCACAGTTGTTCACCGGCCTGCCCGTATATAAGCCTATATTATTTAAAACATAGGGTGCCACCATCTTGGGCTGTTAAGTCGACCTTTTCTTGTTTTTGTGTATTGTGATGTAAATAATAAAGCTTGTAAGCATCGCATGCGTCAGCTCAATCGTTTCTACGTACACGAGTCTACCGCAACACTGTCCGTATAGTTGCTAAAGATGCGCAACACAAGCGTTAGCAGCAAGCAGCCAAACATGGCGGCCCAGCAGCCCCTCCACAAAATAGTATGTAGGCACTCGATCTTGAGCTACAGTGTAGTGCCGGTGGGAGAACTTTCTTGTGCGTAGTTGAATGGAGATTGGCAGCGCGCGCATCAACTAAGAGCGGACTGCATTCTTCACCCCTCCGTAGGTTTCATGTTAGCGAGACTGCAATGCATTTCACTACATTCTTCACTCTTCCCAAGTTCGTCGTTCGCGCGGGTAGACATGGCGCGGCGGCTGCGCCAACTGTCTCCATCGGTCGGCGTGGCTGATTATTGACAGCAGGCGATAAACCAGGAGTCGATATTTCTTTTTTGTTCTGTTTGAACTATGACATGCTCCTCTTTATTCCGTGAAACAGGACAATAACAGATCATATTGCACCGCTATATAGCATAAGGTTCAGAGAATTGTCATTACGAAACTGGTGAAACACGCACGCAGCGTTCATATGCCTAACTGGGACATGTCTACCTGCCAACATGACCCTTGCGTGCCTCTTCAGCTGTTTTCTTCGTTCAGCGAACTGGGAGCGCAGAGAAAAACACAAAGGACGAAGCGAGGAACCACACAACACGAGCGCTCAACTTCTCTTCAGCTGTTTCCTCATCGCTGGTCGGTCCGGCGTCGATAACAGAATCGCTGCTCTGAACAGAATTGAACTGAAATCACCCGCGATGCCACGATTTGCAGCGATTTCATATGATGATGATGATGATGATGATGATTATGGCGATGACGATGTTGAAGCCTGTGCCATGGCTCCTACCACTCAAGATGACTGGCCAAGAAATGATTGTATCACTTTTTAGGCATTCAAGATATCAATTATAGTAACAAAAACAAGAAAAACGCACTTAAACAGCAAAAGTGCAATATTTTTTTTAATCATTTAGATAAGACAGTATAACTTTACCTTTATAAATGTTACACTAAAACAAACAATTTTTTAAATTAACTCATTACTGCTACGATAATATTCATACAAGAGGAAATTCAAGGTCACGTTTGTTTTGTTTGACGATGGTCACTGCATGCAAACGGCATCTGTGGCTGAAGCCTATAACTGAAGCGCCAAAGGTAAGTACTTTGTCAATTGTGAATTTCAGCCCTAGGTTAGCGAATGGGATAAGAAGTCATTTTTTTTAGCTGTAACGAGACATATATCGCCAGACCAGCCTTATGGGAATATAGATTCGATGGAGACACACGACGTCATAACCTAGTGTTTTCATCGTCGCTTGTGGACTGTGATGACGGTGGTGACGACGATCGCCGAGACGCCGACACGCTGATGTGACCGAAAAGCGGCGCACAGCGGACACCCAGGCGCCGGGAAAAGATGAACTATTGCGAGAGTCCTTACGTAGAAAACATACAGTTTATTTACATATTTTCAGGTGTTACCAAACTAGGTGTGCAGGCGCACCTTTACATGAACACGTCAGGGCCAGGTGAAGCTCGAACTGATCCCCTCTTTATTTAGTGGGTGCCCTAAAAAGACCTCTACCGCCTGGCTTCGACCACGGTCATTTTGGTTTCAGTGAGGAACGATTGGTAAACCACCATGTGCCGACGTCTTCAGTAACGTTCGGGTCTGCGGCGCGCCAAGGCTACGGTGGCTGTTTCTTGAGAAGGCTTTTCTGCTTGTCCGGTCGTTGCTGTTAACCTTCACGTAGGTCTATCTACGCTCGCATCCGCCCTATTTAGACTGTGGAAAATTGGACGCCGGGATATACGTAACGACAAATTGGAGTGAAGTATATTTTACAGATAATCGTACCGGAAACATTTCTTTGCACGTGTGTACCCCCATCATGAACAATATTTCTGCTTTCATTATCAATACCAAAAAAAAGAACAGATTCAACTTAAGTAACAGTTGAGCCAATGATATGCACCCCTTATGCATCGCAAGGACCCAGATTGCCAGAATATGCGACGTATGCTTCGATAGCCAAGGAATATGTTCATTATTTCCGCAATAATGAAACATGTCAAATGTCCGGGGTTTATACATTGAATTACGATTGCTTTAGTGTTGGATAGATTAGTCATTGGCCGAAGTAGCTATACATTTCTGTTAGCTAACCCTGTAAATTCTTGTGACGCATTGAATTCCAATATCGGCCTGCACCTCCTGCTAGCCGAGGCAGTGGCCTTTGGCATGGATTGCACCAACTGTCTCGTCCCCCCAAACACGTCATTAAGAGAAGCAAATAAACCGACAAAACCAGTGGCAAATCGTCACCGCCGTTGTTCCGTCGAAGCGCTAAGGGAATCTTTTCCTAACCAGGATGCGGGCGAAGACACTTAAGCTCATGGTGTGCTTCAAGATTGGTTCCTTCGTAGCAAGGCTGCGGATTCGTGACGAGATATTCATTCATTTCTTCACATCAGGTTGCAATAAACTCCAAGCTTTTAAAAACGTAATTCATTTTTTTTTGTGCTCTCTCGCATACCACCAAATTTTGTAAGCTCGCACTCGGCTACTGACCCGCAGGTGGAGGGGTTGAATCCCTGCTGCGGCGGTCGTGTTTTCGATGGAGGTGAAAATGCTTGAGGTCCGTGTGTTTAGATATAGGCGCACGTTAAAGAATTACCCCAGGTGGTCGAAATTTCCGGAGCCCTTCACTACGACGTTCCTCATAATCACGTGGTGGTTTTGGGACGTTAAACACCAACAATTATTAAAATTTGTAAGCTTAACAAGATGCAGCCCTTCGTTTGACGGGAAAGGCAGCAACCAAAACAATTTATGTAAGTGAAAAAAAAGTTTACACGGAAACGCCTACTAACAACTGAAGATGCGCAGAAGCGTGGATAAGAAAGAAGACACGAAAACTAATCTGCGCATGCCAATGCAATCATTATCATCATCATCATCATTGTCATCGTCGTCATAATAATCATCATCATCGTCTTAATCATCATCATCATCATCAATATGTGTACGAACCTTTCCATCTGGAGCGTGTGGTGGCCATACGTGAAAGGTAACTGTTGAGGCATCTGATTTCGACGCGAGCGCTGCCACTCTTACCTATATGCCCTGTATACCTCAATCATCAGACGCGTTTGTTCAATCCTATGCCGGTAAAAAACTGCGCATTCATCGAATTTCAGTGAGCACATTTGTAGCACTTCATGTGCACAAGGTCTGTTAAGCTTTCAGCATCAGATAAATAGGCTTAGAGCAGCCGAGTTCCCCACCAATTTTTTTAACACTTTTGCAGAAAACTCCTTCCGGTGATAAAATGTACCGAACGAATTCTCAAGAGGTTGGAAAGTGAACCAAAAAGCGTGTTGTTCTCCCGTATTCGCAACTTGTCCCACGGCCTGAATAATGTCGCAGTGACATATGGTGCGACTTGTGTGTTTACAGCGCCCAACAAACTTTCAAAATGGTGCCCACAAGTTTGACAGAATGCGGAGTCAGGCGCCAACTCAGAGAAGAAACAGTTGCCGGTTAAAGCACAGCAAACGATACCGGATCTTTCAAACGGACGTGGTGTATCTGGTTGCCCTTAGTTGTGGCCGTCCTTACGTTGGGCAGTCTGGAACGTGTGTGAACACCAGGTTGAGGGAGCGCGACTCTGCTGTACGTAGTTCACTACGAACACGTCTGGTGGACCTTTGCAGGTCATGTGAGTGCACACCATTTTTTACAGACCCAAATATTTTGTCAACACACAGGCAGAGAATAAACCGGAAGTTAATTGAAGCATTCCACATTAAAAATATGCGAGATGAGCGTGTTATCCGAGCTTAAGTCAAATTGTCTGATAAAGAATTCGACTTTTTTAAAGGCTCGTGTATACGTATACTACAGTTGCGTGGACGTCAGCCTCAAGATTTGGTGTTAGTGTGCTATGTTCCTGATGAAGTGTAAACAGTTATCTTTCGTTCTACCTCATGGGTGTTCAGGACTACCCTTGGGGGGCGTTTTTTAGCCTTGAAGATAAAAGCGCCTGCGTTGCTTTTCAATAAATCAGTTGTGAGTATTGCGCCCGTGGTGTCTCTCTTTCTCGTCTGTGGTTTTGTTGCTGAATTTTCAGCTACGAGCACTTATGCTCGCGACAATGTAAAGGAAGATTAGAAGGTGAGCCTCCGGTTAGTGATCTCCCATGTTTCAATAGTATCTCGTTAACGCTGCGGCCAGTCTGTCCTGCGTAGAAGCCACCACAGCTGAAAGCAACCTTATATACTACACTTGTACGGCAGTGAAATTGTTGATGTCTTTTACGAAGCCCATATCGGTCCGATTTTTGTATTGCACTCTCACATTCCTTTTTTGCGCAGCATCACAAATCTTACCTAGCTTATTGGCAGCTGTCCAAAAACAAGTTCAACACCGTATCTACTTCCTATATTTTTTTAGCCTATGGGAAACGCAGTGGCCCCGCCGCGGTGATCTAGTGGCTAAGGTACTCGGCTGCTGACCCGCAGGTCGCGGGTTCAAATCCCGGCTGCGGCGGCTGCATTTCTGATGGAGGCGGAAATGTTGTAGGCCCGTGTGCTCAGATTTGGGTGCACGTTAAAGAACCCCAGGTGGTCGAAATTTCCGGAGCCCTCCACTACGGCGTCTCTCATAATCATATAGTAGTTTTGGGATGTTAAACCCCACATATCAATCAATGGGAAACGCAGTGAATGTATATGGCTTACCTATGACACGTTCTCTATTATATAAGAACTGAATTTAATAAAACAAAGGTAAAAAAGGGGGATATAGTGAAAGAGGCGACATACGAAGAAAAAGGGCATGGTACGTAAACCGAGCATGGTCGTACAGAGATGATATTTATGCAAAAAAAGACGTTCATCCAATTCAATATTTAAGTTTTCTCTGTTTCGTATCTGTCTCAAAGATGACACAGGGGCTCCGAATAAATTTATATTTCTGTTTATATTTGTAATACAAGTTTATATTTGGGTAAATTAAATTTGTTTGCAGCGACCATAGCCACTACAGGAAGAAGATAAGCTCTCTATAAGATGTGTAACCTGTGCCTTAAAGCTACCACTCATTATCACTGTGCAGCCTTGTGGTTAAGTTCTCTATGCAATTTGTAGAAAGGTAAAATTAAGTCATAATTAAGGTCACAAGGGACGCCGCAACGCACGGGCACGTTCTAATGCCGGTTTTTAATAATGCTCATCAAAATAGCGCATGATTGTTTGCACCAGTGTGGTTTCACACGACTGCCATTGCTGCTGAGTAGGACCACTTCTTCGTCCTCCACTGATCGCAGCGGCCACTCACCGATGCCTTTCACGTAACCGGGTTTCCTGCATAGAGAGAGAGATGAATTGAGTTTTTTTTTATGTTTAGGTAAGCAAGGAAGACCAATCCGCTGGATTTTATGTTTTTTTTATTTGCGTAGGAAAGTAGGGGGAAGGAGGGCAGAGATCTCGTGTCATAAGGAGATTTCCTTTGCTTGACAATTAGGTGGAAGGTTACAAGCCCTGAAAAAAAGGTTGACGATGATGATGTGTGGGATTTAACGTCCCAAAACCACCGTATGATTATGAGAGAAGCCGTAGTGGAGGGCTCTGGAAATTTCGACTACCTGGCGTTCTTTGACGTGCACCCAAATCTGAGTACACGGGCCTACAGCATTTTCGCCTCCATCGAAAATGCATCCGCCGCAGCCGGGATTTGATCCCGCGACCTGCGGGTTAGCGCCGAGTACCTTAACCACTAGACCACCGCGGCGGGGCTGACAGAAGGTTTAGTTATAACAATAGCTGAGGTTTTACATCTTAAATCCACGATATAATTATGAGAGACACCGCAGTGGAGGGCTCTGGAAATTTTGACCATCTGGTGTTCTTAAACGTGCACTGCCATCGCACAGTACACGAACCTGTGCTATTTCGCCTCAATCGCAATGTGACCACCACGGCAGGGATAGAATCCGCTACCTCCGGGTGAGCAGCCGAGCACTATTGTCCTCGAGGACATACCGTGGCGCCACCTACGTGATGACGTCACTCATAGGATGCCGGGCTGACTTTGTCTGCTAGAAAACAGCATTTCCTGCGCTCTTGCAGTGGACACCGTGCGTACTTCCCTTTGTTTTGAAGCTCAGTGCTTAAATAAGCGGTATGAACTGATAGTGCGGGCAAGCAAACAATGAATCGGTGACCCCGGTGGCACTCTTGCATCGTAAAACCGCGACTAAAAGCCGATGCACGTGGTGTCACGAAAGCAAAGCTGCCGTATGCGTAGCTGCCACAACTACGCATCCTATTTGTGACATCAAAACGATCGCAGTGCTGACCTCTCTAGCGGAGGCCCTCGCAGCCAATAACCACTGCTCTACCACGGTGGACTGAAAAAGGTTTGACAGGGCTCAGGTATTCATTACATAGCAGCTCTGTACAAAAAGAATAAGTTGGTGAGTGGACTAGTTCAATAATTAGACACTTAGACTCAAACGACGTTATAGGCTATTTAAATGGAGAAAGAAATTACAAATGCGTGGTATACTTTTGTAAATTAAATAATAGACGGGCGTCTTTTTACAAACAGTATATTTACAGCTTCTTAATCCAGATATCTGTGACAAGGTAAATAAAAAGTACAGTGCATGATGTTTTTATGTTTAAAAAAACAGACACACTTAAGTTTATGAACAGTATATTTACGTTTCTTAAGCCAGATATCTATGAACAGGTAGATAACAAAAACCACAAATGTAAGCACTTTTTAATCCGAAAGATTGTATTTTCGTATGTTTGATGCTACAGTAATGCTGTATGCCAATTATTGGTCGTACGAAACCGAGGTACAGAAAGGTGTCGTATGTCTCGTAGGTACCGTAAACATACGTTTTAGACATGATAAGGCTTTATAGTCGCCTTGGAAGTTGTTGCTTGAAAAACAAAGCGTGTACAACAAACGGAATGCCATTTTCAAAAAGTTTTTGGTGTGATTCCAAGAAGTTTCATGCTTCCAACGTATAGTGGGCTATGACCACTTATTCGACAACCAATATGGACTTCTATATGAACACGTACACCGCTTTACAATGAATGAAGTCTTGTGCGCAATTTTACATTGACTCTTTCATTCCGTGCTAGGAACAAAGAGGAGTTCTTGGAACAGCTTATGCCACCTCAGAGCTGCTCGGTAAGCACAGTAATAAACACAAAATACAGCAATTTGCATTTCTGACATCCAATTTCACCCGGAGGTTAACCTGCGACGTTACCCAAAGGTTGCGGGTTCGACCCCAGCCGCGGCGGCTGCATTTCAATGGAGGCGAAATGGTAGAGGCCTGTGTAATGTCAGTGCAGGTTAAAGAAAACTAGAAGGTCGAAATTTCCGGAGCCGTCCATTACAGTGTCTCTCATAATCATATAATGGTTTCGGGACGTAAAACCCCTGATAATATTAATAAACTGCGACGTTAGTGACACAACATTTTTTCAGGAATGAAGCTGTTGGAGAATAATTTAACGTAGAATTTTATAGGTTACTTATTAATCAATGTAATCAAAAGTTTACTGATTTAGGGTTTCTTACAAATGCCTAATTACCGAAGAGGTTTGCTTGCGGTTTCATTTTTACTCATCTATATTTCTTATTAGGTAAAATTGCATGAACTCATCGTGATATAATAAAGTGAGGAAGAGTCCACAGTGTTCTCTAAAAAGTTCTGTGCCGTCGTGTTTGTCACACTTGGGCTTCGACACTGTTAGTTAAGCTACTTAATATGCACACATAGTTACCTAATTTCTTGACATGCGTATGTATTTATTTATTTGTTGAACACATGCAATTATTCATTTGTGAAATGTTGTTATAATTGAACTGTATTTCTCATCAATGCTTGGCTCAGTTGTAGATCACTGCCATATTATGTTTCCACTAGCTGGTTTCTCATTATTTCTTTCCTTAACGAGTGTTTATATTGCTGCGTACACGGAATATAAAAGCTTATTCTTCCAACTAGTCAACCCGAGTCTACCATATCAGAGCCAACACGAGCGCAGTGTCCAAAAGAGTTATTATTTTAGCATTGTGTTACATTGCGCTTGTCTTGCTGCGGCTTTTCTCTTTTCTAGCCAACCTATAGTTCCATTACATTCATCAGGTTTGAGAACCATTGTCTGTATATCTCTTGAGATACACTGGTTATTTATTTTAAATATAGTAAACCCACTGTGAAACTGAATGCGGAAGCCCAGAAACAATCAGGGACAAGACACGGCACATAATGTACAGGAGGTTGGGGGTCGGAAGGAGGTCAAAAGCTCCGAGGTTGCTACCTCATCTATTTTAAAGATTTTGGGGACCTTGACGCTTAACTTATGGTTGTCGGTGCATTTGTCGGTTTGTCCGCAGTAACGATCTCTCCATAGGCACGAAACGGTACCTCAAACGGCCAACTCCACCCGCAGCGCCCACCAATATTGCTCAAGTTTCAGCGTTCATACTTGTGCGATTTCCAATTAAACACAACTATTGTGCATATCTGAGGCACCATAATAACATATCGATGTTTCGTATGTGTGCCTTTCTGCTTGAGAAGGCACACAGAAATAATTATAAGGACCATAACGTTTGTCACGCTGCGCTGACAGTGCAACGTGATGCTCAAAAAAGCAAGTGTTTCCAACGCTTTGCTAAGACGACACGTAGGTGGCACCTGCCCGTCGCTTTGCGTTCTACTCCTTATCGCTTCCGAGACAGACGCGCATCTTTCTCTGCAGGCGCTCACGCCTTCCTTCGTTTTCGAAGATAACTGCCAGATGGCGCTCGTGTCTAACATGCCTCGACGCGCTCGTTCGCCTTCGCTGCACGGATCAAAACTTTCTAAAGCAGCACTTCCAGAATGCAATTCACCAATTATCTCACGTAGAACATCAAATAAACGTTTTCTTGACTCTCTCCAGACGCAAGACTATCATCTTTCGACGACGTTTGCAAGGAAACTTGCAGATACGGGGCCAATGTTTTCTATAGAAGCGTCGCCTTGGAACTTTTGACTTATATGGTACATACCCAGTGTGGGCGAACGCAGCCACGTTGTCCATGAGCTCCTCGGCGAGGCGCCGCTGTGCAGCGGTGATGCCCTTTTCGTCGAGTACGGACCCCGATATAAAGTAGAGGTCGTCGCCGTAGGACGAGTGGCGGTGGACGCGGTTCTTTATGGCGCTCCAATCTTCGTCCAGCACAAAGAAGTGCACCTCGGCCCCGAACTTGGAGGCCTCGCTCGCGAAGTGCGTCAATGCGCAATGGTGGATGACCTGTAAAGCGAAAGTATCAGGGTCAAGACAAATTCACTGTGGTGACTTTTGGGAAAGTGCGTAAAAGAAGATAGAATCTGAAAAGGGCACAAGACGAAGACAGAGACAAAGACAAAGTGTGTCTGTAGGCCTTTTCTCTGTCCTCGTCTTGCGTGCTTTTGCTTTCTATCAAAGCAAGGTTAAAACTTCGACGAATGAAGATGCATGGACTATTGACAGACACTGAAGCGGAAGAATGGATTGGTTTGGATTGATAAATTATAGTATGAAAACTGTACTCCAACTATTTTCTTCATCATACAATAACTAATAGAAAAGGAAGTATACGTCGTAGTTTTATTCGTAAATTTCGCGCCGCAGTCTGCACAGCTAACGTCACGAGCACATAACATTTTTTTCTTTTCTTTTTTGTATGTTTGCCCCTGTGGTGTAACGAAATTTTCTTAAAACTGATACGCTGTGAATCTTCAGCTTCTTACCAGGAGAATGTGTTTCACTTTTACAGACTAACAACTACGTACGCCCTAGCATACACGTAGTGATCTTCTGATGCTCTTGATAAAGGTACAAATTCACGAAAACTTACTTATGGAATTACTCTTTGCGTCAGCTGGTTTCGCCTAATGATATCAAGCTAGATGATTGGCTTAAAGTTTTGTTTATGGAAATTCTAGCGTAAGACGTTCCAGTATAAGATGTCGTACAAGTAAGGGCACCGACACTTATTCGAAATTCGGCGCGAGCAAGAATTCGCACTTGTAGTTGCTTTAACTAGGTGGCGCCACCAAATCACGCCTGGATTAAAATCGGGCGTATCGTTGTGCGAGTTCAATATAGCGGCTTAACAGACAGTTAATATTTGTCGCCTTATCTAACTGTACGATCCAGTTGCGTTCTGCTACGTTCTGAGCTCACGTTTGGGGGGCCGAACAGCTCGTTTATGCTTTAGCTCTACCAGCAAGAATTCACCTGTTTCTCTCCTTGTGTGGCGGATTGACATTACCACTCTCGGTATTGTACTAATGCAGAATAACTTCTGAATTCAACGTAGAAGGAAGATGCTATAGCATGCGTCTGCTTGCAGACAAGCAAATTCATTGTTGCTGCTTCAAACCCTTTATCACCGGTTATCATGAAAAAAAAATCACAGTTCGCTTTAAAGCTGCACAAAGAAAGCAATCGCTATCATGTTCACATCTGTAAGTGTGAACATTCGTACACTCGATTACCCTTAAAGGCCATCCGCTTGGCTTATCCTCATAATCAAAGAAGAACCTTTTTTGGAAATTATTTATGCCCGGAATAAGGGCAAAGTTTCAAGGCGAGAGCATTTATTACCTTACCAAAGACGACTATAGTGACTGTGTTCCTCAATACGAGTGATGTAGAAAATTATCACCATGTAATACCTGCACCTGTAAAGCCATGATGACGCCACAGATAGTCAAATTACGTAACGTCATAATGAGGTGACTGTGACATTACGTAGCTGAACGTCACATTTAGGAGCAGGAAGCTTTCGGAAGCGGGGGATCAATGCAATCGAAAAAGAGAAATAGAAAGACGATGGCCTTCACTGGGAGTAAACTTAGGCGAATACATAGGGCACCTTGAGAGTGTTATTGCAAGGAACTCCACGGTAGTAGTCTTAACTAGAACGCCGTCACCGCGCAACATTGGCCTGGCGTCATTGTCCACCTTGCTAACATTCGCCAACATTGCGGGCGACCGAATGGAAGGCTCAATCCACCATCATCGAAATGCGGGCTTAGCACTCAATTCCAGTGAAGTCTGAATGCCCTGTGTGCGTAGATCCTCCATATCAGATTCACATATTTTCGTAGGCGTGCGGGGCGCTCCCCCCTCTCTTGGCACTAAAAAGGGAGGGGGGGGGGCAAAATGTGCACCGTATACTTTGAGTTGGGAAAGGGCAGGGTGCTGTGGTAAATCTTCTGTCCCCCTCCCACCCTCATGAAGAACTCTGCGCTCGCCTCTGCTGTTTTCCCAGGGAGGGCTTTTACTCCACCACTGCGATATACGCGAACCAAGCTTTCACATTACATTTATTTTATGCTGTGAATATGACGGATTCTCATATTTAAGATTAATTTTCACAAAGTTGGAGTTTTGCATGTAGGGGATATGGGATTTGATTCCACTGTGATCAAATAATGCAATGATGCCTTCATAGAAGATGTTCTCGTGTTACTTTTTGCTTCCTGTGTCACTGGCATTGTGATTTATGTGATCTAATTATATGGACAATCTGCAAACATGGCCATGCCGCCTTGTTAAGACACTCGCCTTCGAAGCATAGTCGCTTGGGTTGGAAGCAAAGTAATGTCTTGAATAGATTCTTTCGAAATAGAATCTTTTTCGTGTAACGAGCAGTTCGCATTCATATGGTTAAAATATATTGAATTTCTACAACATTCAGCGTATAGCCTAGTCAATAAGGCATTGACATTCACTGTATAGAGGCCCGGATTAGAAATTCTACTTTAAAAATTTATTTAAATTTCTTCTTCACGTTCCCAACAATACAAATTCATACGGTTCAAGCGTATTCTAATTTGTCAGCTTGGGCCCGATCCCAGTACTTTAGGTCTTTTCTTTCACATCATAAGGCCATGGGTTTAAAATACAACGCTGCCAATGAATAAAATTTAATTACGTCTTTATTTCTTTACATCAATTAGCGTTGCGTGACAGAGAGACGGATGGACAGACGGCTTTCTCGTTAAGTCAAAACAGAAATTGCCAGGCATTTCAAGAACACTTTAACAATTGATTCTGTTTAAATGTAGCTGCACCAAAGCCACCACGAAGGTGAGCTATAGTTGCTGATGCTATGAACAACACAACGGGTAGTAAAACCACAAACCTCACCTGAATTGTCTCACCATGAAGAATGTGCGTGCGAATGAGCTGGCTTTCGGTGTACCTCATTTATTGGGGATTTTGGTACGGTGCACCCGCTTGGTTGGTTCTAATGTATTTACATAGCAGCCTTCCGAGATAAAATGCGCTTGCATGGTGCGTTTGCATCACCACAACATATGGCGAAAAGCAGCCGAAAAAGCTGAGACCCTTAATTATGAGCCATTATACCGCACAACTTTTGTATGACGTCCCACCAAGTGGTCGGTGTCTGCATGAGGTGCTATAACGCTCCATCTGCCGCCAGAACGACTTTCTGGCGAAAAACACGACGCCATATCTCGCTCAAGGGAACCATACGTAGATGCGAATCAGCGGGTGCTAACGCTTACATTGGCGGCGACGTTGACGCTGGCGCTCATCGCGGCGTCACTGGTAGGTGTTCTGTGGAAACCCGGGGAAGCGCAAAGCACGCAGTGATGGAGTGCGTGTTTTCACTGGAACATGTCAATAGCTGCTAATGAGCAAAGAGAGACAGAAGACTCCGATTGGACACAGAGACCCGCAGTCTGCTTTTAGTTAATGAATACGCTGCGAATTTTAATTGTTCAACAACGCACAAATCCCTCACCGGCACTACATCGGAAGGTAAGATCTAGTGCCTATATATATGTACGGGTGGCCAGTGAACAGTTGTGCAGCTCGAGCAGTCGGTTTTTTTTCAATAAAAAAAATCGATGCTGCCTTCATCGGCATTGCGAGGCGAGAGAGGGGGAGTGTTAGAAAGAAGAGAGAGCAGAAGAGACGCGCATGCGCCATGGTGGCGTAAACGCCACGGGTAGGAACGCCTAAGATAAGTTAAGATGCAAGGCCGGCATGGAACAGTGCACGTACCAAGAAAATTCAGACTTTGCAAAAACATTTACTGACCAAAATTCGCTTAAGTGTGCGTGGGATGCGCCTGTCGCTGGACAGTTTTAGATGTTGAAGAGCGCCAGAAATAATGTCAAAGAAGCCGGGTCGATGTCGTGCAACAAGGTTCCAGGGAATGCCGGTTAAGATTTTAGGGAGGCCCACGATCGTAAGGTTTCCCACTGTAAAATATAGGCTGACGCATCACTCACATAATTTACGAAGGAGGTTCTGCGTAAAGTTTTTCAACGCGTAAGCGTTTATGTGCCTAGTCAATAAAAAAAAACTGCGCTGCCCCTCTATCTAGTGGCTGAGGTACTCGGCTGCTGATCCGCAGGTCGCGTGATTGAATTCAGGGCTGCGGCGGCTGCATTTTCGATGAAGGCGAAAATGTTGTAGGTCCGTGTGCTCATTTTGGTGTACGTTAAAGAACTCCACGTGGTCGAAATTTCCTGAGTCCTTCACTACGGCGTCTCTCATAATAATATGGTGGTTTTGGGACGTTAAACCTCACATATCAAAGTTGCCCCTCTATCTAGCCGCACCCTTGTTTTGTAAGACGAGTCATAATGAAGCCGCATTTTTTAAGGTGGGCTTCGAACCTAGGCCACTTTGCTCCGAACGCAAGCGTTTTAAGCATACATACGCGCTTACTGATTGCGAATATATCTGAACCAATTGGAGGGGAGCAGTTGTAATGAGTGTGCAGGAAAGACACATTGTGGAAATGAATAAGTGAGGATGGCTCAAAGTCATGGGAGAGAGAGATAAAAAGGGGAAGAAAAGTGTCTGGCAATTGGACTAGACAACTAGCTGATAGAAGGTGAAGGCATTTATTAAACATGTACCCTTTGAGCCAGCAGAATTATGGCAGAATGCCGATCAGCGTGAAAGAGAAGAGGCGAGAAGGCGGGCCGATGATGCCCATTAGGAATGTTGCAGGAACTCAAAACAAGTGCGAGAAATAGAATAACGCGAAAATGGACATTAACGGAAACGAAGCGAGCTACCAGCCAAAACACGGCATCGTGCGACGGTGAAACAGCGGGTGATTAGTACCGATCATTTAGGCATCCCTGAAATTACTCCCAGAGGGGATTTTGCCCCAGTCAGCTCCGCTGCTGTTACATACGTTCACAGAGTGCAATGACTATGAGGCTTTTATTTATTTATTTTTATCTATGAGTACTGCAACCCTCACTTAGGTTTAGAGCAAAGCGGATACAGGGTTTGTTGAATTAACACATTGACAAAGAAGAATAACACAGGCAGATTAATGACTTAACGACTTTTCATGGTGAATTTCACTCAATGCGACATTATCCGTTTGAAGAAATACCGTACAAGTTTCATAGTTCGAATGAACATTTCACGATTTCTCAGTAGGGAGTTTCCGAATAACCATTTCCCTTTCTTTTCTCAGAATACTTGCATAAATCACTTTACCTTCGAGCTTATTTCGAGGCCTCTGGCAAACTTCTCTTCTCTAGTCGAGTCGCTTCCTACGTACGCCATAATCCAGTCATAGAAGCTGCTTTCGAATCGCATGTATTCGAGAAAACGCTCGAGCACCACCTCGAACGACGACTCGGTCAGATTCTGAGACGTCATCCAAGCGCGCAGCAGGTTGCCGTTCTCGTGGAGGTTGGTGCCCATCAGCAGTTGCGTCCCCCTGAAGAAGTACTTGTCCCGGGGAAATTGCAGCGGCTGTAGACCAAAGGGCTCACTGGTCGCGTCCAACGTCGGCAGGCTGAAGTTGTCACCTAGCGTCTCCAACAAGTGGGAACTACTCAGGTTGGACAGGCAGCGCACAATGGCTGCGCAAGAAAAAAAGGAGAATCAATAAAATCGTGGAGAATCCAATGAGATCTTGGGAGTGAGCAACACTTCCACGTCCTTTGTCGTGGTACACAAAAAGGAATTCAGTAAATACGTGCAAAATGTGTAGACTTCACAACCGATTGACAACTGAATGACCAAGTGTTCCTTTCAAAAACCTAAAGCTAAATTGTACAAATAAACTATGGTACGCCTGATTGCTTCCCTATTTTTCATAAAGATAACAAGCAAACTTATCTCTTCTGACAAAACGTAACAAATATATTTTTTAAACTCAGGAGTAAAACAACAGAAACAGAGAAACAGTAAAATAATAATAATAATAATAATAATAATAATAATAATAATAATAATAATAATAATAATAATAATAATAATAATAATAATAATAATAATAATAATAATAATAATAATATAATAATAATAATAATAATAATATTTATTATCATGCCCTGGAACAACCATGCGGCGTTTGTGCAGGCGCACGCAAAAAAAACAGTACAAACAACAATACACAACTGACACTGTTCAAGAAATAAAAAAAGTGAAAATACAGGAAAAAATCTGCGTAAATTAGGAAAAATTAAAACACAAGTTGAGAACCATGGAAAGGAAGTGAAAATTAAAAAATATATATACGCAGCTATGCAGCAACCTTCCCGAAAGACGAAAAAGGGAAGACTCTGTTCATTGTGAAAAAAATTTGAAGAGAGTGTGAGCTGAGACAAAAACGACAGTTGTCTGTGAAAAACACCAAGATCATGAAAGTTAACATAAAGACTTGGTGTTCTGTGTACAGTAGAGTGTTGAAAGAAGTTAGTGGGGAAATAGTCAATTCTCTTTGGCTAACTTACGTGGAACCCGAAAATTTGCACAAATGACAAGCAAAGAGCAGGAAATAACAACGTGAACTAGTTTGTGAAAAAGTGATAGGTCAGTGCGATTTCATCGGCAGTAAAGCGATGGCAATGATAATTATCTGGCACTGCTGGAACGAGATTCACTGTCACCTATAGTGAAACGATCATTTTATATGTTTATAAATTTTTTGTGGACTCGCTCAATGGCGTCACTGCCAGATTTATTTATGCCATTCCAGATCACAGATGCATATTCAACTTGAGGAAGACAGATTGCGATGTAAAGTTTGTGGAAGGCTTTAGGAGGGCTGAATTCTCGATATATTCTGTACAAACACTGCCGAGAGTGCGAATGCCACGCATGGCAGCTACTACTGCTACTACTGCTGCTGCTAATAATAATAATAATAATAATAATAATAATAATAATAATAATAATAATAATAATAAATATTTCTTCAGGTTTCATGTTCCAAAACCAAGGAATGACTATAAAAAAAACGGCGCAGTAGAGGGCTCTAAAAAGTTCCCCCACCAAAGGTTGTTTAACGTGCACCTAAATTTAAGTACACGGGCCTCAAGCATTCTGGCCTCCATTAAAAATGGTAAACGGATTTTATTCTTATAGAAAGACAAACAAGCAAACAGAAAATGGACAGTGCTCGACCGTCGTTCTTTTGTTTCAGTCACCACGCTAAAGTTCTGTAAGTCAACAGTAACCGACTGCCCAAGTCTTACAGGAACTTGAACAACTACAAACAGTATCGTACTATTCACGGGTTCTAATCAGGGAGTGGTATATGATGCGGAAGAAATAGAAAAATAAAACATGCAGAGCCTGCTACAAAAATTCATGCACATTAGTCCACCTTCTCTGAGACGATGGTACACTGGGGCCGGTATTACGTGTGAACGCTTCGAGAGGCTTATTGAATTACCAGCTCACGAAAATCAACTCCTGGCTGTCCAGTATGCCCATGACAGGGACAGGAGGCTCGACCTCTCTGTTACGTCGAAGGAATAGCACTCGCGTCATGTAGAGAATAAACAATATAAATTTAAAGAAAAAGAAGGAGAAAAAAAAGAGTGCTATCCAAGAGTTGATTTGTGCTGATCGATACATGATTAGATTGGCTGTTTAACGGCGTCCTTTTGGTGTTCTTACCCAAACTCCCGTCGTTCTTTTTAACTTTATGGGGAAACAGGGAAGCACGTTACCCGACATGGACATCGATGCACACTCTTGCTCTGTGCAACAGTTCGCCTGACGGCCCACCGCCCGGGCCCTCAGGAATCCCGTATTCCTGTTGCTGTGCAACAGGGCGAACATGCTCTGGGACAAGAGAATGGCACGCCGGGACTTGAGCAGGCGGGGCTTCAGCAGCAGCTCGCTGATCATGGCCGAGCCCGATGCATGGCCCAGGGGCACCACGTTACTGGGGTCTCCTCCGAAAGCACCAATGTGGGTCCTGGTCCATTGCCATGCGAGCAGGACGTCCCTCACGCCCATGTTGGACGTGCCATTGTCGTCGCGACTGAGGAAACCGATGACGCCCACGCGGTAGTTGGGAACCACTACTACGACGCGGCCGCGAGAGGCCAGTTGGTGCCAGTCGAACATGCCGTTCCAGTTGAGCGTGTAGAAGCGCCAGCCGGTGACGAAAAATAGCACGGGCAGTGGTTCCCCACCCTTCCTTTTAAGCGAGCAGCCACTGGGCGTGTAGACGTTCAGGGTCAGACACTCTTCGGACACATTGTGTGCATGGTGCTGGCCTAGAGGAAACACGAGTGGCTGCACACAGGCTGTGAAAAAGAGGACGTGATTGTCTAAGACGAGCAGCTGAAATGATCCATTGGCGTGTAGTTTGCTTTGAGTTTCAAAATATTAGGTCTTCTTTCATCGTAAAATACCAACTTCTTCGTCGATATTGTGCAGTTTACTTTCACACTGCTTGTCTGAAAGGTTCAAGCAGTCGTTAGCTGCAATCATATTAAAGAGTACATTTGTAAGTTGATCACGAAAATAAATGTAAAAAAGAACATCGAAACAACAAATCTTGAGGGCTTTTAAGTTCTTTTCTCGACATAAGAAATGAACGCAGCAACACATCAAAGAGAATAAACCGGTAATGTCTTAGTCGTAAGGGCATAACACTATAAGATTTTAGGTTGCGTTTTATAGACGCCATTGCACTTTTGCTTCACCCCAGTGAACCATCACAGCTGTTGGTGGTGAGTAGGCTAAGTTTGAATTATAAAGCATCTCTCTCTTAAAAAGTCTTTTTGCGATTGGCCGGCCTGCTTCACTAATGCAATGTGGAGCATCAAGATTGGCTGACATGTTTTCTTACCAGTATTTCTGGCGTGAAATATTTGTGGGAGTACATTAGCCTTTCGGTAGCTTCAGTAAAACTTGAGCTGGGTCTAGTTAGTACATAGCAAAATAAGAAGAGAACTTCTTTCGGGAAGCTTACCAGGGCCTTTTCGAATAGCCGCAAACAGTGAAGGAAGCCGGTGGACAACCGAGGCAGGATCAAACGAGTGCCCCTCGGAAATATTGGCTGCGTACGGTATTCCTAAGAAGGTACGAGCCCCGCCGCCATCTTCTGTGTGGACGCGAACACTTCTTATGACACCCAGAGTGGTCTCGACCAGCAAGTCGCGGTCAGAGTCGAGGCAATGTCGATACGCCTTGTGCCATGCGCCAAATACTACGGTGACAAGTACGACGGCGCCTATGAGGAGAACTATGACCACCATCACAGGAACCATCACGAATATCACCTTGGTCCTCTTGGCCCTCTGTGCGTCTGACTTCCGCACCCAGAGTTCCTGCGTACTAGAGGGTCTGCTGAAGACAAGGTCCGCAGGCGCCAATTCAGCCACTTCTCTTGGTTCTACGGTTTTCTGCGAATCGGCAGGCGCAGCTGAACCCCCACCGGGAGCAGGTGGCACGGCGGCCGCTACCGAACCCACTTTTTGCTTGTAAGCGCCACTTTGCGGCTGAGGCGAACCACTCGCTTCCAGGTCGGCTCGTTGAAAGTCTTGCGCATAACTGGAGCTTTTTTTAGCCGACGATCCCATCGAGCCTTTGCCGTCAGCAGATAGAACCTTGAGCTCGGATTTGTCCTTCGACGACAATAGTTCGGCGTCTTTGTCGGCTTCTTGCCTGTCGGCGTACTGGGGGTTGGTGTCCTTATCGTCGGGGTCCTTGGGGTCGGGATCTTGCTGGGGCTTTGCCGCGCTGATGGTTTGGACGGGCAGTAAAGGAGCGGATGCACCCCGTTGAGGAGGTTGGGACCCCGAAGAAGAGGAGCGAGAACCCGGGGAAGAAGGGCTTGGGAACGTACGTGGAGCCTGACGACTCTTGAGGTCACTTCCATTCATTGTGTCTTCCGCGCGGGGATATTTGCCTAGAGAGCACAAAAAAAGTGAAAAGTACCTGTTATTGGTGAGCACACAGATGGAGATATTCCTGGCGAATGTATTGAACGAGAAAAGTTTGGCTGCTACGTGATGTAGTGAGGCTGCAGTGCCAGCTGTAGGCCATACAGGTGACTGGAGAGTCGTTGTCAAAGTAACGACTTTGACAGGCCTAACGAATCATTAGTTCACCCGTAAGCTTGCAAGTACACATTTTGGCCAAAAGAAAGCTCACCCAAAAACAAAACGCTGCTTTCTTTAAGAGTGCATGTAGCGTGACGAGCAGGAAGATAACATGAGCTTACAGATGCTGAAGTAACCAGGAAGCGGGAAGAGGATTAATCACTGGAAGCGCAGATATTCTTCTGTCCGTTTTCTGAACTGTGGCTCACGCCCATATGCATGATGATGATAATGATGGTGATGATGATGTTGCTTGGGTGATTGGCACCTACCCATTTATGGGCATCAGCCAGAGAGTCGGGCGGATCATACAGTCTGGACTACGCGGAATCGACAAAGAAATAAGAGGTATTACACGTTTTTTTTGAAAGATTACAAAAAGAAACTTGTAATATATTACAAAACGTCAAGAGATACAGAAATTTGGAAGCACAAGTGAGAAAAATAATGTAAAAATTTCCAGAGCAAGTAGTTTCGAACGGTAGAATGAAATTAAACGTTCAGTAGATAATTCCTCCCTACTACGTATTGTGCGCGTATCGTTTAATTAGTTCATAGCGGAATGACTGAGCCTGCCAGAGGAATCGGCCATGAATCGTGTGACAGTTGCGTCTGTGAAAAGAAAACGAATAAAAAAGAAAAAAAAAATCAACCTGCTGCGCTGCGTAGGCACTGATGAAACAGCGAAGCGGGTCGCATTGCCTTCGCCAGGCTAAGGTGTTTCCGTGTTTTGTAAGCCTATCAGACATGCTGTGTCCATGATCCTTATTGAAACAATTTTGCTTAATGTTTGAGGTGGTAGTATAGCCACCACCTTTTATAACTATACAAAGTGTCACGTGACGGTTGTTTTAAAACCGTAACACGCATGTCACTTCTTGAACTTACTGCTACATTATCTCTGTTTAGTCGAAGTTGTGTGCAGTGGATTAGTTGAGTTAAATAAACTTTATTGGCCCTACGATTGTGCCCGTAGCTAAGATGCTAGAGATTCACCGTTTCAGGTACATTTTTTAAGGTACTCGGCGATGGCCCTGGCCCGCTGGATGGCCCACTTTTGGTCTTCAGGATCCCCGCCGAGCAGGGCGGCTTTCCATGAGCTGAACAAAGCGCGCTGTTTCATACGGATCCTTCAGCTGGTGTCGTCCTTCCTCGTGGCCACTCGTCGTTCTTTGGGCATTCCGAAAGTGCATGACCCATGTTGGCCCGTTCATGCTGATACTAAGGGCCGCCAGGCCACGGGTGTGTGCGGACCACAGGTGGTGCAGATGTTAGGAGTTGGTGAAAGTGCCCGTATGCAGCCAACCCAGGTTCACCGCCTGTGGTCTGTCCAGACGCACGTGAGGTTCCGGATATTTTTTTTCAGCCTTTTCTATTGTGCCCAAGCACCTCATGGTACGTGTCCGGAACCTCTTCGGTTCAGCAGTCAGTGCACTTCTGTTGCCTTGATACCTTGCTCCGCTCTTCGGTTGCCGCAATAATGTAGGCGGTGGTGTTGAAAAAAATGGCGCTGATGGAGCCTGTGTTCACTGGCGTTCCTCCGCCGGAGTTCAACCCAACAACGCCGGCGGTAGCTGGTGCATCGTGATGGGTAAGTTGCCTAGAGACGAGGGGGGTGCGCTCGTTGTGGTTGGGCGGGGCGTTCGTGAGTCGTATACCGTTGACATTGCTTCTGTTGCTTTCACGACTGTTCGCAGGGCTTGCTGCTACCTCATGTACGCGTGAAAACACTTGAGGGCTTTGCCCGTAATCTTGCCTGACAAAAAGTCCCCGGTCCTGTTATTGAGCAAGCGAGCCAGCTCTTCGGACACCCATGCGTTAGTATAGTTCTCAATCGCTGATTTAACAGAACTAATTATCAGGGTGTCGTCCGCACTGCTAAAACTATGGTCATCTCTTTACAACTTCAACCGATGGCAGTCTCGCAGATGCCGAGACCAGGACCTTCCCGGTCGTATCCACGACCGCCATGGAGAAGGCAGGCGCCACCGCCGACATTCGGACTTGTGGTGGATGTTTCCATTCACGTCGCTGTCGTTGATGTAGCTGCAGTAGTGGGGGTGGTGTTTGGGCCTCCAGTTTGTTTCGCTCGTTCCATTGTAGTGGTGGTGGTAGTAGTTGCCTGCCGTCACAGTCGCCGGCGGAACGCGGATATCTAGCCGCATTGACGAAAAGGACACCTTCTCGGCTTCCATATTCCTTCACAATCACCATCGCTCTGCGTTTGCGCTGTTTCAAGCCGTGATTTGGATGGATGTTTATGCCAGGATGACACCCCTGACTAAGGTAGCATTGCTTCCTTGAGGCCCTGCGCCACGTGATAGTTAATTATAAGCAGGTCGAGAATGCATCTACATGTTCTGGTGCCCGACAGCTTCTCGAGCCATGCGATCTTCTGCGCCTTGGTGATTTCGTCGAGGCTGTACTGGGGGCACACCCAGGGCTCTATTGAACGCCTTTCTGATCGCCACGTTCGGCTTTTCGGTTTCGCTCCTGCTCCAGTCGGCGTACACGGCGGCGCACTCTATGTGGCCCAGCGCGTACGCATGTATCAACTTCGTTGATGCTGATGCTGATGCTGATGACCTCTGATGGATGGCGCTTACCCACAAAGGGGGATGGGCCAAGAACCGGGCGGCAGGATACCTAAATGAAACTGAACTGAAAATGAAGCCAATCTGAAAAAGTAGCTTAAAATAGTACTACCAAAAAAACAAAAATGTGTGCTGAGCAAGCGGTCAAACCATCTTTTGTTTTTGAAAGACATAACTACGAGTTATAAACTAAAGATCTGAAAAGGTAGTGGTTCACTAGCACGGTAATCGTTTAGTTGCGTTGATGTAATCAAACACAACGGAGCATACATCCCTGTGGCAGTAACCAAATGAAGTTCCACCAAGTGCTAAAATTACTGGTAAATTTACTTGTATTCCTAGCTTTTGTAATGGGGCTACTAAAAATCTTTTTCTCTGATAAGAATAACGATGACATAATAAAAAGAAATGTTCAAGTGTTTCAATTTCGTTGCACCAAATGCATAGCGGTGACGCCTTGAGCTGAGCTTTATTAAGGTAATAATTTAGTCGTGGAACTGCCCAGCGCAATCTGGCATAAGTGACCTCTAACTGGCGAGATACACACCACTGTTTATTCCAGCAATAGCTCAAATGCTTGAAATCTTTGAATTTATCCAAATTACCTTTTCCCCATTGCAGGCAAGCATTTCGGAACCTTAGCGCGGTTACGTAAGCCGTATCTGGCAAAACTGGGATGGTGGGCCCACCCAGGGATACTGCTGCTAAAGAGTCCGCCATTTCGTTCAAATATAATCCGCGGTGGCCTGGTACTAAACGTACCAGGCCACCGTACTTCGTTACGTTATGTTCTTTCATCCCTCTCTTTTTCTTCACTACCCGTCGCACAAGGCACGTGGCGGCAGCCAGTTTTTTCTGCAGTCCCGCAACGAGCTCGCGATGTGCAGTGGGAAATAAATAATTTATGTGGCACATAACCGTTTGATAACAATAGATTGCACGTTTGTGCCCTGTTCAGCGAGATGTAGACGCCGATAGCTCGAAGTGCGTTGCAACTGATGTACACCATCATCACACGAGTTCTCGCAAGCTTAAAGAAGTTTATTGCTTGAGAACATTAGTAGCAGCACAGCTGCTTTTCCATCAACAAGAATTTGAGTGCACGTGACCACGCATATAAGTTGCGTTAAGCAGTGAATGCGCTGTCCTGCATTCAGCCACAGGACTGACTCACCGCCTGTGATGCCAGGCGTGGAACTGCTTTTACATAGGCGGCCCCAGTGACTTTTCTTTCCTCCTCTCTAGCTCCTCTCGTCCCTTTCCCCTTCCTCAGTCGAGGTTAGCCCACTGGGCTCAGTCCAGCTTACTACTCTGCCTTTTTATTATCGTTATTTTCTCTCACTCTATCAGATTTCTATGGCACATAATTGTTTGTTGGGTATTTGTGCTCTTCATTTTTAGTGAACCACTGGTGAGTAGTGGAATGTGTCTAACGCCTGTGGCGCATGCTCATTTAGGATGTGCGGACTCGGACATGAGTGGCTCGGCCAAGGACAGCTTCGCTTTAGCTGTTAAATAGGATTTGCAAATAAAGTTATTTTATAGATAGACAGGAAAGAAAAAAATGGTATGAAAAGTGTTTTTTTTTAAATTTACATTGGCAAACGCCGAGAGTGGATTTGCGCTGTTTCAAGCCATGATTTGGATAGATGTTTATGTGTGTGTGTGTGTGTGTGTGTGTGTGTGTGTGTGTGTGTGTGTGTGTTTATACAATAATTTATGGAAGTCAACGCTACGAAGAATTTCTGTGATGCGAGTGTGTAAGTAGGCATATGGTTCGGCCCTCAAAGTGTAGTTTCGCTCAATTTTGTGAGTCTAAAAACAGATCAAAATTCACTTCCGGATTTTGAAGTCGTTATGCTGCGAAACTCGGTTACAATAAAGGAGGCCCGTAGCAAGGAGCTTTCTAGGAGGGGGGGTAGGGAGGGCACCTATTGGATGCCTTGAAAAAGTCCTACTTCCATTATTTATTCTCGATAAAACAACCCCCTACATTTTAATTACAGGGGAGGGGGGAGGGGCTTGCTCCCCTCTCCTTGGCTACGGGCTTGCAACGGAGGCAGTCATAACTCCTCATTCCGTACAGATAACACCACATACCAGCACTCTACCAACCCTTTACCAGAACAACTGTATGCAATTTGTCGTTAGGTGTTGTTACTGCCGATCTTTAGGTTCTTATTGAGCAATGTCGTGGTGCTACAGAAATAAATCACCCCTTTCGGACTGTTGTCGCAGCTGTATGTGCGAACAAGAAATGTGAGTTCAGCATGCAGGGAAGGGTGGGCTTGAAAAGCAATGGTGTGACATGCTACATCTATGGAATGAAAGCGAGCTGACGCTTACTGTGACTGGTCACTGGGGCGTTACAGTGGCAAGCAATTGTTAATTTGTCAGAAAAAAAAAGTGGAGACAGATAAACATAGTTTTTTTACCAGTTGGCACTGGGAAGCCTACGTATTCTGTACAACGCAGTTTGATAAAGAAAACGCTTAATTCCTCTTCACGCTCTGTCATCAGTGACGCGAATAGACAAATGTGAACTGTACTTACTTTAGTGTCTGATCATCATGACACATGGGGGTGTTTCACAACACACAGGGGTGTAACTGTGAAAGGAGTCACAGTCTGCCATTTGTACTAAGCAGAAATGGATTACGCTGTCTAGAGATTCCGAATTAATGAGGCGATGAATTCACGCTTGCTTTCTTACGTCATTGAGGAAGAGATATAGTGGTGTGTATTTTGCTTTTTTACCCATATCAAGACCCTTTCACGAAGAGACATAACACAGTAAGCAGAATGCGCTGGCTGCTTTAGTTGGTTTCGCTACAATCCAATAGCGTCTCATGCAATGCACTGTCCCCTTTTAGTTATGTAATAATTTTTACCGTTCCATTATGTACTGCTGCTTCACGGAATCGCTTTTGACAGAATCAAACATCTGCCCTAACGGAAAAAGAAAATACATGCCAGCGCTTTCACTCCCGCTGTATAAACAAAAGATAAACATCTGTCGAAAATCTTCGTGCTTACTGGCACCAAACTGAGCACCTAGAACGAACTTGTATATCTACACCCCATCAACGGTCAACTAATCCTAACTCTAATATACGCCGAGCAGTAGCGTATTTTGGGTTGCATATATTTTTGCAAGACTGAGAAAGCACTCAGTAGCAAAATGGTCGTCTAAGCATTTATTCGCCAACTTTTTTTTTTTTGCTTTGCTGAAAAGAGTCTTTTTATCAGGCCCCCGTCCTCAGCTTTATCGCTGATGCTCCTGCCGGCATAGGGCGCTGTTTTTTCTGCACTTCTCAATAAAATATCAGGGCTTGTGCTTGTGCCTCATTCTTGTTCTATACTGGCACTATATTGTATGTATGTATGTATGTATGTATGTATGTATGTATGTATGTATGTATGTATGTATGTATGTATGTATGTATGTATGTATGTATGTATGTATGTATGTATGTATGTATGTATGTATGTATGTATGTATGTATGTATGTATGTATGTATGTATGTATGTATGTATGTATGTATGTGTGTGTGTGGTGGTGTGTGTGTGTGTGCTGTATGTGTATGTATGTATGTACTGTATGTATGTATGTATGTATGTATGTATGTATGTATGTATGTATGTATGTATGTATGTATGTATGTATGTATGTTGTATGTGTGTGTGTGTGTCAGTGTGTGTGTGTGTGTGTGTGTGTGTGTAGTAAGTATGTATGTATTACATACTGCTGTCCTGTTTAGCAGGTATGAAGCAGGAATGGGCATGCAGAACTCTTCGCTACAAATTCAACACAAAATAGCATCACATAGACATAGCGACAATAATAGCAATTGTAAAAAAAAACATACAGAAAACGTAGTGTACTACGCGTAAAAGCTTACACATTAGAACACTTTTGTAGCGATGAAAGCAAAAAACAAACAAAAACATCACAAATTGCATACTTTTGCTCGCTGAAACGCATTGAATACAAAAGGGGAGGATTCCGTATCTCTGGTAAATGCATGATTATACAAATGTATTATTACAATTTGTTAATGGTCTTTGAGAGTAATCAGAAATCTACCAACTGTTGTATATACTACAATATCGTCTATAAGGCTATTCCACAAACGGGTAGTTCTGGGAAAGAAAGAGTACATGAGCGGATCTGTGCAGTTTACGTAATCTACAGCTGTGTTGTAGATTACGTGTGACGAAAATACGTTATCGAAACAATATGATGCTGCTTCATTTTATATCGGTGGTCTCTTTTATCTGTTTCAACTACTTTACCTGTGCTTTGTAGATTACGTGTGGCCACAATACGTTATGACAACAATATGACGCTGCTTCCTTTTATATCGGTGATCTCTTTTATCTGTTTCAACTACTTCACCTGAGCTCTGATTACATCTCAAACTGCCTGCTTTCGTGTGCTCCGCTTTCATCGCAATAAATATTCTCATTCGGTCTCTCCCCTTCCCTCTCCAACAACACAATTCACTTGTACACAGCGCGCCTTAAATTGGGCGTGTACTGTGACTCAGTTTACGAAGCGGTGCATCTTTTAGCTGCAGACATCTGCCTCTGCGGCCCTTTTTCGAAAGACAAGAGAGGGAGATAAGTGTGAGGCAGTGATACTCCCACCTGTGCTCCACCACGCGTTGCTGCGTAGCGCTAGCAAGTTCGTGACACTCCCAGTATGGTCTATGTAGTCTACGTTCACTCGTTTCAGAATGCGAGCTCCATATAGAGTATATTCCATGTCCCTAGAGGCAGGGTCATACCATTTTTATGCTTGTGTTGGTAAGTTCGCTAATTTTATTACACACCTGTTGCGAGCTACGTTTTTTTTATTTTGCTTGTGGTGTCATGTAACCACCTTCTTCCTATGTACACACATACAGATCTGATCAAGCTAGCGTACGACTTAAGAAAACGTAAGAGGTAGAAGTGAGCACATGAGAAACTAAGATACCTCGCCCCACTTTTACAAGGTTGTAGTCAGAAATAGTTTCAAAGAGGGGGTGAGGGAGGACAAGGGGCTACCTCTCGATGTGAATCGAGGGCCGGGAAGGCAGATGTGGTCGAGTGTCATTTTGTGGTTTGTTTGCCATGGCAGAAAAAAAAAATTGTGGAGAGAGAGTCGCGGACCTGGTGTGCTACTCCCTGGCTATTCCACTAGCACCAGTCTTATTTTATTTGTTTGTTTGTGAGGAATGGTGATTTTTAAAGGGAAAATTAGCGTTCTTGCTGCATTTCTTCCTCTCCTTGGTTTTTTTAGCGCTAAATTTACGAGCAATCAGAATGAGAAACCAATCTGTTCAACGTATGGCCCGCTTGAATGACGTAGAGCGTAAAAAATATGCAGGGTCTAAGAGCTGGCACTGATAAGTGTAGCCCATTGGGAAAACTGCCATCTGACGGGGCCATCATTTGACAGCATAAAATCACTTGACATCCCATGTGTTGCGCTTTTAGAAAGTATCTATTACAGTGAGTAATTTGGATTCCGTTGAATTCGAAGCTGCTATTTCAACTTGCTTCCTATTAACAATATGTAGATATGTATACATGTCTTCAGAGATACCGCGAACAGACTTCCGTATGTCTGAATATACGGAAATTACCTCATCAGTTGAAATTATTTCATTATGGGCAGAAACAGCCCACAAACTCAGCGGATGAAGGGAAGAGACACAAACAAGCAATGACTCTCAACTGAAGAATTTATTGAAATATACAAGTTATCTGAACACATAAGATAAAAAACGCACAGAACATGCGCAGAGGCCCGGCGAAGGATCGTGTCGACGTCATTAACAATTTTGTACTACGGGTAACTGCGCAGGCGCGGCATATTCCATTCAAGCAAACATGCTACTGATTAAGATTTCTTCTTTTTCTTGTAAAGATATTGATGTCTGACTGACACAGGACTCCCCTTCTTTTTTGATAAAGAATGATTCCACTAGTTCTCTTGTGATCTGATCGCTATGTTTGATGAGCACTTTCGTTTCATCGAACAAGGGCCTGCATCCACACGTGTAGCAGTGTAAAGGTAAATTCGCATTGCTTCATTTGACGGACGCATGGATGGACGGAAGCAAGACCGAAAAGACGGACGAATGCTTCGCCCCTTCTCTCCATCATTCACCCCGTGGATACGCTGGTATTTTTTTTCAACCATAGGCGTTCTTGAAGACTACAGTCAGTGTTTCTTAATATAAAACATATGGGGGTACAACGTCCAAAAATCACCATTCTAACAACAACAACAACAACAACAACAACAACAACAACAACAACAACAACAACAACAACAACAACAACAACAACAACAACAACAACAACAACAACAACAACAACAACAACAACAACAACAACAACAACAACAACAACAACAACCCAGGCGTCATTCATTTGCTTTCCGTACTGTTCGTGTATGCCTTGTATGCTAAGGCATACAAGGCACACACGAACACGCTATTCGATTTCATATGGTCATAACAGCTGCCACCGATGCTACGTTTGACCACCTTATCATATACATAAGAATTACCAAAAGCCAGAAAACGAAGGGCGACCCACAGTCTTCGCACCAGTACTTATAGAGGAGAAAACTGATAACATTATTTCTCGTCTTGCGTTTTTTATGCATAGCAGTTATTTAAAAGAAAGTTGGCAACCTTAAGGCTTTGTGTTTTGGTTCGTAAATGTCTTTTTCGCGTGTTTTTTCGCGCAACGAAAGCTTTTCGTTAGATGAGAAAATGACTGCTCGAACTAACGTGAAACACTGCAGTAGCGATCAGTTGTACTACGGCAATATGTACGAAAAAATGCTAGAAGCGAGATAGAAACTGTGATCACTCCATTTTTCCCCCTTTTTGGTGTACGGGCCATCAATCACGAAAAGAAACCGAACTAAGGAACGCCCACTCACTCCACTTCCTTGCTGCGTGATTTAACTCATCAATCTCGTCAAAGAATGGGGTCTTGTAACTGAAGCTTACGTGTACAGATATGCAAAAGAATGTCCTACGCCACTGCCATATAATAAAACTTGCAGTGCCTTATACTACCCCAATTCGTCCCCTAATACAGACTTATCGATGAGACAGGAGAGACAGAAAAGCGAGTAGCTGAACACCACACACATGCATTGTACAGACCTGTTATCGGGCCTCGCACAGTCGCCAAGTATATTACCTAGCTCGTCAATAGGAAGTGGCTCTCAGAAAAGCACTGCGTTGGTGCAGCTGTAAGAACTATCACCATTGCCTAGTAATTACACGATGATGTGGAGAGGTTCTCGCCAATATATTACGTTGGAAAAACACACAGACGAGAGAAGAGTTGTGAGAACCATGGCAAGAGACGCCGAACTCTTGTCTAATCAACGATTACTCGAACTGCGCTGTTGCGAATGCGACGTATTGAATTGATTAAGACACCTTTCCGTTCGAGCACTCAGCGTTATGAACACTCTCACGCTCGACGACTGCAATTTAGCCGCTGTGACCTTCGAAAGCTACTTTCAGTGTTCCCTCTCATATTTTCAATGACCGTACAAGCACATTCTCAGATGCTTGGCCCCGAAGCCACTCAACAGATAATCAAATCGTCAAACTTCTGCATTTGCCTTCCCTCAATTGAGTTTCTGGCCATTATTCCCATCAGTACGTAAAAAATTGATCTTAATAAGTGATGAAAACTAGTGTTGAAGTTACTTGTGGTGTCAGTTGCACTAGGAAAACGATAACCAAACAGTAAAAACAAGTAGACAAAAAAAATTCGCAACCCATTGGGTAAACTGATACAGCAACCTTTCCATTTCGCTTGCACTACCTCTTGTTTTACGGTGTTGGCTGTCCATACGCAGGAATTTTTCAGTGTGTTAGCAATCAACGCTATTACACAAACCGGAATACTTGAAACATCTCCTTCGACTGACAATATTAAAAAAGAGAGGTGGCATGTAGTTTCGCTTTCTGATTCTTCATTGCACAGGGGAAGTTTCGAATCCGGCAGTGTTTTAATCCGACTACTTAATTGAAGTAGACCCTGAGATGCCCTCTCCTGAATAGCAGTTTCTACACCACGCTAGGTGTAGAAAAATAGCCAACGACGTGGCCACAAGTATAACGCTACCTCTTTAGGCTAGATATTGTGCGCATACATGATTGTATTTTTTGTGTGTATACTTATGTTTCAACTCGTGGGTGCAACTTTTAGTTCCAGAACTGCAAATCGCTTTCTCTATTCTTTTCACGGCTTCATTGCAAGTGGTCTCCATACATCGTAGAAGAAACATTTACCGTTATGTTCCCCTCTCTTTTGTTCAGTATTAGAACATGCTTTTTTCAAAAGCTCCACTCAGTAAAGTCGCTCGTGTAGGGAATAATAAAATGAATTTCAGTAAGCGGAAAACATAATTGACGCAAATCAAATCAAATAAAATACAATTCCATCTCGTCATGCAATGAATCTTGAGGCCAATCGGAAAAAGCCAGAAAGGCGTGACGTGCTCTATGCTATTGTTTTTCTGGAGGTAAGAAAACAACAAAGATTGAAAACAGTTTACTCATGAAAATAGAAAAATTGAATTTCCACAACACTGACAGCAAAACTATAGTGTTGATAACTCTCAGGGAGTATTAGAATATTTAGTACAGCAAATGACATACACAATGAGTGGTTTGTGAGATACAGCTGGACATCAGTACATTACCGAAAACCAGAAGCATGGTCGCAAAAAACACCGAAATATGCGCGAGAACTTTACGAAGGGTAATTCTGTCTTCTGGCACGTCAATAGTTTATTAGATGCCCTGCGGGCGTTCTATATGTGCTGCCTCCGGTTTTTCATTGTTTCTTCGTCACTGGCTTTTCGGTGTACTGCGCCAGACTGTTTTTATACTATGATATCAGCTGCTATATTGAAGCGTCCATTTCTAGTTATTATGTTCATCCTCGCTCGCACAATAAAATCGCCACAGTCATTCTTCTTGTGCAAAGAAGCTTCTTAAGCACACTCATCATTACGGAACGTGCATATAGCACTCGCCGCATTTGGAACCTATAGGTCGACAATTTTTTTTTACTCCAGTGTGATACGTTAAACTTGTGCTATCTTCGAGGTAAACAGGAGAAGATGCAAACAGCTACTCGATTTTTGCAGCTACGTCATTGCCTTCATCTTTGCCGCGTTGCTTCAACAAGATTTCTGGGATAAGTTATTGCTTCATTCCGATACGCTATTAAAGATGTAATGAATAATTAAATGGTATAATAAATCAATGACATGGCTTCGATTCTTATGTGACACATTTTAACGGCAGGTGAAGAACTATTACACTAAAAAGAAAGCAAAGCTTCTCTTTTAATGATTACTTCATTTCAACTGCCTACAAGAGATCAGATATTGGATCTTTCAAAGCAGTTACCGGGCCTCAAAAGAGGCTCGATGAAAACTTAGCTGGAAAGAAGTTACAAAATATACTAAGCAGGGATGTCTCAAGGCTCATTGCGGCAATACTGATCCGCAGAAGGGTACCGCTATATCAATGACGCAACAATGCAAGGTGGAGCCTCCAAAACAGCATCCATTTATAATACCGTATACTCCTAATGCTAGTTATACTTTATCTGGAAAGGTAATCGAACGAGAGACAAACTACTTTTCTTGTTGTATTTATTTATTATTGGGCGGGAACATGCCGGGCACAGAAGTGTTTTGCTCATCTGAATTCAAATCGCCTTAGGGCCTGTAATTTCATATGAAAAACGAAGACAAGAGAGAGGTTTCTTCGAGCGCATCTGCTGTTGACGACAAGTTTTCAGGTTTGTACCGCCAGGTTTTGATGCGAGAAGCGATGTGGGTCCATCTCACCCCCCTCTTTTTTATTTGCAAATGGACCCGCTCTAGGACGAACAAGCACCACACGTACACTCTCGTAATGCAAGTTTCTCTAACCTTGGACACTTTAGTGGGATAAAAGGGGGGGGGGGGGCGTCTGGCCCAAAATGCGCGTCTTTCACTGCCGTGACTTAGACACACCTACAAAAAATAAAAATAATAGAAAGCTTTTCCTTTCGTGATTCCAGCGACAATAGAGCTCCTTTGCCTGCAGGTTTATTTATTTACTTTTTTCTGCTCCTCAAGCCCTACACATTCACCGAAATGGCCCTAAGCACCGAAGCTGTGGTGATGCGAGGGTCGGTACGAATAGCTCCGCCATATGCTTGTCATAAAATTTGTGTGTTAACCATACATACGTTTACCTTCATGCAGCATAAATTCATTTTTTTTTCCAAATATATATCTTCCTTTGGCTTCCTTCCTCATTCTTTATATTTCAACTTACCATTTTATTATCACTGAATTATTATATTTTGTTATCTAAAAACAAAAGTAACTTTCCCGTAACAAACCACACTGAGATATTGTACTGAACAAAAATTATGTTTAAAAATCCGGAATATATGCGAACTAACCTAGGATGCTAATGGGATGGGCTGGGTTGTAGCTGGCACTGATTTTAGAAATGAAAGCAGCTCAAGCAATGTTTAAGAAAAAAAAACATATTTAAGAATCGTGCTAAACGGGTACACTTCAAAACAAGAGTGAAGACATTGACTATTTTTGATAGATTTATTTAGCTGATACCTTTGTGTACATACAAAGATAAAACAGAACAATTCGAAAATAAATGAAGAGAATGATGATATTCCGCAGAAGCTCAGGACTATAAGAAAATACATTAGGAACAGCTTCCAAGACGGAGATCGCGTTCGAGCACGGAGGAACAGGTGCAAGGCAAATAAAATGAATGTTTGAGAGGGGCGCGAAGCTTTCCATGTGAAATGTTATTTAGTGCATGAAACGCTCCATTTCAGGGGAGCAAATAAGCGGAAAATAAAAGAAGAATCACTGAACATTTTTATTTCAGTTAGAGTTTGACGAGAGCCCCTATCAAACATGAATAGGGTATCGCTAGTGTGCACGCTTTGACAGATGGTCTTGTCTAAACCACCCCTCCTGAGCAAGCCCCCCCCCCCCCCCAAAGAAAAAAAGACTGGGAGGGGCCATGCGATGGACCAGGGTCGTCACTGCGGACCTCGAAAGATGTTCCTCGAACGGTGGATTCCCGGCAGCCTAGCCCCGGGCACAGGCTTGAGGCAAACAAAATAATTCATCTCGACTCTTCAAGGCCTTGAAAAAAACAAGGTCACTTTTAGAAACGCTGCTTACAACGACCCTTCCCGTTCAAAAACTAAACATCTCTTCGAACTTCCATCTACTCGTGGACTTAGTTCAGTTAGAACATTCTTGCAATGTTCAGGATGACGTAACTGCCAATGACGTAACGCAATTAAGGATGACGTAAGTAGTGTGTGAACACCAAAACAGGAAATATAGAAGTGCAGCGGATTCAGTATAACGTGTCTATTTATACATCTTGCACACAGTTTGGTCGACTACAAAAACACCTGTAGAAACGTTACAGAATCTCGTAAATATTGACTTGGGCTTTTACGCAGTCCCGCTGAAGACATAAACCATTAGTGTGTGCCTCTTCTGTTAATAATAAAGAGACATTTTATGGCACTCACGAAACATCAAAAAAATTGCCCGCAGCTTCCCTCGCGGGAACACTGAGGAGGATACGGAGCATATAATTGGTTAACGGGGTGTTAAAGTGCGACTTACTTGGGTCGATGGCTAAATTGGTTAACGTGGTTGTAGGAGGGAGTGTTAAATGAGTGAACACGTACACACGTATGCGAAAGGGCGGCGCCGGTCGAAGGGACGTCGATCATTGTGTTTGTGGATTCGTTGGAATTCATTTCACCGCGACCTTGGACGTCGACGCGCCGTACAAACCAACGGACGAGCGGCAACTGAGCGAGCGAGCGCCGACCTTGAGTATATATACAGCACGACGGCGCATGCGCTGTCAGCTGTCGAATGTTCTCGAAGGAGAAGCGCGCGCGCGGCATAGATGGCGACGGCGCGACGGCGCATGCGCTGTCAGCTGTCGAATGTTCTCGAAGGAGAAGCGCGCGCGGCACAGATGGTGGGCGACGGCGCGACGGCGCATGCGCGCGCGTCAGCTGTCGAATGTTCGAGAAGCGGTGCGGACGGCGCGGACGGCGCACTACAAGGCGCGAGTATAAGATGCTTCCGCATCTAAAAGTATGATACAGTGTGCAAAAATCATATTTAGCAACCGCGCTCCTACTAGAGGGGAACTGTTGGTTGCTTTTAATTTGATATTCGTGGTGCTCTTGCCAACGACGGGTCACCGTAATCATGACGATAGGTGTACATATGAGGAAAAGAAGTGAAGGTTAGCGATACCTGAAAGCACGTGCTGTTGTAATATTGAAGTTAGTCCGGAGGGAAACAACACGTTTTGGCTCAATTTTGTACCCTTTGCAGGTATACTGTCAATCGTGCGACTAACTGAGATTGCTCTACCGGGAAATGTTTGGCGAAGAGGTAATCAACACGTGAGCCAGTACCAATTAATAAAGAGTTTGTCATTGATGTGACGAGCAAGCAAAAAATATTTTTAGATGCGCAAAAAATAAAAAAAAGGAGGAAAGCTTGTGAGACCACTGTTCGGACGCGCAGTAACATCTGGCGCACGTAATGAAAATATAATAAGAGCTTTCATGATAGGAACCAGCCAGTTAGTGAGGACATTTGAATATCGATTTACTACGACAAAAAAACTTTGACTGGAGTGGCAAATGAAATTCCGGTGGTGGAGCGAGGAGAAGGGAAATAAGGAAAGTGGAGATGGCTTGGCAGGATGAATTCAGCGGCGTCACTAAAAAAGGGGCCGCCGATATTGCTCTTAGCCTTTCAGAACATGTGGACGACACCCATTCTTCCACTTGGTTCTAGAATGGCCGCTGGGAATCCTGCTGAAGTTTTAAGAAAAACCTTCCAATAAGCGGTGCCGAATGCGTCATCATAAATATAGCTTTATCTTTTTTTGTGGTTTCCTTTATTGTCATTCAGTCAGTCCGCTTTCTATAAGCATTGATCAGCACGAACCAGTAAACGGAGAATGCGGGAACTAAAGGCACTGCCGTGACTTGGCGCTATTTTGAAAACGCTGACAGATTTTATTCATTCGTATAATTATACTGACATGTGGCTTGCCGGAGCTCCAACTTTGTCCTATATAATTGTTCACCACAGCTGGTTTGCGCTGTTCACCTCCTGAAGTATCTTTTCGCGTCGCGTAAATATTGCTATCTTTGTGTTAAAGTTGATGAGGCATTCTTTCCCTTCTTATTTATAATAATATGTGATACTTAAAATCAGGCTTTTTAAATCTTTCCTATTTGTCGTAAGCGTAGTGCGATGGCGCGGCTGGAATTCTCGGCCACGACAGCTGCATTTAAATAGGAACGTATTGCAGAAATGACATGGCACTTAGATTTAGGTGCATGATGGCCCCAGTTACTGAAAATTATTTCCAGTCCCCCACTGTGGCTTGTCTCGGAATGAGATCGTAGCTTCGTCAAATGAGACCTCGGAATTTACCGAAAGGCAAACTTATCCTAAATATAAATGACACCAACAAAAGACTCGAGTTATATTGATGACATTGCGTGGCAGACGTTTTCAGGTAAAATGTTATGTTATGAAATTCCAATGTTTTATTTTGTTTGTATTTCATGCTGTCCTGCTCGTCACTGGCCTCTGATAGAATGCAACAATCTTTTGCAATAATCTTATCAAGTGTCCTTTAGAATAATCTAAATATCCTTCAGCATAATCATTAATGTGTCCTCCGAGATATGCACCGGCTGAATGCCTGTCAAGAAGCGCGCGGCAGGAGCTAATCGCTGAGGCCACGTGAATAATCGTTATAGTCGTCCTCAGCCTTCCAGTACATTACTCGGCTGACGGGTGCCTGCTTCCTCTGTTAAATTCGTCTGCTCGCTCTGAAAGCGCGTGCACCCGGCTGATTAGCTAATGGGCTAGGTAGTATATTTTGCTAATCAGAACACGCTATGACCAAGCTTATTAGGCGAAGTAAAGCTAAAACAATGCTAGTTAAGCCTCATCTGGCTAATACTGTGCAATGAAGTAGGCCCAAGCTAAGGCGGAATCAATTAAGGGCATGACAGTGAAGACGGTGCTGGTTAAAAGCACGTGTGATAAATAACACTAAAAATGTTAGGTATTAAAATGATGGTAATTACAAATGTGATGATTAAGATTGTAATGATTAGGTATGAATAAAATAATGCGGTGGCACTCGAACATTTACAAGTTAACCTATTGAATTTGAATATTGTGCTACATAGGACATTGTTAATAAGACCAAACTAATGGTCAACACGAAAATTCAGACCAACCTGACGCACGCTTGCCTGCGAATCAGACCTAACCGACTGAGTAGACGTTGAACCACGTAAAAAGCTGCCCCGCCGCGGTGGTCTACTGGCTAAGGTACTCGGCTGCTGACCCACAGGTCGCGGGTTCTAATCCCGGCTGCGGCGGCTGCATTTCAGATGGAGGCGGAAATGTTGTAGGCCCGTGTGCTCAGATTTGGGTGCACGTTAAAGAACCCCAGGTGGTCGAAATTTTCGGAGCCCTCCACTACGGCGTCTCTCATAATCATATGGTGGTTTTGGGACGTTATACCCCACAAATCAATCAATCAAACCACGTAAAAAGCTGAAGAGCTGATAAACAGCTTGTGTGTTGGCTTAAGCCTTGCAGAAGAAGTGCGATATGAGCGAACTATTATTTCATATTGCCGCATTCCTTCGTAAGGCTTTGTTATCGCCCGTTACACTGTAAGGAATTATCATCGCAAACCGCGCCTGCAGTGTTCGAGAAGATTCGCGACTGTAGTAGATGATTTCGGCAAGCTTGCGCACGCAGCACGAGCATTACAGATTATTCTTAAACTTACATGGCCACTAGCGAGAACGCAGGAATATTCGCCGGCACATGAAAAATCACGGACACGCTTCACCGTTTGTCAGTTGATCGATGGTCGACGCTCTGTTGGCCGCTTTCAGTGCCATAGTGTATTGCTGGAATCACACTTTATTCACCGACCAGTAGTTAGGCCTAATAAACAGTTTGATCTTGGACATACCGCGTGCTTCCTCCATTAACATCACGACCCACGTGACAATATGCTTCTTCGTAGCGTCCACCGCACAAATCGCAACATTCACACCGGCACTATATGACGGTCAAGAATTGAGCGGGGGTCTTCTCAGAAGCAACGTACCTACGGGTTTGCACCCAAGCTCACGCGTCAACCAGCTCGATCAACAGACTCTCACGACGAAGGTCACGTCTGCGCACCGCTATTGCCGATCGAAGAGCGGTGCTGCCGCCACGACGGCGGCGAGCACCCGATTGTTTCACTGAGCTGAATCGCACAAACTACGCACACACCTGAAAGGGCCACTCACCGCCCTGCGTTTAAGGACGAGGGGGTGATATTCTGCTCTCATTCATATATACGATGCTTCTTCCTCGCCCCTTAGTTCTTGAATGCACGTGAAAAATGTGAGCACTAAGGGCTAGAGCCTATTAGGATTCCGCGCTTCTCGGCTGCACGCTGCTATCGCTGCTTGCGCAGTTGTAAACACAAAAAGGGAAGTTTGATCGGTTGATTGTGTACGATATTCATGCCAGACAAAAAAGGACGGATAGGCGGCTGCATGGCAAAGCAGTGCAGGAGGTATATCACATGTGATATTTCGCGTATATCGACGAATCGAGAGCATGTACGCTGTAGACGTCACGGGAACTACTTTCTACGTCACAGTAGTGCACCAAAAAGGACGAATAATATCGGGAAAGAATATTGCGTTTTTTTGTATTTTGAGAGCCTGTGAGTGCCACTTTAAGCCAACTGGTGACCCTTGATCAGACCTGGTGAGCCACTGTAGCCAATCGGGCCCTGAAAGGGGGACATCATTCACCGTAACCATACAGCCATACGGTTTTGATTTGATTAAATATTTCTTTCTTCTTAATTTCCCGCACGAAGAACTGCAGAATATTTAAGCTCGTGGATACGATGTGTCGCAATGAATTTTTCACCGCACTCATGACCTACTACTTACAGCCATGTTGCCGCCATTAAACAAGCACCCCAGGTGACTTTTGTGGCGAGAAGTGCTACTCATGCTTGATTGAGCGGACATTAATTCTACGGATTCGCCACTGCAGAGAAATCTCCCGGTGGCCCCGCCGCAGTGATCTGGTGGCTAAGGTACTCGGCTGCTGACCCTGAGGTCGTGGGTTCGAATCCCGGTGGCGGCGGCTGCATTTCCGATAGAGGCGGAAATGTTGAAGGCCCGTGTGCTCACTGCAGATTTGGGTGCACGTTAAAGAACATCATCATCATCATCATCATCATCATCATCATCATCATCATCATCATCATCATCATCATCATCATCATCATCATCATCAGCCTGACTACGTCCACTGCAGGACAAAGGCCTCTCCCATGTTCCGGCAGTTAACCTGGTCCTGTGCTTGCTGCTGCCAATTTATACCCGCAAACTTCTTAATCTCATCTGCCAACCTAACCTTCTGTCTCCCCCTAACCCGCTTCCCTTCTCTGGGAATCCAGTTAGTTACCCTTAATGACCAGCGGTTATCCTGTCTACGCGCCACATGCCCGGCCCATGTCCATTTCCTCTTCTTTATTTCAACTATGATATCCTTAACCCCCGTTTGTCCTCTAATCCACTCTGCTCTCTTCTTGTCTCTTAAGGTTACACCTACCATTTTTCTTTCCATTGCTCGCTGCGTCGTCCTCAATTTAAGCTGAACCTTCTTTGTAAGTCTCCAGGTTTCCGCTCCGTAGCTAAGTACCGGCAAGATACAGCTGTTATATACCTTCCGCTTGAAGAATAGCGGCAATCTACCTGTCATAATTTGAGAGTGCTTGCCGAATGTGCTCCACCCCATTCTTATTCTTCTAGTTACTTCAATCTCGTGGTTCGGCTCAGCGGTTATTACCTGCCCTAAGTAGACATAGTCTTTTACAACTTCAAGTGCACTATTACCTATCTCGAAGCGCTGCTCCTTTCCGAGGTTGTTGTACATTACTTTCGTTTTCTGCAGATTAATTTTAAGACCCACCTTTCTGCTTTCCTTGTCTAACTCCATAATCATGAGTTGCAATTCGTCCCCTGAGTTACTCAGCAATGCAATGTCATCGGCGAAGCGCAGGTTACTAAGGTACTCTCTATTAACTCTTATCCCTAACTGTTCCCATTCTAGGCTTCTGAAAACCTCCTGTAAGCACGCGGTAAATGGCATTGGGGAGATTGTGTCCCTTTGCCTTACACCCTTCCTGATTGGTATTCTATTGCTTTCTTTATGAAGCACTATGGTAGCAGTTGATCCCCTGTAGATTTCTTCCAGAATGTTTATATATACTTCATCTACGCCCTGATTCCGCAGTGTCTGCATGACTATGTATAGTGGTTGGTTATACTCTGAGCATTTCTCTATTACCTGATTGATAGTATGAATGTGGTCAATCGTTGAGTAGCCTGTTCGAAATCCTGCTTGTTCCTTTGGTTGATTGAATTCTAATGTATTCTTTACTCTGTTAGCAATTACCTTTGTAAATAGCTTGTATACTACAGAGAGCAAGCTGATCGGCCTGTAATTCTTCAAGTCCTTGTCATCTCCTTTCTTATGTATTAAGATGATGTTAGCGTTCTTCCAAGACTCTGGTACTCTTCCCGTCAGGAGACACCTCGTAAACAGGGTGGCTAGTTGTTCTAACACAATCTGTCCTCCATCTTTCCGCAGATGTGATGTTACCTGATCCTCACCAGCAGCTTTGCCTCTTTGCATGTTCTACAAAGCTTTTCTGACTTCTTCTATCATTACTGGTGTGGTGTCATCTGGGTTACTGCTAGTTCTTATAGTATTAAGGTCGTGGTTGTCTCGGCTACTGTACAGATCTCTGTAAAACTCCTCCGCTATTTTAACTATCCTGTCCATATTGGTAGTTATTTTGCCGCCTTTGTCCCTTAGTGCATACATCCGACTTTTGCCTGTCCCAAGTTTCCTCTTCACTGCTTTGACACTTCCTCCGTTTTTCAGAGCGTGTTCAATTCTCTCCATGTTATACCTTCTTACATCGCATACCTTACGTCTATTAATCAACTTCGAAAGCTCTGCCAGTTCTATTTTGTATGTTGTACTTGACACTTTCATGATTTGACGCTTCTTAATTAGGTTCTTCGTTTCCTGGGAAAGCTTGCCAGTGTCCTGTCTAACTACCCTGCCTCCAACTTCCACTACACACTCCGTAATGATACTCGTCAGATTATCATTCATTGTATCTACGCTAAGGTTGGTTTCCTCACTAAGAACCGAGTACCTGTTCTGCAGCGACACTCTGAATTCCTGTAATTTCCCACTCAGTGCTAGCTCATTAATTGACTTGTTGCGTATCAGTTTCTGTCGTTCTTTTTTCAAGTCTAGGCGAATTCGAGACCGTACCATTCTATGGTCACTGCATCGTACCTTGCCAACCACTTCCACATACTGCACGATTCCTGGGTGTGCACTCATTATAAAGTGTATTTCGTTCTTATTTTCGCCATTAGGGCTCCTCCATGTCCACTTGCGGTTTTCTCGTTTTCGATAGAAGGTATTCAAGATCCGCAAATTATTGCGTTCTGCAAATTCAACCAGTCTCCTCCAGCGTTTCTAGTACCGATGCCATAATCTCCTACTGCCTGATCTCCAGCCTGCTTCTTCCCTACCTTTGCATTAAAGTCGCCCATCACTACAGTATACTGTGGTTTTTTACCTTACTCATTGCCGATTCCACGTCTTCATAGAAGCTTTCAACTGAAGCGTCATCATGGCTTAATGTAGGCGCGTAAGCCTGTACTACCTTCATCTTGTATCTTTTATTCAGTTTAATTACGATACCTACCACCCTTTCATTAATGCTATAGTATTCCTCCATGTTGCCAGCTATGTTTCTGTGAATTAGGAACCCCACGCCCAGTTCTCTTCTGTCTGCCAAGCCCCGATAGCACAGGACGTGCCCATTCTGTGGCACCGTATAGGCCTCATCATTCCTGCTAACCTCACTGAGCCCTATTATATCCCATTTAACACCCTCTAGCTCCTCGAATAGTACAGCTAGACTTCCCTCACTAGATAAGGTTCTAGCGTTAAACGTTGCCAAGTTCAGGTTCCAATGGCGGCTTGTCCGGATCCAGAGATTCTTAGCACCCTCTGCTGCGTTGCAGATCTGACCGCCGCCGTGGTCAGTTGCTTCGCAGCTGCTGGGGACTGAGGGCCGTGAGTTATTTGACGTATGCATGTGGGAGGTAGTGGCCAGATACTGCACCAGGGTGGCCAATTCTTCTCTGGTGAGGGAGTTCGTTTCCGGCGGTGGTCACCGGTGAGGCCGCACTCCAGGCCTCTTTATGCAGTTCCATCAACGCACGGATTTTTTAAAAAATCCGGTTGGGAACTGCGCGGCACCGGGATTTGAACCACGAACCTCTTGCATGCGAGGCGGATGCTCTAACCACTGCGCCATCGCCGCACCACTAGCCACGCTCACCGAACTACAACTCCTAAAAACTGTCCTAGCCACACTAACCGAACTGCAACTCCTAAAAACTGACCTAGCCACGCTCCCCAAACTACAACGCCTGAAATCTGACCCAGCCACGCTCCCCGAACTGCTACTCTAAAAACTGACCTAGCCACACTGCCCGAACTACAACGCCTGAAAACTGAGCTAGTCACACAACCCGAACTCTTAAATATTGACCTGACCACGCTCCCCAAACTACAACTCCTATATACTGACCTAGCTCTGCTCTTTGAACTACAATGACCTATCCACGCTCTCTAAACTACAACTCTTGAAAAACTGACCTAGCCACGCTGCCCGGACTACTAGTGATAAAACCTGACCTAGCCATGCTTCCCATACTACAACTCCTAAAAACTGACCTAGCCAAGCTCCCCAAACTACCACTCCCATAAACTGAACTAGCCCCGCTCTTTGAACTACAATGACCTAGCCACGATCCCTGAACTACAACTCTTTAAACTGACCTAGAAACTACAACTCTGAAAAACTGACCTAGCCACGCTCCCCGGACTACAACTAAAACCTGACCTAGCCACGCTCCCCAAACAACAACTCCTAAAAACTGATCTAGCCAAGCTCTCAAAACTACAACTCCTAAATACTGTCCTAGCCAGGCTCACCGAACTACAACTCTTAACACCAGACCTAGCTACACTCCCTGAACTACAGCTCTTAAAAATTGACCTAGCCATTCTCCCCAAATAATACAGCTACAACTTCTAGGCTATTCCTGCATCGGGTCCAGCACTCTTAACCTTCAAGAATTATTTTGTAATTAAAAATGCTTAACCGACGAAATGCCTTGTAAGTGCCAAAATAGCACCACATCAGCGGAGGGAGCCCTCGCTGCCGGCAGCTGGTTCACTGCTCAATGTCAGCGTCGATGTCCCCTTGACGGTGTGGGCTCGGCTCACAGCTGAAGGGGGGAGTTTGGTACATGGGACGGAAAGCACCTCCACCAGATGTCACGGGGTCGTGACACAGATGAAGGGAGCAGACTGGATGGTCAGATGAAACTGTTTATTGAGCAATACTTGTGACCACGTAAAAATAAAATCAGATAACAGCAAGACACTGGCACTGATAGTGGTGATAGTGATAGTGGCCATCTATCAACTGACAATAAATGAGTGTGTCGGCATTTATAACGTGCATCGAATATTCTAGCGTTATCACTAGTAGCCACATAGGTTCTAGAATAATCTCTATTGCTAGCGAAGTGGTCCTAATTACTCGATCTGCTACAGTACTGAAGCTTTTTTGAACGCTGCAGGTGTTGCTTGCGTTGATTATTACTAACAGTGTGTAAAGGGTGTTGGAGTTGATGTGATGGCATTCCGCCGCTGCCAACACTCCGAGCCCTCGGTGGTTTGGCGGGTTTCTTTATGGTAACTAGCTTTCCCGCTGTCGTTCACGTAGCCGATGCTCACCAGTGAGGAGACGCTTTCTTAGAGAGAGAACAGAGGAACATGATGGAAAAGAAATAGAACTGTACAGTTATTCGGCGATTATGTACAAATGTCTTCAGCTTTTATAGCCAGTCGTTTCCTTACACGGCAGTTTGAAGAAGGCAATGACCACTGTTGCCGCGGATCAGGTGTCGTTAAGTCTCAGTGATCCACCGCCAGAAAGGATGCAGATATTGGAACACTCGGCTGAAGAGGAACAAAGGGCCAAAATGACCAATGAATAGCACGAGCGCACCACACAATGACGCACTCGGCCCACGCCTTGAAGACATCGCAGGGCGAGGAGGTAGAGTCCTGTGGAAAGGGAAACTTGAGTTCGTCTGGGGAGAAGATGACCACTGGCACGAACATCAGCAGCGGTCCATGGCTGCGTTCAACTACAGTGTTCCAGAACCTTCTCGAACACAGCAGTCCAAGTGCTCAATCGCCGAGAACGGCTACTGCGACGCCAACCCACGCTTCCAAACTGCCGGTTCTTTGTCACGACCCCGCGTAAGCGCCAGTGGCTGTCTGGAGAGGTTGACTCCATGAGAACTGCAACAGTGATGCTGCCTCACGCTGTTCAACCCCACTCAACAAAAGGGTTGTTCACGAAGCTTCCATCAAGTTCATTGTGACCCGACCACAGCGAATTGCCTGGCCCACCTGCAGGACAGTGTCGTGCGTGGTGCTTCCGACTGGGTGCCAATGGGGCTGAGAGCATCCTTGCAGATCGACTCACGCACAATGGCGTCTGCTAAGACAAACTGCCAAGCCAAACGTAATAAGAGTAACAAAAGTTAAGTAAGCAACAAGTGTAACAAAAGTTAAGGAGGAATTGGGGCAATATTATGAAGAACGAGCAGAAGCCTTCACATAGTGCTTGTTACCAATGTTATGACCGATGCATGTCGCATCATGAAGTATCGGGTGCAGCTTGTTGCGTTAACGGATATTAAGATTACTAAGAACATGCAAAAGCCTCCCACAAAGTGCTTGGTTCTCTTGTCATGACCCATGATGCACTGGGTGCATCAGCATATTCATCAAAATAATAATGAATTTCGTGATGTTTGTATAAAAACCTGGTGATTTGTAAACATTGATTAAACTTCATTTTTGGTTTCGCTTGAGCATAAGAAGCTTGTCAAGCAAGCTCCTAAATCATTGAGGCTTTCAAAACAAAGAACAAATGACCTATAATACACAATATTTGGTTGTGTGGTGCGAGTGCGCGAGAACTTTGTTTTTCTGAAATGAAACGCGTAGTGTGATGTTTTTGATACGTTGCGTAATTCTGGCTAGGAATGGCTCAGAAAGCAAATTTGTCAGCCGTGCTTTTGAAGAATTTATCATGGTTTCCATCCTGTTTCGAAAGGCCAGTAAACAGGTTTTGACATTGCTTTTTTATATGGCCAAACAAGCTCACAGTTGTGCAGTAGACTGAAGCTATCATATTGCTGAATATTGTAGCGCTGTGTGCCGCATAGACCCTATATTTTAAAAAACAATCCCATGCATGTTTTTCTCGCCTGACCAATCCTTCTTGTATGCGCAGCCTGACGAAAGCTTGACCGTGGGCAACGTTATGTACCACTGAGCTTTTCTCTTGGTTCTTTGCCTGGCGAAGCCGCGCTTACGTCAATGTAGTCGCGCAGTTCGCATTTTCATTTTTCTGTGCGGCCTTCTGCCGTTTTGTAGTGCCTGTGACTCCGAGAAAAGTGATATTGCCAGAACGAAAGCCCCTGAGATAAAGAGGCGTTTCACTACCATACTGCGAGGAGACAAGTGCCCCTCGCTCCATGTTTTCTTCCTGCTCGGGGGAAGCTCGGTTGTGGTTGTGCGCAGGTGACGTATCATGGATTTCTCGTCGCATTGCTCAAATGGGCAAAGTCACGACGAATGGCTAGTTCGTCTGGGACAAGGGTGCCGAACGGCTGCTCAAAAATTTGAAACTGGCGGAAATGGGTGTTGTACCCCTTCAAGGGAAGATGCTGGTCTTGCCATGAAACTTTTTGAGATATTGTAATGAAACTAGGTGTTAATATGTATTTCTTCCTCCTATTTTCAAAAATGTAATTAGTTTTAATGTACAGCTACCTGTTATCAAATTGTGAGAGCATAAGTGAAGTCTAAATATTTAATTTTAACGGATCGTTAAGGCACTTTCCCTCAATGTTTTTAGGTTCTGTTTAAGATGTACCAGTAGCCAAGGACCTGCCATGTGGAGCTATGCTATTTATATTGTCACTGAGTTACATCATGCTATAAAAAATTCTCATTAGCATTGATGCTCCACAATTTTAAAACTTAATTAGTACATATTATCATTCAGAACTTGTCATATGTTCCTCTTGGCCGCAATAACATAGTATAGCTCCACAGTCCTGTTTACTTCGAGTTCAACGGTACGAAGTTTTAAAAGATTACTTCACAAAAACACGATGAAAGTTTCCATAAGGCTGATCAGGCCGGCAAAAAATGTAAACTGAGAAAATCGCATTTCAAGTTTTGACATGCACTGGAAAATTTTCTGTGAGGAACCTTAACTACAAATTTTATACACATGTTGCCCATCTATTTTCCTGCAAAACAAAAGGAAATGCTCCTTATTACACCCTTGGAATCATTTCTAAAAAATGTTTTCAATGTGAAAAGCATTATCAGAACCCCACCATGACAAAGCTGTTGAGGGTGGGGGTGAAAGAACCCCAGGTGGTCGAAATTTCCGAAGCCCTCCACCACGGCGTCTCTCATAATAATATGGTGGTTTTGGGTCGTTAAACCACACATATCAATCAATCAATCAATCAATCAATCAATCAATCAATCAATCAATCAATCAATCAATCAATCAATCAATCAATCAATCAATCAATCAATCAATCAATCAATCAATCAATCAATCAACCAATCAAATCTCCCGGCGAATGCTGTAAGCAACAAAAACGTGCCCATTCGCTTTTCTCTACCATTCTATAGATGTGGAACGAGCTGCACAAGAGTTTGGCGTTTGCGTCCTTGTTGTCTTCGAGAGTGGAAGTTCAGATGCTGCAGGTGGAACCAAAAATCTTGCCAGAAGGTGACAAATGCACAACAAACCAGCGGGAGGCGCCATGTTTATTTGGTATATAAATGACATGACAATTAAGTTGACGTCGTTGCACTTTTGAAATGTTTACTGAGTGGCGAGGCCTATGCGTTCGCACGCGGTGTTTTTTTGAAAACTGCCGTAAAAGCCACGCACGCAATGATGGCGCCACGTGCATTCTTGTATTCATTTTTATCAATCTTGCTACCGTGCGCTCCGCGCTGTCTTTGTGTCATTACGTGACAGCCATAAAACTAGATTATTACAAACTCATGTTCCCGAGATGCTCGGGCCATCTTGCGTATTACCCTTCGTTTTTTCTTCAGATACCAGAGACGTTTCAGTGGTGTGGTTATTATATAGAAGAAGGTTAACCACCAGGTGATAATGCTTCTTGAACGTTATCAAGGCCACAGTGTGGAAGTGTCAGCATGCTAAGAACCTCAATACATGACGTCATGTGCAAGCTACCAATATTAAGCTGAGAACAAGCAGATCCTCAATGTGCTAATGAAGGTTGTAACAGAAATGAAATGTGAAATAAATAAACCGCAAAATGCAGTCCTGCAAATACAATGACCGAAAGATTATGTGAAGTTAGCGAGTTCTGTACACACCGTGGCCTGCACGTGAGTTACAATCTCTCGTGTAGTATTAATGAATGCTATCGACAAGTAATGAAACCTTTCCCAGGCTTGATTACCTGTTGACTTCGCTTAACTCTGTCTAACAAAAAGATAGGCTCCGTGATCCATTCTCTTTTGTCGTGTATAATTAACCAGCCACACATGAAATAACTGCGAATGAACTGTTGATAACGATGCAGTCTATACAAAACATCAACTAGCAGCAAATACACAAGGTCGAAAAATAGCGACGGTAAATTTGGTTTCAACTATGGCAAGTTTTATCTCGATTTCTGTGATTTATTTACTAATTTTTTTATTGCAATGCATCTGCAAGAACTGTGTGCCTCCTAGAATGGTTTTAGCATATCTAGCTGTTTTTTGCTAAAACACCTGCCTGTTTAATGATCTGCGAACTTCCAATCAATATCAAGAAGCTGGTGTTTTGTGTGGAAAGACGAAGAAGGTATTGCACAGGACGATTAATCAAGTGGCTGCATCGCAGCCATGCATTTCCAAAAATGTAAAACGTTTTTCACCTAAAAATAAATATAGAGTAGGTAAGAACATGCGCTCCTACAAATTGAGACAAAAGAAAGAAACCAAGATTAACCTTTGATCCGTATCCTGGACCAGAAGGCTGGCATCAATTCATTCTGAAGCCAGAGATCATTTGAGGGAATTTCTGTTTTCCCTTCCTTTTTTTCACACGTGTGGACGAAAGCACTTACGCCCATACGACTCGGAGTATTAACGAGCTTTTGGAAGTGCAGTTCTTGGAGTAGGTGTAGTTCATGCAGTACCTTAGCCCCTTAGACCACCGCGGCGGGGCACGGACGTGTTTGTGAAGAACTTGACTTGGAGATTCTCCAATTTCTTACGCGCCTTTTCAGAACAACCTTGGGAACATAAAAAAACCTCGACGCAGGGCGAATGGAGCTTGTCGTGTCCTGAACAGCAATAGATGCTTTTTCATATCATTTTCCCCCCAGTAAGCTCTATATAAGATTCTATTGTATGTTCAAAGATACCTAAGCAAATAAATATAATTTATAATGAGAGTAAGTGAATGGTGCAATTAATAATACACTTTATGAGGCAATTCATTGCCTTTGTGTAGCGTACTGTCCCCCTTCCACGCCTGAAAAAAAATCGACCCTCAGGACTACGGCACCAAATGGACTAAACTTTTTGTACGTGTAGCTATTTATTTTGATGTATAAAGTAACAAAATTAATACTAGTTGCCGTAGTGACACTGCAGTCGTTTCTGGCACAGATCGGAAAAGTTGGCCGAGCAGATTTTCGCGCCTTCTTGGCGGGTCGCTAACTCACTGACATCAGCTGCGCAATATTTCCCACTTGAACGCTTTGAGCAGCGAGCAACTTTTACACCAGAGAACTTGGACAACTACTGGTACTTATCAGTGAAGTAGAAAACTGAAGAAAAGTAGTTCTTGTATTCACGATAGAGGTAAAAAAAAGCAAATCGTAGCGTTTTGCCGCGTGCCTCAGTTTACTCCACCTTTCCCTAAATGGAAAGGGGCTTAGAATATGAAGTACCATTCGCCGTCTGATCTATTCATGCAAGAATCATTAGCAGTCCAACAAGTATACTGAGTCCCGCTTGTGTGGCAATGTACATATTTTTTTTGCGCTTTACCAAAAATTCAATCAAGGCACTCTATTTTATGAAGTGCTAGCCTCGCAGGTACAATATATTTTGGTATTGCATTACGTGCACCAGAGAACTTGGACAACTACTGGTACTTATCAGTGAAGTAGAAAACTGAAGAAAAGTTGTTCTTGTATTCACGATAGAGGTAAAAAAAAAGCAAATCGTAGCGTTTTGCCGCGTGCCTCAGTTTACTCCACCTTTCCCTAAATGGAAAGGGGCTTAGAATATGAAGTACCATTCGCCGTCTGATCTATTCATGCAAGAATCATTAGCAGTCCAACAAGTATACTGAGTCCCGCTTGTGTGGCGATGTACATATTTTTTTTGCGCTTTACCAAAAAATTCAATCAAGGCACTCTATTTTATGAAGTGCTAGCCTCGCAGGTACAATATATTTTGGTATTGCATTACGTGAGCCTGCAGCGTTACAGCCGCAATACTGATTTTTTCTGGCTCTCCAAGTCCTGCAAGTCTGGTTTTATTTAGTCGTCAGTTAACCCAAAACCCAGTACTCATCTACCACTGTCGCGTACATCGCTAGGAGCATTGGAGACCCCGTACTCAGGCGACAAAAGAAAGATTTGTTTATTAGATGCGAAACACCTCTTTGACTAGCCTGTGTAACGCAGCGCCTCCATACGAACGTGCCGCCCGCTGCAAGTGTTGGCGAAGTGCCAAGTAGGTCACGCTGGTGCTGCGCCTTGACGTTATGATCTCTTCGCAGTGCGCGCTCACGTCACTCTCTCCCTCGCCTGACGCGTGCCTAACGGCCGCGACCGCCACTTGCTACACCGCCGACTCATCGGTTCACGCGCAATATACCTGACGCGCGCCTAACGTATGCGTTGAAACATGTGTGTACGTGTCACCAACAAGACCTACGCCAGCCACACCTTCAAAGAAATCTTACAGCGCTCACCGCAGCACCCGTGTTAGCGTGGTTCAACCCGTAACGCCACCCGGGCGCAACTCTGCTTCTTCGCATCCCATCAGGGTTCCCTTGGGGACATGATCCATGTTTTTTGTTTTCGCGACACAGTGACATTATTGAGTTCTAGCATTTGCGAACGATTGTCTGGTAAGTGCATTGCAAGTGCCAATCTTGCAGTATGTATACCTTCATGCAAAAAACAGCAACGATTCCAACAGGACCTTGTGTAGAATGATCTTGGGGGGGGGGGGATGAATGAGATTCTCCAGAGCAGTAGAGTAGCAGGCTAGAGCAGGCTATTGCTCAGGCCAACCTATCTGCCTTTCTGTAAATACATCTGTCTTTATCTACCAGGACAAACAGTACGCAAGGTAGCAAGCTTGCTGTATGGCAACGCTAAGTAGGGCACTTATCTATATTTATGTATTCGTTTAGAGCTAATGGCATTTCCGTCTGGTCTTAATTTGCTCACAAATCAAAGAACCCATTGTTCTCAAGTATTCTAACGGAGATGTCAACTAGAGAGCAAGCTGGGGCGGAGATTAGTGTAGACAACCTTATATACCAGCAAACATGCCTGCTGGCAGAAAGCAGGTCAATGATAATAAGTTAGGCAGTGAAAATAATTTTAAGATGTCGGGCTTCACGCACCAGAACCTCGGTATCATTATGAGGCAAGTCAAAGCGGAGGCATCCAGCAAGTTTGACCATCTCGAGGTATTTGACGTGCGCCGACATTGCACAGCCCAGCGGCTTTTGGCATTTCGCCTCCATCAAAATACAAACGCGCCCTTCGGATCAGCAGCCGAGCGTCGTAACCGCTACGACACCGTGGCGGAGCAGTTGTGCAATGATGGCACCAGCTTAAGAAGTTGACAAAACCAAATAATCCAAGTGCTGCGTTTCTCCACGCCTTATACCCTGACGTCTTTCCGAACGACCTGTGCTCGTTACGTGGTGACACAGCTACATTAGAGCATATACTGAGCATGTGCCAAGACATTTACTCAAGGTTCACACAGGAGAGGTGGGAAATGCTTCTACACAGCCCCGCCCACACTGATCAGCTCACGGCTGTCTAGCGGGCCCGCGAGGTGGCCGGCAGGCTAGGCTTGCCAGTCCCTACGTGGGACTGAGCCGTGTGCGTGACTTTGTCGCGTTCCGCAGGACCAAAATAAAGGTATTTTCCTTCCTTCCCGACGCCTACACTAGCCCTCTCGCGAATGTAAATTTAAATAATTCTTACTCATACTTGCTCTTACACTCACTCACTCACTCACTCACTCACTCACTCACCCAATCAATCATTCATTCAATCAATCAATCAATGCAAAAATGCCCATGACCAAGAATGAAAATGTATCTGCGTATGCACTCACATCCCTGTAGTACACTGAATAGGAGAGGCCTAGCACTCAAACAACGCAGAATACATTGTATCTTGTGCATGTAGTCTGTGGTACACTCAACTTGAAAAGCCTAGGGCAGCAAGAGCTGATCTTGAAAGTTTTTTTTTGTTTTTAAACTTCAATCGCTACAATCGACAGGATAGCGAGAGAGGAATATTTTGATTGAGGTCTGGAAATGTTTGTCGCACGTTTCGCCCGACGTGCTCCTCCAAGTGCTGGGTGATGATTCTGACATATACACTTATACTTGCATAAAACATGACGTCACACACATTTATGCTACACTATTTACAAAGTTTCATTCAGGATCGTGGGTGGTAAAAAAGTCAACAGGGCTTGCCTGGCGTGTAACGCACTGGTTGTGCTGCTTTGCCATGGACCCAGAAGATGTCGCGACTCCATGTTAAAGCCCATTAAAGATTTAAGTGAAGTGCTAGAAAGAAGAAAACACTTGAGAATTGATAAGTTTGCCTCGAGCACCTATTTTTATGTGTCGCTTGGTGTGTCTTGATAAAGGTGATGATAATGATAATAGCGTCAATGTAGAGGTCACACCCACTCCGGGAAATTTCTTTTTTGTCTTTTTTTGACTGTTTAGATTGCCATCATAACCATAGACACTTTTGTTCTGACTACTCCCTGATGGTAATTGTTTACATTGTTCACAAACATTGTGCCACTTGACCCTTACCTATAGTTATAGCGCCTCCAGCAAAACATTTATTTAACACGAAAGTGTTTTATTCTAGGATCCACCTTGGCTACATTGTCGTAATTCTCTCATGAATATGACGTTGTAAAATATGTGTTAACAGGACTCCAAGAAAGAAAGCAAGAAGGAAAAATTTGTAGCGGGGCGTCCACCTAGCAACCTTTCACTCCTCAGCGCATGACGCAAACCACTAGGCCATAAAACGTACCTTCTTCAATTTCTTAACAGTGAGATATTCATATACACCCTGTTCTGTTGGCGGTCCTCAGAGCTCAGCAACTTGAGCGTGTTTTCGTCATCAGTAGTGAGGTGGCGCGAGGAGTGCGCGTTGGGTGCGCGGGCAGTAAAACGGGGTCGCAGGGGTCGTGCCCAGATAATGCGTCTTTTCCTTTCCTCAACCTCTCCTCCTTATCGTCCCAACGCCATCCCATGCATTGCTAAGTGCACGTGCCTTCACATGACGTGGTCGAAAAGCGTAAAGCTGTTGTCTGGTGTGGTCGCTCACTCGTGCACGCGCTTGTCTTGAGATTTGGGTGCTTGGTACCTTTTGTACTTCCTTCGCAAGTTTGCTTCGAAATCACAGAGGTTAAAGGGAGCCCAAAGGTCACTTCGCTTGCTACCGTGGCCGCGTTTACGAAAGGTGCACGCAGCTCACACATGCACGAAGTACGAATTCTGATAGTTGTTCGCGCTCGTCCTTCATATACTTGGGCGTTCGTTTCGTGCATCTTTCTTCCTCTTAGAGCAGCGTGCTTTAAGTGTCGAGCGGTGACAGCTGTTTGTCCGAGCTCGTCTTGTGTATGCTCGTTTCATGCGTGCTTTCTGCTTGAGGTGCGAGCTGCTAGTATTGAGATACTTGCAATTGAATAACGACATGCCGTTATTCGCGTGACATTGCATTGGCTGCTGTAGCATTCATTCCTTCGCCCTTGTGTAGCAACGCACAATAAAAGCTCAACTACCTCTATGAAAACGTGTTTCACTTTCGTGTTATAGTGATTTCTAAAAACAGGGGCCATCCACGTTTGCTTTTCTGCATTTTGCCTCTTCGCGCATCCTAAAAAATGTTTAACACGCTCACACCCACGTTCAGTCCACCACTGCGTAATAAAATGGGTCCGACCCTTTCCCCATACATGGAATGTCATTTACAGCTGTAGCACTGATCGATCGTATACCAAGCTCGAGTGATCTCACTGCTCAAAAGATTAAAGTGTAGGGCAGGACAACACGGAACGAGAGGAAACTCTTCAGCGATTCTCTTCACAAACAGGCACCGAAATTCCAGTTTAGCTAGTTCTAGCCATATCCCAATGCGCGGAATGTAATCACCGTGAACGAACTATTTGCTCAGACGATAGGAAGTGTTATTTTCGGTACAAAGGGGTATAGCAGCAACACGCAGCAAAGAGGTCCACAGTTGAGAACCCGGAAACACTGCCCCTTCGTATGACAGGAGTGCGACAAAAGATACGCCACTTCTGGCCGGCCCAGCAGAAACAAACTATATTATGTTATCATTTTTGGAAATTAAGTCGGTGCCTAAGAAAACGTAATTTCAGAATGCTTGACGCTGAGACGAATGCAGATGTGTACCCATTTTTTCTCTATTTTCATGCGTTGAAGCCCGATTTCTGAAACGCGCAAACGAACTGGGATCGCCCGCGCACGCTTCGTGTTACCCTAGCTTTGTCAACGCAAGCAGACACTGACAACAGCTTGGAGTGTAATCTCCAATAGCATAGCATCACGATGCTCGGGGGATTAGGTTTCGTCCTAGTAATCTCGTAGGTTCGTGAGAGTGCACTGGCATTCTGACCTCAAATGAACAATCGCTCTAGCTAATCAATAAGGTCAATGTTTTGACTGATCTCTGCTGCTTAAGGTGATACGCAATGGGTATGGTGCACTGCACAGCACATGATAATATAATATACTTACTTGACCTCGAATGAGTGAGTGAATATGAACTCAATTGAGGCCCTGAGTAGAAAGAAAACGGTGCCGAAAGCCCCATCAATCAATTCGGCGGCTCCACCAAGGTCAGGCCCGGTAGGCAGGGTCCTTGGGTGACGGCTTGGGACTTCTGGACAGCCTTGAGCTGAGCGACGAGCTCTGTGCTTCAAATGGCGAAGCCCCAGCAGGACGGGTCAGGAAAGCTTGCGCCCACGTTGGCAGCCCACAGCCAGAGCATATATTCGTGGCCGCAATGTGGGCATACAGTAGAGAAGTCAGTTATGGTCCTGCTTAGTGGCGTTGGTGTGATGTATGCACGAGTCTGTAAGTGATTGCTTGTGCTCCGTTGAGCTTTGTGTGAGGAGGAGGAAATGCTCGATGTTTTCACCTATGATGATAGGTAAGTTCCTTGTATGGCACAAGAGGGTTCTTGTGGTAGAGGTTCCTGCAGGCTGCATTGAAGTGAAGGGGCGGACCGCACACGCGAAAAGTGAGTTCTCGCGCCAATCGGTGTGCCCGCTTGTTTGGGTTGCAGCAAAGAGATCCGGAAATGTTGCCTATGTGAGCCGGGAACCATGTGATGTGTGAGGCCGGGAAATTTTCTTCCCCTCTCCCGTGGTTGAAGAGCTTGTTAAGTACAGTAGCTTCCATCGAAAAGACTAGGGCTGCCAAAAAAGTTCCAATAGCTGTTTTGGAGTTCGAGTAACTGATAGAGGCTCCCATGCAGCTTCGAAGGCCTACCGCAATGACCATTTCCTCTGCTGCGTGGTTGACGTTGGTAACTACCGTAGCTGCGTGGACGAGCGAGCCATGGGCGTTCACCACAGAGTCTGCGTAGGCGCCTTGATTCCAATATCTTGTAGCACCAACAAAGAAGACCTGTGTATCGTTGCGCACAACCTTATCGAGTATGGCCTTGGATCTCGCTTTTCTTCGTCCTTCATTGTGGGTAGGTTGTATGTTTCTGAGAATCGGATCAACTGTTATCGCTTTCGTGGTGTTTGCGCAAAATTGGGACTTCTCTGGCAGCACGCACAAGGGCTGAATGCCGGCTTGCAACAAGATGACGTTGCCCGCCATTGAGAAGGAGAGCCGACTAACCTGGGCGTTCCGCTGTGCCTCAAAGAGTTCGGCAGCTGTATTGTGCAGGCCCATTTGGTGGAGCCGTTCTATACTGGTGTTGCGAGAATGGCTCAGGAGCCGTTTCAATCCTGTTTTAATTAGTGTATCAATTTCGTTGAGCTACGTCTTCTTACAGTTTTGAAAAGAGGTGGCGTGTGTGACGTGGCTGATGAGAATGGCGTGAAATGCCTTCATAAGGTTGTCCTCTTTGAGACTGTCACTTCTGCCGGGGACCCGTGATATGACCTTGGTTATGTTGATGACACTCTTGTCTATACGTTTGAGGACCTTCACGTTGTCACTGCTGTAATTCCCAGTGGTCATGCCCAGAACTGCAATGGTGTTACGTCTCGGCATACTGACGTCGTGATCACGACGCCATATAGTGACGTCGTGATGACGCCATAAATGCTGCTGACCAGGTACGTCATGGTGATGTCATAGGGTGACATCATTAAACGATGATGCTTTTTGCATCACTCACTTTGCATCATGCCGGAGGTTAACTTTTTATTGTCTGATTATGTGTATAAGATTTTCGCCTTGATCAAACCCACTCGCCCAAGATTTAACGTTACTAAGTTTTGGCATTATAAAAAAAAGCAGTCTTCGTCCAGACATTGGAAGAGAACAGCTATCGAAATGAATCCAACGGCTGCAGCAGCACGCAACGCAGGGATCGATATCTGTGACTTTCGTTGTAGACGCTTATCGAACTGGCTCGGCTATTGCACAAAGCCGTTTCGCAGAGACATTACCGCCCAGGGATTATTCTCGCTATACGCGACTAAAGCGAAAAAAAATAAAGCACATGATTTTTTTGGCACTTCGTGAAGCGTTGCCATGATATAATTTTCTATATTTCTTCTCGTTTGATAAAAAAACGGTTAAAGTCTGAACGTTGCGTCAAACGGCGTCGATCAACTGCATTAGTGTGTGAATTTTTGTCGTCATGTGGAATTCAATGTTAGCTTTTTCCCATTTTATAGAGGCCCTCGAATCTGAGAGCCTTCTAAGGCGATAGCCGGTTTTTTTACTTGATTCTCTTTTTTGAAGGTTAATAGTTATTGTGGCGCTATGTCGAGTGGTTGCGCATGTAGATTGCAAAATATTCTAACTTCTCGCTTTACTTGTTTTCCTAGCCCACTGTTCAACATTTTCAGTTGGACAAGACAGGGCCAGATAAGTATTTACTATGGCGATTGAACGTTTTTAAGCAGCCCTCTTGATTGGAGCGTTTTAGGAACGAAGCTCCTTAAGGCGGGGGTTTGTCCATCCCTTGTATGTATGTATGTATGTATGTATGTATGTATGTATGTATGTATGTATGTATGTATGTATGTATGTATGTATGTATGTATGTATGTATGTATGTATGTATGTATGTATGTATGTATGTATGTATGTATGTATGTATGTATGTATGTATGTATGTATGTATGTATGTATGTATGTATGTATGTATGTATGTATGTATGTATGTATGTATGTATGTATGTATGTATGTATGTATGTATGTATGTATGTATGTATGTATGTATGTATGTATGTATGTATGTATGTATGTACGTACGTACGTACGTACGTACGTACGTATGTATGTATGTATGTATGTATGTATGTATGTATGTATGTATGTATGTATTGAAAAAGGGTTTATTGGCGACTGTTGCGTCGGTGGTGCTACGATGAAACACGATCAGGAAAGAGCAACGGTCAAGCAGATGCCGGCGATGATCAGCACGAGCCGAGCGAGCGAAGCCCAGGACCCAGTACCCAAGCGGAGGCGATGTTGCTTGCCAACGATGCGTTTTCTTCTTCACAATTTTCCTCCGCCGAAAAAGAGCCATCCTGGCGACCTAAGAGTCTGCAGGCAGAGGGCTATAATATGGGTTAAGGCGGGTGACGTGGACGATGTCACGTCCACGCCGGCGCATGTCGTCAGATGGGGAAAGTGGCTCAATGAGAAAATTCACCGGTGAGGTTTGCTCCAAAACGCGGTAAGGAACCTCGTACTTCGGGACTAGTTTTGAGGAAAGGCCGGGGGTTTGGTAAGGAACAGCCAGCCATACAAATGATCCCGGGGAATAGCTGTGGCTTCGTGAAGAGCCGGCGTTGTTTTCTTTCTGGCACTGCTGTTCTTGTGACGTAAAGGTGCGTGCGAGTTCACGGCGCTCTTCCGCTTTTCGGGCAGCTTCGGACACAGATGGGCATTCGGATGCGTCAGGACGGTATGGAAGGAGAGTGTCGATGGTGTGGGATGGTTCGCGTCCATAAAGGAGAAAGAAAGGTGAAAATCCAGTGGTGGACCGTGCCGCGGTGTTGTATGCGAACGTGATGAATGGAAGAATGCGATCCCAGTTAGTATGATCAGATGTCACATACATCGCGAGCATATCGCCGAGTGTACGGTTAAATCTCTCCGTGAGCCCGTTAGTCTGCGGATGGTATGCCGTGGTCTTGCGATGAACAACATGGCATTCAGAAATCAGAGCCGTGACGACTTCTGATAGGAAGGCTCGTCCTCGGTCACTTAGTAGTTCTCGAGGAGCACCATGTCGTAGTATGAATCGATGGAGGACGAAGGACGCTACGTCCTGCGCAGTGGCACTTGGAAGGGCTGCGGTCTCAGCGTAGCGTGTTAAATAATCCACAGCGACTATGATCCACCAATTTTCATCTGATGTTGTCGGTAGAGGGCCATAGAGATCAATTCCGATTCGATCGAAAGGTTTGGCAGGGCACGGAAGCGGTTGAAGTGCACCGGACGAGTGAAAAGGCGGTGATTTGCGGCATTGGCAGTCAGGGCAGCCCATAACGAATTTTCGAACAAAATTATACATTCCGCGCCAGTAGAAGCGACGGCGAATGCGTTCGTAAGCTTTGAAAACTCCAGCATGGCCACATTGGGGATCGTCGTGAAAGGTGGTGCATATTTGTGATCGCAAGCTGCGGGGGACAACCAAGAGCCACTTACGACCTTCAAGGGCGTAGTTGCGTTGGTGTATTAGCCGATCACGAATGGCGAAATGAGCAGCTTGACGTCAGAGAGATCGTGATACCGCAGTGGTTGACGATCCAGAGAGACAGTCAAAAAGGGAAGCGATCCATGGGTCCTTGTGTTGTTCACTGGCAAACGAGTCGAGGTCGAGAGATGCGACGGAGTTGGTACCAGTGGTTGCGCAGGCCGAGTCGGGAGGTAAAGGCGAACGGGACAGGGCGTCGGCGTCAGAATGCTTGCGTCCGCTACGATAGATCACGCGAATGTCGTACTCCTGGTTTTGCAGTGCCCACCGAGCTAGGCGGCCAGAAGGATCTTTCAATGTGGCGAGCCAACAAAGTGCATGGTGGTCGGTTACCAGGTCGAATGGGCGACCGTACAAATAAGCGCAGAAATTGCGAAGCGCCCACACTAGCGCTTAGCACTCTTTTTCAGTGACGCTGTAATTGGCCTCAGCTTTAGTGAGCGTGCGACTCGCATAAGCGACGACGTATTCGGAGTAGCCCGGCTTGCGCTGGGCGAGGACAGCGCCAAGACCAACCCCGCTAGCGTCTGTGTGAACTTCCGTTGCAGCTGTTGGGTTGAAATGCCGTAGAATGGGAGGAGATATTAGCAGACTACGGAGCGCGGCGAACGCGACGTCGCAGTCAGGAGACCAGGATGAAAGGTCTGCGTCACCGCGTAGGAGGTTGATCTATGGTGACATGATCGACGCAAAATTTCGAACGAAGCGCCGGAAGTACGAGCATAGTCCGATGAAACTGCATAATTCTTTCAGTGTAGTAGGTTTCGGGAACTCGGCGACTGCACGCAGTTTTGCAGGGTCGGGTAGAACACCATGCTTGGACACGATGTGCCCTAAGATGGACAGCTCTCGCGCAGCGAAGCGGCACTTTTTGAGGTTCAGTTGGAGCTCAGCGTCGGTTAAACACGTCAGAACCAGTTGGAGCCGAAGCAGATGTGTAGGAAAATCGGGAGAGAAAACGACAATGTCGTCGATGTAGCATAGACGCACAGACCACTTCAGTCCACGCAGTGTGTTGTCCATGAGTCGTTCAAACGTGGCAGGGGCATTACAAAGCCCGAATGGCATTACGTTAAATTCAATATCGTGCCACATGTCCTGGAGTACCGCAGGCGTAGCAGATCGGTCGATTGTCAGGAGTGCGCCAGGAATTGCTGACTCGTGGTGCGGCCCAAGGTGTCGAAAAAGGGGCGGAGTGGGGAGCAACTGAAGACATGGGTGGTAAATGCTGCTGGCGGGGTCTGCTGCGTACTACCTGGGCATACGTAAGAGGCGCGGCCACGGGCTGCATAGCCGGCGCATGGGCAACAGGCATGGCCACAGGCTGCTGGTGGGCAGTGACGGGAACAGCCTGAGCTACCTCTTCGGCAATAACGTCGCGGAGTGGTGAGGGCAGACGAGAAGACGGCGGCTGCGGTGTGAAGGGAATCAACGACAGTTGCCGAGCTACTTCTTCACGCACGAAGTCTTTAATCTCTTGCAGGGTTGGTGAGTGGTCGGGAACGGAAGTGAGACTGGAGAGTGAGTCGGCGTGTGAGGAAAATGGCCGAGTCAGGGCGCGCTGCTTGCTCAACTCGTCAAAACTTTGACACAGAGTGACAAGTTCCGCAACGGTGGCAGGTTTACGGGCCAGGAGCAGCTGATATGCACCGTCATTTATCCCTTTGAGGATGTGTTGAATCTTCTCCGACACACACACACACACACACACACAAACACACACACACACACACACACACACACACACACACACACACACACACACACACACACACACACACACACACACACCACACACACACACACACGCACGCACGCGCGCGCGCGCGCTGGAGTTTGTTTTGTCTTTGAGTGGTTCTATCTATCTATCTATCTATCTATCTATCTATCTATCTATCTATCTATCTATCTATCTATCTATCTATCTATCTATCTATCTATCTATCTATCTATCTATCTATCTATCTATCTATCTATCTATCTATCTATCTATCTATCTATCTATCTATCTATCTATCTATCTATCTATCTATCTATCTATCTATCTATCTATCTATCTATCTATCTATCTATCTATCTATCTATCTATCTATCTATCTATCTATCTATCTATCTATCTATCTTTCTTTTTTCCCTTTTCCTTTCTTTCTTTCTTTCTTTCTTTCTTTCTTCTTTCTTTCTTTCTTTCTTTCTTTCCTTCTTAAGAACAGCCAAGGGATTCATGGAAGACCGTCACGTACTCAATGACATTCAGTGAATTGTATACGAACGGCTCTCAGGAACGGCCCAAGTATTGGGCTTCTCTTCCTTTGGGGTAAGGTCGCATCTTTAGAATGCGCTATTACTGGAAATAGCACAAAAACGACCAGACAACAGTTGAAATGTACTGGCGGAACTTAGTGAGATCGTTTCGTATTACTATTGCTGTACCCAACCCGAGCATCGTGCCGTGAAATCACGGAAGTACAGTGTAAGGTTAAGACTGAACACGCAAAAGGAGAAGCACATTCACTCGATGCCACAATGGATTTCCCTACCGCATACGACCAAAACCTTGCATTGTGTAAGATAAGGTTCTTGCGGTTGCAAAGCGCCGCCCAGTGAATCGAAGCGCTGAAGGATAGTGGTCATAGCAACTTTAGAGATTGCCTTTTACATCTGCAACCTATCTTATCACTTTTCTTTCAATTTGAGTTTGTGAATAAATTGCTAGGCCATTCAAGTTTTCGTAAATACTTTGTTTTCTGCCTTGTACAGATTCAATCGGCTATAAAGTGCACGCTTAGAGGAAACGAAAGAATTTACGTTCGTGGACAGGCAGTATTAAACGACGGTTTTCTTTCATGTTGAATGGTTCAGCTTATCCAAACGCACATGCACAAAAGGAAGCATCTGAAAATGCAGCTCATGAGATCTTTGGCAGCGCAGTTGAGTTTAACGTTTGTTAAACTTTTTGACCACCACAACACAATGAGGTGACTGCGAAAAATTTACAACCATCGATTTTATGGCCCCCTGGTCACGTATGTTCATGCTCCTGTGCTTATGATAGTTCCGGAATTCCACGTAGGTTTTTCGACCAGCACCCTTCCGCCTTTACGCGTTTTGCGGTCTCAGCGTGCCACTCTACTGTAAATTCAGTGTTTGGCCTTCAGCATATTGAGGATAAGTAATAAATAACCCGTAGACTAAGTAGTGATAGGTCACGCCAAAAAAAAAAAAAAACATTAAACATCGCTTCACTTGACGTCTCCCATGGCAGACAGCTTACAGAGCCTGTCTTTTTTTTCCTTTGCGAAGGTGAAATCACAATATGCTTTGCTTTGTCCTGATTGTCTGCGTCAAAAAATCCTTTTCTCGTGGTCACGTTAACCCGTTGAAGCAAAGTAGTAGTTATTACACACTTAGTGAGGTAAGATTCTATTATTCTTCAGCAAAAGAAGGGGCTATCTGCTCCCAGTGATGTGAAAAGAAAAATGCGAAAATAACTCACGACTGACGAACGCATGAATTGTAATTTTGTGCTGTCAGTTGCCTCGTTCACTCGCTTTCAAAGTTTAGTTATAGCCAACTAGCGCGATGTTAATAATGTATTTCTTTGCCACTGCTCTTGTGTAGTCAAATTCTTTGGCATGTTTACCACACGAATCCACGCGTAGAGTATGTAATGCTGTCATTTTGTACACCACTCATTTCTGAACTTCGAATCAGAAATGGACAGCATTGTTAAACAAAATATTTGAACGAACTCCCACGTTGTGTGTTTTTTAAAGACATATACATGGGGTCATGGTATTATTTGTTGACGTTGTCTTCACACGTGAAGTTTCCCATTCATTCACATGAAGTGTCCGCCGCGTTGGTCTAGTTAGCTAAGGTACTCGGTTGCTGACCCGCAGGTCGCGGGATCGAATTCCGGCTGGAGCGGCTGCATTTTCGATGAATGCGAAAATGCTTTAGGCCTGTGTGCTCTGATTTAGGTGCCCGTTAAAGAGCCCCAGGTGGTCGAAATTTCCGGAGCCTTCCACTATGGCGTCTCTCATAAAGATATGGTGGTTTTGGGACGTTAAACCGCACATATCATTCAATTCACGTAAAGTGCGTGTTTAAACGACATTGATTTTTTTTCACCTATATCTAACATACCCACAAATAATGGTATACAAAATGGCATAGCTGCATGTGATGAATATTGCCACGTGAAATAATGCCGCAAAAGTGAGAACGTGTGCTTTCCCGCGTTCTCGAAAATCTTCCTTTCTAGTCACCACATTGTTTGCCCTCCGTACCTGTAGCCGGTGCTGTTACCGATATGCTACTTTTTATGTCATAAATGTGAAGCGACAAATAGTATGCCATTAGTATACGCCTGCCGTTTTGTTACAGAATGTCTCGAACTCGTTGTTTTCATTAAAGCGCTGGGCCAAGCTATTCGTTATTGTGCTTCCTACTTTACTATTCGCACGAGCACTAAAGCCGAGGCACATTTTGCATGGCAAGACGATACGAGCACGAGTTGTGTAGTAACAGATATAAATTGATGGCAGGAACAATGTTTAACTGACACAGGCTTTCGGCAGAGAAAAAAAAACAGCCCAAGTACTCCATGCCCTGCAAGTTGCATGCGATGATCAGAAGCTATAGAAAAGATGCGATTTTGCTCGAAGTTTGCGGGCATCCCTCGCACGCCTGATATCATGAAAGGCTCGTATCGTGTTTCAGTGCCTTTTTCTCTGCGTTTAAAGGGACCCCGCAACGCTTTTTTAGCGTGGTCAGGAAACTCTGGTAATCTGTTGTTGAGGCTTCTAAAGAACTTGCAGCCAAACTTTATGGCGCAGCATACGGCCTTTTATTTACGAATATTTTTAAAGTCACCTAGAAATAGTTCCGTCTTTCTTCTACAAATGGTGTCATATACCAAAACAAGCACGTTGTAGCCAAGCTCAAAGCCATTGGCTCATTAGAGCATCGTAAGCTGCCTAATTACTGCGGCTGCCACAGCGGGGTGCCACGTGCCCACGCACGCACTTGCGATCACACGGAAATCCGCAGGTTCGAATAATAATAAACATACGCGCTCTGGGGTATGCCGTGCGTACTGTGGAGAAATATACTATACAAAGAGCGGCCCCCTGAGCCTTTTCGAGGCACAGCAAGGAATATTGCCATCCGCTAGATGGCGTACTCATTCTCAGTTTTACTCCTTTGTTAAGGCATGTAATAGCCTCCTCAAGAGGACAATACCCAAATTTGACATCAATGTTTTTGCGAAGAGAACATTTTATTATTTTGTGCAATTTTTCGTATCCGCACTACATTATGCCTCGCTCAAGACATTTAATGCCTTACAACAGAAAACGGTAAAATATGACTAGAAAGTGCCGTCTTTCTGCATTTGTTTCGCACAAAGAGGCACATTCACGTGGTTTAGATGTACTGTACATGTATTCTCTTTCTGCAAGCATTGGTGTGTAGCCCAATGATAAAGGCACTCGCTTACGGAGCAGGAGGGTAAGGGGTCAAATTCTATCGTTGGAAAGGAAATAATTATTTGTTTTATACTTTAAACATTACGGGGTCTGACCAACCACCCGTAACGCTGAAAGCAGCGCAGTAGCTGGGCCACAAGGCCCTATGGAAGTGTCCGCTTTTTATGTAAGTACGTTTCTCTATGCGCGCATGACGTAAATTCTCTCCGTGCCTCGTATTCCTGCTTAGCTCCCAGCGCGTTCGTCGGAACAGAAGAAGATAGCGAGCAGTTAAAGCGTGCGACAAATCTATGTAACTGCGCTCGTACTTGATGCGCTTTAAAAAGCTTGGCGGTGGTAAATCCATGAGGTACTCCTCTATTGAAGCCATTCATTCAGATAGTTACTTAGAAAAGGTCTGCAAGGCTCCTTTAACAACTCTTCCAGTCGCTCAGCAAAGACTCTGAATTTGATTTGCATTCATATTGGAAAGCCAACGGATATCGCTTTCACAATTGCGTAGATCGAAGCTCAAATTCATAATAATAAAAGAAATATCTGGGGTGTTACGTCTAAAAATTATGATATAATAATGAGGAACGCCTTAGTGGAGGGCTCCAGCGATTTCGGCTATTTGCTGTGCTTCAACATTGACTCTAAAGCTTGAAGAACTCTGGTGGCATAATTTAATGCCTTCAAGCCGCGGCCACCATTTGTCATAACTTTTTTTTTACTACTTGTTCCCGGTATGTGAAAATGTTGTGATTTAATTATTCACCTTTGAACGACAGTAAACCGGTACACCAGTTTGTGAAGATGCGTTATGTCTTCCTGTTAAAAGTTCTTCAGTAGAAGCTAACGAGCAGCACTTAGAACCACAAGTCTTCAGGAGCACGGACGCGTGTTCTACACTTCCTGCGAGTCGCAAGCCCTGCCTCGATGCATTACAACACTTCCTCTCGCAGACGGGTCAGACGTCCGCCTTTGTAAATGAGTAGTTCACTCACGCCAAGTGCCTCACAAAACGTTCATCCTTGAGGGCCCCTCTAAGCGCATTGTGCACTCAGTGGGGCACGTCAGATGGTAACGTGCCGTTTCATTCTGTGCCTTATGGAACGTCATGCGTCTTATCTAAGCGCAATCTCGTCTAGATGAGCCTTAGCGTAAACGAATACTTCCGCGCCTGCAATAAATTCTCCGCACGCACTTTCGTCTACGCTGCTGCCTTCCATTAAGTCATATATCTCTGCTACACAAAGCTTATACGAAAGCAGGTGATTTGCTTGTACACGTCCTCCTCCTTCACCTCAAAGGTTGTCGTGTCCTCGCTAGCATCCATAACCAGTGCGCTCTTTCGCTGGTATTTGGCTCCCGGCCCTACTCTTCATCTTTATCCCACTGGTGCTTTGTGCGAATTTGATTCTCCGTGTGCTAGGCGCATTGCAGTTACTATCTATTCATAAATGCTTTTATTCAGGAAAGGGAGGAGCCGGTGTTCTAGATGATGACCTGGGAAGAAGAAGAGGGGAGGTAAGCACATGCTAAATCAGACGCAAAGCTTCCGTAACTACGAATTGGGCTAACGTGATAAGTTTATCATGCACCCGAGTATCTGCGTGCGTTTATCGAGCTTATAAATAAGGATGTAGAAAAATAGCTTTGTTTTTTTTAAATGATGTAGTAGTGCAGAGAAGCACGAAATAGCTGTGCGTAAGAAAAGGCAAAATGGCCATATATAGGTGGCAGATGTGTCAATGTTCCGCTTCTGGTTCGCAAGAGTCTGCCATTTATGAATCATGTGAGAGGTAGTGGCTGTATTCGCAAGTACATTGTTATTAAATATTCCTTGTAATCATTGGAGGGCGAGTATTATTATATTACCCATAGGAACAGACGAATAAAGTAATACCCCCAACACTTTTTACATGAAAGTGGCAAGCTTACAAAATTTTCCAGCTCCGATTATCCTACAACTGTTTGAATATTTATAGCTAAGTTAGTAGCATTCAGATTAGATCAAAATAGGCCGACTTGCCATGGAAGTGAATTGCATTGATTAAACCATTTTTACTGGATAGAAAATTCGTAGTCTTAGTTGGCAAATCAGCGAAATAAAAAAGAGACAAAGCATGACACTGACATGAGGACCCTCATTCACGAAATTGGGCTTACACAGGCCCCCCAGCAGGGGCGTAGCCAGGGAGTGGCACAATGAGCACGTCCCCCCCTCCCCAAATTTTTATTTGCCATGACATAGATAGCGGAAAATGACGATTTTAAGGGAGTGTCTCTCCCCCCCGAAAAAAATTTCTGGCTACGCGCTTCGCCCCCGGTAGTAGAATAAGATTTCGGCCAGTCTTGTTGCTGTGCGTATCTTTAGCGAAGCTGGCTGTCCATTAACAATGTGTTTTTACGAGTGAAAACTTTTGTGAGTTTCACTAGAGCTATTTTTACATTGCAAGCACCTACACTGCTGTTTGAATTAAGTTTCAAATTTTGTTGTCCACCCAAAATTATTTACGCTTTTATACTGCGTGATCACTTCTACCTGTTTAGTTCGCTCCAATGTATCACAATGTATTACAGGTTAGCTACTTTCTTTCCTTATAGCTTTTCTATTTTCATTTTTATTTCTTGAGGATTTAGACATTACTTGAAGGCTTCTATGAGGAACGCCACAGTGGAGAGCTCCCGAAATTTCGGCAATGTGTTCTTTGAATGTATACTGAACAAATATAGCAAAAATAAATGAAGAAAACTTTGAAAGAACAGTCATAAAGCGCAATATCTACGATTAACAGAGTTTACTTCGCATATATTGGAACAGCTGAGTGTCTTTTTGGGAGTATTACCAGTGCTCGCGCAGCTGCGCATGACGGACGTGACGTTCAATGTTCCAGCGGCCGAAGCAGGCTCCATGCTTCACTACCCTGCGACTTCCATTCCTCCACTGTTCCTTCCCACGGGCCTCCATCACTTATCCTACGCCGAAATCGGACTACCGGGGTGGTTCGAGCCCGCTTCTTTTGTTCAGGAGGTGAATACTGTCACCGCAGTGTCATAGCGGCGGGCGATGTAATTGTGCAGAATCTAATTGCGGCGATCGATAACTAATAGAGGAGGCAATTTAACATAACCAGACAATTTGAACTGTTCAATATATTCCCAAAGTTCATTGCGGGAGTGCATTGTATTTAAGGAGCCTAGGATGTAGTATGGCAGCCATAGCAACTACAGAGATCGACCACTAGAGCAGCTGTAGAATTCTCAGAAGGGCGGACGCTTGGGCGAGATTGTTCGACATTAAGAAACAGAATTTGAGGCACAAAAAACAAGGCCTGAAGAGACGAGTACCCACGACGAGCGCTAGCTTGAAACTGATATTTATTACAAGAAAGAAAAAAAAAGATACACCCCTTCTGGGCGGCTCACATGCGTGGACACTTGCCCATACTGCTCTAAAAAAGACAACCCGCACAAAATCACTAAATCACCAGACTTATGCAGTAGACTACATTCCCCGTCAAGCAAGCTCATTGAAAGCTGGCTTACACACGTATCGCCTTTCTCTCCAAAAATTTCCCTTGTTAATTTGTTGTCATGTCTGAAAATTACAGAAGTGTCACAGAAATGCGGTTCACATCCGCAGTCACGGCAATAGATCGCAAGGTGCGAGTAGGTGGTTCCTTTAAAGGAGCTATGATGCAATATAAGTCTTACATTCAGGCAACGTCCCGACTGACCAACATAACACCGTTAGAAAAAAAAGTAAGAATTATCACGCTTTCTAACCTTTTTTATTTTATTGCGATAGCAATTATATGAAAACTCTCGGCGGGATTTTGCTGTCGGTGTCGACGTTGGCGTCGATTTCATGCGCCGTATATCTACGGCGCATCTATACGTATCTGTATATACGAAAACGCAAGAAAAAAAATAACTGTGAGTCAGCGTTAATATATTCAGCTTACTGAAAGGTCTTAAAAGGCATAAATAATGTACCAAGTGAAAAAAGAAGGAAGATGTGTATATATATAGGGAAAGTCAGGGACATTGCTTCAGTGCGATGAGAAAAGGGGGCATGTGGGAATAATTCCTAATTTATGAAAGCCTAAATGATCGACCTGAGCTATGATGTAATAAAGGCGTTGAATCTTTTCTTTCAACAGCAAAGTACTTTTTCTTGTTGAAAACGCTGACAGGAAAAAAAAATGGTGAAGGTGGGGGTAGAAAAGAGGAGATATTCACAATTGAAAATAACGCCAAGAAGAAAGCTCCGGAGAGAAAAATAAATTACGACATGAATGTGTTAAACTAACAAGTTATACAATGCCGCTTGATAGCCCATGACACAAGGAAAAAAAAAGAAAATAAAGCCAGGTTCACTTCATGAGAGCCATAGAAACATCGAAGCTGATTCCCACTTTTGTTAGGCTATTGCATATCTCTGCTTTTTCATATATTTTCTAGATATTTCTCCTTCATATCATTGGTATATATTTTTTGATCCATGTTAAAAAATGTGATGGTAGTAGCGCTTTACTATTTAACGCTTCTACAATCGCATAGGCTGTCTGCCCCTTCGTCGGGGATTAAATCTAGCCTCCATGTTTCGGCTGTTGGCAATAAGGATGTCATTGTTCATGTTAATTGATATACATCCCGTCGGGGGTTTGCTCCTTCAAGGCTGCCTTGGAACGCTACGGTACCGTTCAAATGCGGTCGAGGGCATTCAACCCGACCTCTCCTCGAGAACTTGTTCTACTAATATGAAGGTCGGGATCAAATCCCGGCTGCGGCGGCTGCATTTCCGATGGAGGCGGGAATGCTGTAGGCCCGTGTGCTCAGATTTGGGTGCACGTTAAAGAACCCCAGGTGGTCTAAATTTCCGGAGCCCTCCACTACGGCGTCTCTCATAATCATATGGTCGTTTTGGGACGTTAAATCCCACATATCAATCGATCAATCTACTAGTATGAATGTGGTGGGGCGCATGCGGTGTTGCAGATGCTTCTGTTGTGAATGACGTGCCCGCCTCGCCAAGGAAGTCTTGCGAGGTGTCCTTGCATGTAAAGCGTCCGAGTAGAGATAATTTAGGGTCTTTGGGTCATGCACTACGTACTCTCGACATAAGGGCCAGTATATAAAAAAGAGAAGGAGAAGGAGAAAAAGGAGAAAAAATAGAAGGTGAAGAGCATTGTTGTATACAACGACGCTCTTCACCTTCTTCTTTTCAGGAAGAGCTTATCTCTCCCCATTCTCGATAAGGCGCAGCCCATTTGCCTCCCTGCGGAGCCTCAATCTCACCACACCTAAGGACACGTGACCCAGTGAGAAAGTACGCGGGCACCAACTGTGAACTATGCGTCACGACACTTCACGGATATGGCTAGCCCCCAAAAGCT